>JASPKZ010010694.1:1200000-1730575 GCA_030220185.1 Diploptera punctata
TTAGCGCTCTAACCAACAGAGCTACCCAAGAATTCCAATTCAAACATACAATTTTCTTATACATGTAGTATTTTCAATTCACACAAGAGGTAGCGGAAATTTGTTCCAGCTGACACATGATGGCTATCATAACAGTTAAGCGAATTTGTAGAGAATATTTACTTTATAGCAGTAACGCTTGTATATATGGATATTATAAATATATTTTTGACATTTGGCAATGAAGGCAAATATGATATGAAAAGAAAAATGAATGCTTGAGTCGGGATTTGAACTCGAGTCTCTAAAGTCTGTACCTTTAGCGCTCTAACCAACTGAGCTACCCAAGAATTCCAATTCAAACATACAATTTTCTTATACATGTAGTATTCTCAATTCACACAAGAGGCAGCGGAAATTTGTTCCAACTGACATTGGTGGCTATCATAACAGTTAAGCAAATTTTTAGAGAATATTTTCTTTATAGCAGTAACGCTTGTATATATAGATATTATAAATATATTTTTGACATTTGGCAATGAAGGCAAATATGATATGAAAAGAAAAATGAATGCTTGAGTCGGGATTTGAACTCGAGTCTCTAAAGTCTGTACCTTTAGCGCTCTAACCAACTGAGCTACCCAAGAATTCCAATTCAAATATACAATTTTCTTATACATGTAGTATTCTCAATTCACACAAGAGGTAGCGGAAGTTTGTTCCAACTGACATCTGGTGGCTAACATAACAGTTAAGCAAATTTTTGCTTAAGTGTTTGAGAATACTACATGTATAAGAAAATTGTATGTTTGAATTGGAGTTCTTGGGTAGCTCAGTTGGTTAGAGCGCTAAAGGTACAGACTTTAGAGACTCGAGTTCAAATCCCGACTCAAGCAATCATTTTTCTTTTCATATCATATTTGCCTTCATTGCCAAATGTCAAAAATATATTTATAATATATATAATGTGTAAGCAGTTGGCTTAAAAACGTGAACAGTATAACAAACACGTAATGTAATTTGAAACCTTTTATCTATAATAGATAGAATAGAATAGAATAGAATAGATTTATTTAGCCTGGTGGAGTTAAGGCCATGTGGCCTTCTCTTCCACTCACCAGAACAAGCATATGTTACATATGAATACAAAAAAAAATACAATAATAGTCATATAAAACAGGACAAACATATGTTACACATGAATACAAAAAAAAATTACAATAGTAGTCATATTAGACAGGACAAACATGTTACATATGAATACAAAAAAAAGTTACAATAATAGTCATTGAACAATTAATTATCTGTCATATTGAATAATAATGAAATTAATGTCTAATAATAGAATGAAACTAAATACAATTAAAATTAAATTAATGATACAATGAATAAAAAAAGGAATAACAGCTCGAATCTACTATGCATAAAAAGAAGAGAAAAAAATACACTACAATGAATTAATCTACGCTTTTTATACAAGGCATTAGGTAAATATATTAACAAATCCTAAGTCTATTTTTATTAAATAATGCAAAAACGCATTATTAATTCTTAAAAAGTAGTATTAGTGAGTTGTTTCTGTTAGTGATTTTATTTTCAATTTATTTCTGAAAGATGGTAAAGTTTGGCAGTCTCTGACATAGGGTGGAAGTGAATTCCATGTTCTAGCAAGAGAAACTGTAAAAGATTTCGAATAATAGGTAGTATGATGAGGAGGGATATAGAGGACACTGTGCTCAAGGGATCGGGTATCTAAGTTATGTGTATCAGAGAGTTTAGTGAAGCGGTGTGATTAAATAATAAGGTAAAGATGTGTGTAATATGTTATAGAGTAGGCATAGGGAATGGATGGTTTTCTACGATACTTGAAGACGAAGCCATGACAATTGTTCCAGGGATGGTGTAACGTGATCAAATCTACGTATACCACAAATAAAACGTATGCAAGAATTGTGAACACGTTGAAGTCTTTGGGTAAGAACAGTATTTAGGTCAGTAAAAAGAGTATCACAATAATCAAAATGGGGCATTGCGAGTGTTTCTACTAGCATTTTTCTTAGAGAAAACGGTAAACAATTTCTTATACGATTTAATGAGTGTATTATTGAGAAGATAGTTTTGCAAGTGTTATTTATTTGTTTATTCCAAATTAAATGTTTATCCATAAACACTCCTAGATTTTTTACTGTCTCACTATAAGGGATCTGAACCCCATTAAGTGACACATGTAATACTGCATTTGTGTTAATTGAGGATAATAGTCTCTGATGGCCCATAATGATTGCTTGTGTCTTTCTAGGATTTAATTCAAATGGTATTTCTAAATATATTTAGTATTTACCTGATAAAGGAAAAGTTGTGCATTGTTCATTCCACAAATTTACGGTTATAAACAGTTTTAAACTGTGAAATATTTACATTATATTAAATTCTAATTAAAAACTTACATTTTCAATTTCATATTCAGTGGCGTTGCTCCGCAACGTAAGATGATGTTACGTCAACATTTTTGTTATTGTTTTGTTTCGAAATTTACATTTTGAATAAAAAAATCTTCATCGCACCCTCTTTTCAAGCTGATTGCGGGCACGGAGGAGAGATAGATAGTGTGTTTATGACATATTGCATAATTAAAGTTCATCATCGTATAGAAAAGGAGTGCACAAATATAGATACATATATAATATAAAATAAGAAATGTGCACAACGTCAAAGAAGATTGTTCTCAGTCACTGCAGAGTTTCAACAATGATTCTGATCTCATCCTACAGTTTAACACATGATATTTCTCGCACTGTTCGCCACATCTTGCACACATGCAGTCTGGGCTTGGCTCGTGGAATCTCTGTTTGCTGCACAGCTTGTGGTGAAATCCATGCACAGCGAGTGTGGTCACGGTGTGGCGCAATTCATATCATCCCTGAGTCCATTCACGGTTTGTCATGGCGTCGGTAATATAGAATTCTTCCCATATTTTGCGTTTCTTCTCGTGGAGTTCTTGCAGGAGGTCTTGGTAAGCTGGTGTCACTGGTAGTAGGAACTTTAGCCTCAGCTCTTCTATGTAGAATGTTTCTCTGGAGAGTTCATATACAAGTCGTGAGGGCGTGTATCTAGAGAGACAGAGCACCCTTTTTAGGTATGTGGCTTTTAGTTTCTCTCATTTTTCTACGTTAATTTTCTTTAAATGAACCCATATGTTCTCTAACCCATATGTTGCAACTGGATCAACTTAAAGTTTAAAAAGTTGTAGGGCTGTTTCTAGTGAGAGTTTGTTTATTGACTTAATGTCGCTTATGGCTCTTATCGCAGCATTTACTCTGTCATTTACATGGTGTGTAAACACACTCCCCTAAGTTGTAGGGCTGTTTCTAGTGAGAGTTTGTTTATTGACTTAATGTCGCTTATGGCTCTTATCGCAGCATTTACTCTGTCATTTACATGGTGTGTAAACACACTCCCCTGTGTTTGGAAAGTGACTCCCAGATACGTGAAGCTAGTTACTGATTTTAGTGCTTTTCCATCAATATAGAAAATGCCTCGTCTGCCCCTTTTTCTGAAGGTCATGGAGACTGTTTTCTCTTCATTTAGTGTCAGTTCATTTTCTTTTGCCCAGTCCAGTAATTGGTTGAAGGCTTTCTGCAGATCACTATCCGAAGTTGAGGTCAATACCATGTCATCTGCGTACTTAAGCAGGTTTACATTGTCAGGTTTTATTGTCTTGATGATGTCCGCTGTAGCTAAAATGCAAGGGGCTTAACGGGTCCCCCTGCAGTACCCCCACAGTTTGCTGCATCAGGTTCGATTTGTCTATACCGTCACTTATTTCTGCCCAGTTGTTGGTGAGGAGGTCTCTAGTAGGCGGTAATAGGTAATGTTTTAGACCTATAGCGTTTTCCAATTTCTTCATTAGGATGGTTCTATTTATTGTGTCGAACGCCTTGGAGTAGTCAATAAATATCGCATGTAGCTTTCCTCCACGGTTTGCTATGGCTGTTTCTATATCAGATTGGAGACAATGTACAGCTTGTGTCGTTGATCTCCCACTTCTGAATCCAAACTGTGAATCTGGTAGTTTCTCATCAATAAGATATCTGAGACGCTTGCATAGTAATGTTGTAAAGATTTTGAGAAGAGTATTCTCTAAGGCAATGCCCCTATACACATTTGGGTCAGCCGTATTGCCTTTTCCCTTGTATAGCATTATTACCTTTGACGTTTTCCATCTATCTGGTATAGCTCCTTGTCTCGAGCATTGATTGAAGAGGGTTGTGAGTGGTTTCGCTAGCACAGGGAGTGTAGTTTTCAGGTGTTCATTATATATGTTATCTGAACCACATGCTTTATTGTTTTTGTACTCATAATAGTGTGAATTACTTATTTTTCTGTGAAAAATTCTGTATCTTGTATTTGAACCTGAGTCATTGGAGAGCTTGCCGGGCGTGTGTCTCTAGCCTGCAAGATTGAACTTAAATGTCTCTCCCATACCTCCATTGGGATATTTTTTGGGAATTTCGGTTGCTTTGGTTGAAGAGCTTAGTATGGACTTTGCTTGGCCATTTCAGTTAACCGTTTTTCCTCTCCCTCCCACAATAGCCTCTGTGATTCTTTTATCTTGATTTTGTACTCTCTCCTCAGCCTAACGTATAAGTCCAACTCATCCGCTGATCCAGTTGTTCTTGCATTGTGCATGGCGTTAATGGCTTTTCTTCTGGCTTCATAGCATTCTTTGTTGAACCATGGCTTAGACTTTCGATTTATATTATCTAGTATGTGAGTAGTCTTTAGAATCAATTCTTCTATCAGAGAAGCTGCCTCATTCACTGTTTTAGTTTGCATTAATGTTGTTGTTGTTGTTGTTTTAATATTGACATTGTCCAATGCTGATAGATCGGCTTTCCTGCTTAGTTTGATTGGGTTTTCTGATCTCTTCCTTGTTACATCCTCTATCTATAGTGTTGTTTCTAGGGGCAGGTGATACCTCTCCACTTCTGGGATGATGTTTGGTTTCAATATTTAAATATGGAATTGATAAATATTAAGTCTATGGCGCTTGAACCATTATGGCTGACATAGGTTTTAGTTGCCTGGTTATTAACTAGCATAAAGCCTTCTTCTTGGAGGTAGTTCACAACTTCTGTTGTTTTTTGTGAGACAATATCTATACGACAGTTCAGGTCTCCTGCGAGAATGACAGGGTCATCTCTAGTGATGGTGTTCAAACATTGACTGATTTCATCTATAATATTAGCTGGTGAGAACTCTGGTTGGAAATATACACATATAAGGGTGCATATGGCGGTCCTTACTACTAAAGGTAAAGTGATCCCACTACAGGCCTCAGGAGGCCCTTTGGGTAGTAGGAGGTTAAGGTTCCCACTTTTTCTTGACAATCGGCACTTGATGTCAGCCGGGTTGTCAGCCCTGCGTGACGGCCGCCTTTACCCCAGAACAAGCGTCTGGTACTCATTTCCGTTAGAGGCTGAGTCGACCCCAGGGCCATAGTGCCGCCAGAAGGTTTTGGTCAGTTTAAAAATCCTGACCCCACCGGGACTTGAACCCTCGACCTTCCGACTTGTAGCGCAGTGCCTTAACTACTACGCTACGGCGCATTTTTTGATGTATATGAACCTGCGAAAGGTGAGAAGATTTATTTGATTAGACAGGTGATGCCGCCTTTGTGTCTGCCCATTGGGCCTTGTTTCGCCAAGATGTTGATCGAGTAATATGTGTTTATTGTATTCCAATCATCTGTAAGGAAGGTTTCTGTTAAGAACACTATGTCGTAAACCTTAAAGAAATTATCGGGAACTAGTGATAATATAGTTTTAAGTCCTTCTATGTTCCAATTTAGTGTCAGTCTAAATTGCTTTTGTGTCTCATTCGGTGAATTCCGCTCCGTTGTCTCGAAAAAACGGGGAAAGCGGAAACGCCTGACTGTTATTCCTGCTGGCCTTAATTCCGCTTCATTTGCTTTCTCTAGGAAATTAAATGGGATTCCTAACTTAAAAGCTTTCGTACTCCCTTTAGTTGGCAGTTCTTCACATGTCACATATTCTTTAATTCCTTTTTTTTTTTTTTTCTAGGAAATTTTTAATAGTGCCAGTGGTTGTTTGTAATTATGCGTATGTTGCAAATATATTACTTTTAAATTAAACAAATGAAAACTTAATTTGTTTCTAAGGAATTTCTGTGTATTCGTCATTCATTTGTTTACGTTCATACTGACAACTCAGTGTTGTAAAAAGAAATTTGTGCAACAGCAGCATTGTGAATTGACTTACTCTGGCATATTTAAATAATATTTAGTGATTTCATTAAGCTACACATACACTTGCGCGCCGCGAATAAGCGCGGCGCGCGTGTGGCGCCCCTCGTCTTATGTTCGTCGAAATTATAATTTCAACGAACCTCCTGCTATCCATAGGAAAACCACAAACCTTCAGTAGACATTTTGCAGTGCAGGTGTAACTATGTCTCCATCACGTTTGTTGCAAAACATAGAATCTCTGACAGGACTGATGGCGTTTACATGTTTATGTAATATTTAGAGATTTGGCGCTACAAGTGTGTATTTCATGAACCAGTGCAATAGATGACATAAAACAGTTTTAATGGCGCTTGTTCGATTGATACGTAACGCCGTTCAATTGTGTTTATGAATTGTAATAATAAAACATTGAAAAATATTATATATTACAACTTACCTTTTACTGTAATTTGGCTCCATTTAACTTTACTTTTCTCACGCCGCGCGCCGATAGAAAGAAAGTAAAGAAATCACCTTCTTGCATATATTCGCAAATATATTCATCTGATCTCCTATTGCCCTTCAGGCCTCTCATTTCAATGGATTTATTAAGATGATCCTTATATTTACTTCCTTACTCACTGGCACTATCGAACCCGTAGATTCATGGCCGCGCTAACATAAGCTCTCCGTACATCCCTATCCTGAGCTAATGCTTTCCAATCATTACCTGTTTAATCTACTTCCCTCATATCATAGATAATGTTATTCTCCAACCTCATTCTTGGTCTACCATCTGGGCGTTTTCCCTCTGGTTTTCCTAAAACAAGCTTCCATGCAAGTCTTTCATTCCCCATACGTACCACAAGTCCTGCCCATCGAAATCTACGATACTTAACTGTTCTCATTTTATCTGGCTTCCTATAAAGATCACGTAGTTCATTGTTATGTAAGGTCTTGAGAGTGTTATGGCCCGGTTGCTGTTATGGCCCATTGTTTAATATGAATGTAGTGCATGAAGCAGCCAGTAGATGGAAGTGAACGGCACTTCAGGACGTTCTGAAAAGTCGGTTAGGATGAATGGAAGAAAGTTAATCCAAGTAGTCTTAACCGGAAGTCGTCATTTGCTACATGAACGCGAAGCAAGAATCTCGCTTGTCATATTTGCTCCTGGTAAGTGATATGTATTTTCATAGCTAATCGCCATATTAAATTGATTTGATTGTTGATATTGTATGACTTAGTAACGTACAATCTTACAATGGAGTAATTTGTTGTATAAAGTAAAAATGGCGGTGCTTATTATGTATTGTTTATGAAACCACTCGGTTCGTTGTCATGGCCCACGCATTGCCGGGTGGGCCATATCACCAACACGTTTATAATAGTTCAAAATTACTGCAATATTATATAGTTTCATCTTTCCAGATATTCAATAATGACAAACGAAAATACGTCAGATGACAGTCAGTTGAACAAAAGGGGTAAATGGACACAGGTGTCATTATCCAAGGCCATCCGAGAGGTAAAAGAAAACAAGGTTACCGTACGTCAGGCTTCAGACCCACAGGCATATACCCCGTCAACCCTTTGGCCATTCCAGAAGAGGCATATGCACCTAGCGTACCAACGAATCAACCTTATGACCAAGAAATTCTTCAAAATAATTAAGATTTTAATAACCCACAACTGGGAGTTTCAGGAATCTCAAGCACATCTCAGAAATCGACTGCAACAAAGAAGCCTTCTATACGTCGTCGGCAAAATTACTCATCTTCATCAAACTCCGGAAGCAATTACGACTCTTCTTTTGAAAGTGATGTTTCAGATGTCATCGATTCAGTACCTACCAATGTGAATGCTGAAAATGAACCCTCAACACCTCTAAAATCTAAACATAATTCGCCGGGAAATGTATCAAGAAAATCATCAGGGCAGAGCTCATTTAGTGACTTCTTTCCCACACCTAAGAAGGTGAAGAATACAACCACTAACAGAAATCCAGCTATCAACTCGCGTGGAGTACATTTGAGGAAACAACTATTTTCAGAAAGCAACACCAAGAAAACGATAGCTAAGCTCACCAACACCAGCAAGAAGAATAAGTCCCAAAGTGCTAAAATAACGGAGGCTAAAGGAAATCCCAAAAATCTATGAATCCAGTCTCTCAGATAGTACTGCACAGTTTGCAAAGAAGACGAGTTTAAGGACATGAGTCCTGTGTACAGTGTGTAATAATTATGTACATGAGGAATGCGTGGGGCTGTCCAGAGAAGATCACAAACCTTTCGTTTGCCCAACTTGCGAATGAATCTTTGTTTTCCATAATTTGACATATATAATTTTGAGTTAATTATTTGTAAACTGACTTCATTGACATGTTGTAAACTGTTCTTATTCATACTGTACGTTATATTGTTTCCATCTTACATTAATTACATTCCTGAGTAAAATTTAACTAGTGTTTTAATTGGGGAAATAAATGGGTCATACCACATACATATGTTGGTGTTATGGCCCAAAGGTAAGCTTTTGGGAAACGGTCATTTTCACAAATTTAACATGCAAGTACAATAATTACTTTTTTTGTAAGGAAGTAAACATATACAAGAATATAAAACATATATATATATATATATATATATTTCGTGTCACGTTGTTTGTCCGCTATGGAATCCTAAACTACTGAACCGATTTTAATAAAATTTTGCACACTGTGTGCAGTTTGATCCAACATGAGACTTAGGGTAGTTTATAACTAAATTTATAGTCGCATTATTTTTATTGCAAATTATTTGCTTATTATTTAACAAAGAGTTATAATTATCTGTGAGTTCCATACGATTCTAACAGATGACGGTGTAATTAGATTGTGCAACACGAAATTTGTCCTTTTTATGAAAATAGGTGCATTAGGTAGACGTCTTAATGGTAAAAACGAATCTGTAATTAGATTTTGTCTATCACGTACCGTTTTTTCAGAAAACCAAAAAAAAAATATCTTTACGAACGTTATTTTAGTCTAACATGTATTTAATATTAATTGAATCTCCCACTTTCCACATACTACGTCAATTTCGTGTTTTTATTTCTTAGGAGACAGGTCGACATCTGGTGATAAATATTATAACTAAATATTAGCATCCCACCCTGTGCTGCCATCTGTGTTTAGCATTTTATAACTAATGATATTTCATTTATTTCCAGTCTGTTGTTGATTTCTTGTTGGTGTTCAAGTAGTGAGCTAGTGTTTCATAATTGTGCTTGAGAAGAGTTTGACGGATATTAATTATACCATAATGCCACTTCAGTGTAAAACTAATCCTAATTATGTTTGCTATGTAGGCCCTATGTGGAGATCTAACCTTCAAGAGCCAAAAGTGTAATATTACACCTCTAGTTCGAAAGGCATATGAACTGGATTTTGGATGTCGTGTGGGAGACCAAGATAAGTCATTTGCAGCTCACATATGCTGCAATTCATGCTCTAGAAATTTGAGAAATTGGCTACAAGGTAAATGCAATGCAATGAAATTTGCTGTACCAATGGTTTGGCGAGAATATCGGGACCATGTAACAGATAGTTATTTCTGTTTGGTAGATGTAGAAGGATATACTTCAAAATCCAAAGGGAAGAACCAGTACCCTAATTTACCTTCAGCCATTCGACCAGTTCCTCACAATGAACATCTTCCTGTACCTAAGCCTCCAGAACAGTACACTGTTTCAGAAGAAGACACACCCAACGTCTCAGGTTGTAGTAATCCTACTCGAGATCCAGAGTTTCAGACATCTACATCGTCTTTATCCTGTAATCAACAGGTGTTCACACAAAACACTCTCAATGATCTCGTGAGGGACTTAAACCTTCCCAAACGTCAAGCAGAATTGTTGGGCTTTAGACTGCAAGAACGGAATCTTATAGATATCAATGTTAGAATAACTTCATTTAGAAAACGAAAAAACTCATTTTATTGAATATTTTTCTGAGAATGAAGGAATTTCTTTTTGCAACGATGTGAATGGCTTATTTCAGGCTTTGGGACATGAACATAATCCAGAGGACTGGCGCTTATTTGTAGGTTCCTCCAAATTAAGTCTAAAGGGTGTACTTATCCATATTGGCAATATTTTCTCATCTGTTCCTATCGCATATGCCATTCATACGAAGGAAACTTTTGAGGTTATGAGTGCAGTACTATGGTGCATTGAATATACTTCATACAAATGGCATATATGTAGAGACTTGAAAGTTATTGAACTCTTAATGGGTATGCAACAAGGGTACACGAAATACTGTTGTTTTTTATGTGAGTGGGATAGCCGCGACAAAGCAAACCACTACTTTTGTAAAGAATGGCCTGCAAGTCAAACCTACATTCCTGGAGTCAAAAGTGTTTCCCATGAAACACTTGTGAACCCTCAAGATGTCTTCCTACCACCTTTACACATCAAGCTCGGATTGATGAAAGTATTTGTGAAGGCACTAGAAAGAGAAGGACAAGCTTTCATGCATCTCAAAAATAAATTCCCAAACCTAAGTGATGCAAAGATTCAGAAAGGAGTGTTTATTGGTCCCAAAAATAAGAGCAGTCTTCCAGGATGAAGACTGAAAATAAACTGTTGGAAGCGGAGAAAATGGCTTGGCTTGCATTTAAACCACTATGTACGAACTTCCTTGGGAATAAAAAAATCAGCAGACTATGAAGTAATTGTAAGTGAATTATTACACTACTTTCATGTTATGGGATGCAATATGTCTTTGAAACTTCATTTTCTGGACTTCTTTCCAAAAAACCTTGGTGCTGTCAGCGATGAACATGGCGAGAGGTTTCACCAAGAAATATCAGCCTTTGAAAAACGATTCAGTGGAAGATGTAATGCAAGTATGCTTGGTGAATATTGCTGGTCAATCATCAGAGATAGCCCAGAAGCTGTCCATAAGCGCAAACGATCAACAAAGACATTTTAATTTGGTGTTCTTTGCAATTGTTATGTTTGTCATTATAACTAACTTGTACCATTAAAAAGTGTCATTACAAAAAAAATTATTGGTGATAGAAAATTGTGGATTTCAAAACTGAATTCAGCACATCTCAATTATGGTGAAATTAAATGTTTCTTACCTCTCCTCATATAAATCTTCTAAGTTGATCGCGATTTCGAGACTATAACTGTCTCATCCTCTTGGCGAGGATTAGAGACAGTGATGGTCTCGAAATCGCGATCAACTTAGAAGATTTATATGAGGAGAGGTAAGAAAGATTTAATTTCACCATAAATTAAACCTCATAGTGATTAATTCCTATAAAAGTTAAACATCTCAATTAGTTAAAATCACATAGTTTAATCTAAAGGACAGAAAAAAAATGTTAAGTAAAAGACAACTTTTTTGTTGAATTTATAGTAAATGTACTATTGTACAAAGTGTCTTTAAAGAAAATTGGTGGATGATAGAAAATTTTGGATTTCAGAAATAAATTTAGCATATCTCAAATTAGTTAAAATCACATAGTTTCATCTAAAGGACAGGAAAAAAAGTTTAAATTTGTTGCACAGTGAACTATCTGTGAGTTTCACACGAGTCTAACAGATGGCGGTGTAAGGTAATTTGGTAAAGTAATTGGTTTATTATTTAACAAAAGGGATCCAGATGGCTGTGCTTTTTGTTGCAACCGCGAATTTCAATTGAATTACAAATATTGATTATTTCATAATTTAAGTGAATTCAGTGTTTATTTCATTTTCAATATTATTAATTTCGTGTTTAAGTATTAGTTTTAAGTAATCTGGCTTAAAGACAGCAAATTAATTTAAATTTTTAACGTACACCTTAGCCACAGCAACGCGTCGCTGGTACTTCTAGTATATATATATATATATATATATATGGTATGATCTTCTTCTTCTTCCTTCCAAGTATTAGGCCAAGGCCTGTTACGATCCTATAGAAACTTTTCCCTCCAGCGTTTCATAGGACGGCCCAGTGATCTTCGTCCTCCTGGTATATAATTATATATGATATAATAAGAAAAATAAATGCCTGGACGGGATTCGAACCCGGAACTCTGAGTCTGTACCTCAGCGTGTTGTCCATTACACCACCAGGCGAATCCAATTCAATCACTTATTTTTCTTATATATGTATTAAATTCTCCATTATTACTAGATGTCGCGAGAACTCAGTCTTCACTACCATCTAGTAGCTGACTATAACAAGTAAGCAAATTAAAGAGAATATTTCTACTTTATAGCAGTGACGCTTTATCGATGTTATAATTAAATGTTTAACATTGAGCAATGCAAGCTTAATATGGTATGATAAGAGAAATATATATATATATATATATATATATATATATATTTATAAAATACAAGCAAGAATTTCAAAGTTACGTTTGTAATTAGAATAACATATTCTTATCTAAAAATAAATAAAACAGAACAGTTCATGTTTTATATTTAAATTTGTCATATAATGTGTAAGCAATTAGCTTTCAAATGTGAACAGTACGAAACGTAATATATTTTCAAACATTTAATTTATGATAAATATGGTATTTCTAAATGTATTCAGTATTTACCTCATAAAGGAAGAGTTGCGCATTGTTCATTCCACAATTCTATGGTGATAAATAGATGTAATCTGTGAAATATTCATAAATTATCAAATTCAAATTAAAAACTTACTTTTTCAATTTCAAATTTAGTGGCGTTGCTCCGCAACGTAAGTTGTTATTACTTCAACATTTTTGATATTGCTTTGTTACTAAATTTATATTTTTAATAAAACTTTAAATACGTGAAGGAAATTAACATGCAAAAAAAACTTCATGGCTCCCCCTTTTTAAACTGATTGCGAACGTGGAGGAGAGAGAGATAGTGTGTTTGTGATATCTGGCATAATTTAAGTTTATCATCGTATAGAGAAGGAGTGCACAAAAATATTTTTGTATATATGTGTGTATTACAAATATACTATTATTAAATTAATCAAATGAAAAGTTGATTTTTTTCTAAGAAATATGTGTGTGTGTGTGTGTATTCCTCATTCATTTACTTACCTTTATACTGAAAGTTGATAGTTGTAAAAAAAATCGTGCAACAGCAGTATTGTGAATTGACTTACTCTGGCATATTTAAATAATATTCAGTAATTTCATTATATTTGTATTTATTTATTTATATATACAATTTTAATGTTTATACATCTTTCTGTGTCTTAAGTTTTATTTTTCTTCTCCACTCTTGTCTCTCCATCCAATCCATGCTCTCATTCCAGTTCATATTTCCTGCATCCACGAGTTTCGAGGTCTTCCTCTCCTCCTTCTTCCATGTGAACACCATTCCAATGTTTTCCTTGGTAATCTTTCTTCTTGCATTCGTCATACGTGCCCATACCGATTTAATTGCTTATACCGTATATAATCTACTATTGAATAACCAATATTAATTTTTTCTCTTATGACAGTATTTCATTTCTTATTTTGTCTAATTTTGAACATCTTTCTGCTCTCCTCAAGAAATCCATTTTCATCGATATAAGTTTTTGTCCTAAGTTTTTGTCGAATTTCCAAACTTCAGCTCCATATGTGACAGTACTTCTCACTATTGAATTATATATTTGTAACTTATTTTTCCTGGTTATATGTCTATTCCATAAGACTCCATTCATCATTGCTGTTATTGCTCTACCTTTATTTATTCTGTTCTTAATATCACTTTCTTGTTTATCTTCTTTATCTAATTTTACTCCCAAATATTCAAATTCTTCACATCCTCTAATATACCCCTTTTCATCTTCTAATATAAAATCTCTCGGTTTCGGCTCCACATCCCATATAAAATGTTTTTTTTTCTAAATTTATTTTCAAACCCCAGTTATCGTATTCGTCCAATAATTTCCTGAACATAAAATCCAAGTCTTCATATTATTGAGCAATTATTATCTGGTCATCCGCAAATAACAGTGTATATATTGTATCTGTTGATTCATCACCAATTGCTACTCCCATTCCTGAACACTTTTGTTCCAGTTTGACAGTGCTTTATGTATAAATATTTTAAATAATGTTGGTGATATGCTACAACTTTGACGAAGGCCTTTAGTTACTTTAATTTCTTCTGATACATATTTTCCAATTATAATTTTACATACTGCATTTTTAAGCAATTTTTTATTGCATTAATAATTGTATCGTTTATGGCCATATCTTGTAATGTTTCCCACAACTTTTGTAAAGGTACAGTGTCATATGCCTTTTCTAAATCCACAGATGTGAAATGAACTTGTTGGTCGTTATTATTCATTGTAATAAACACATATTTATTCACATAATAAATAAATAATAGTTTTAAAAAACTAAAACAACACGCTTTATTAGAAAACCGAACTCAAAAATGAAAAATAAATTTAATTTCCAACACGCTTGGGATAAATTTAAAGTGGTCAACAAAAATATCTTCTCCAACACATATAGAATAAAACTAGAATTATCAACAAAAAGAAAATAATTTTACCATCAAAAGCGTGGGGTGCTCTATATCAATTAATATATTTGATAATAAACATATATTGGTAAAAGTAAAGTCTCTAAGAAGAACATGTAAAAATCATAAAAGGCACCCCACGCTTTTGATGGTAAAATTATTTTCTTTTTGTTGATAATTCTAGTTTTATTCTATATGTGTTGGAGAAGATATTTTTGTTGACCACTTTAAATTTATCCCAAGCGTGTTGGAAATTAAAATTATTTTTCATTTTTGAGTTCGGTTTTCTAATAAAGCGTGCTGTTTTAGTTTTTTAAAACTATTATTTATTTTTTTATTTTTTAGTTTTAATATTTTACAGAATAAGATAAGAATATAAATATCTTTAAATTCCATACTATTGTAGTATGAGCTAAAATTATTACTCTTCTAAAAAAAAAATCCTCCCCAGCCGGATTCGAACCAGCGACCTATGCATTACTAAAATTATATACCACTAGTTCACCGCTCTACCAACTGAGCTCTGACAACGATTGACTAAAAAGTCGACAAGTCCGTAACCTACTATAACAGTTTTAATATTTTTTGATTTCTTGATGATTCTGGCCAGGAATTTAGAAATAAAATATGAAATTATTTTAGTGTCATGGGTCCTTTACAAGTATACAAAGTTGCAAGTCGATCCAATGCTTCTAAATGGGTGGAAATCGTGTTCAAAGTTTCCGTTACATAAATAAACAAAAACACTGTTTTTGATTTTATGATGATTCTGGCCAGGATTTTAGAAAATAAATATGAAATTATTGTATTGTCACGGGATCTTTACAAGTATACAAAGTTTCAAGTCGGTCCAATGTCTCTAAGTGGGTGAAAATCGTGTTCAAAAATTCCGTTACATAAATACAAAAACACTTTTTTTGATTTTATGATGATGTTCTGGCCAGGATTTTAGAAAATGAATATGGAATTATTGTATTGTCACGGGTCCTTTACAAGTATACAAAGTTTCAAGTCTATCATATGTTTCTAAGTGGGTGAAAATCGTGTTCAAAGATTCCGTTACATAAATACAAAAACACTTTTTTTGATTTTATGATGATTCTGGCCAGGATTTTAGAAAATAAATATGAAATTATTGTATTGTCACGGGATCTTTACAAGTATACAAAGTTTCAAGTCGGTCCAATGTCTCTAAGTGGGTGAAAATCGTGTTCAAAAATTCCGTTACATAAATACAAAAACACTTTTTTTGATTTTCTGATGATTCTGGCCAGGATTTTAGAAAATAAATATGAAATTATTGTATTGTCACGGGTCCTTTACGCGTATACAAAATTTCAAGTCGATCAAATTATTTTAAGTGGGTGAAAAACGCGATGAAAGATTCAGTTACATAGATAGATAGATAGATACAGGTCAAGCTAATATAAAGCGTGTAAAAATGAAATAAATAATAAAAAATACTAGCACCTACTTCCATTATGCCTCGACAGATAGCACATTGAAGGGTCGGAGTGAGAACAAGCAAAGATGATGGGATGTGTATGTATATATTATATATGTGTATATAACACACACACACATATATATATATATATATATATATATATATATATATATACACGCGATATGAAAAGAATGAATACTTGAGTCGGGATTTGAACCCGAGTCTTTAAACTCTGTACGTTTAGCGCTCTAACCAATTGAGCTAGTCAAGTATTCCTACACAAACATACATTTTTCTTATATATGTAGTATTCTCAATTCACACAAGACGTGGCGGAAAGTCGACCCGACTGACATCTAGCTGCCACCATTACAGGTATGCAAATTTTTTAAATAGAATATTTACTTTATAGCAGTAACGCTTCTACATTTAGAAGTTATAACTATATCTTTGACATTTGGCAATGAAGGCAAATATAATATGAAAAGAAAAATGAATGCTCGAGTCGGGATTTGAACCCGAGTCTCTAAACTTTGTATGTTTAGAGCTCTAACCAACTGAGCTACTCAAGTATTCCAACACAAACATACATTTTTTCTTATATATATACGTATGCAGTATTTTCAATTCACACAAGAGGTAGCGGGAAGTCGTCCCGACTGATATCTAGCGGCCACCATAACAGGTAAGCATTTTTAATAATAATAATAATATATATACAACGTTGTTATTACGTCAACTTTTTTTGTTATTGCTTTGTTTCGAAATTTATACTTTTAATCAAACGTTAAATACGTGAGGGAAATTAACATGCAAAAAAAAACTTCATGGCATCCCCTTTTTAAGCTGATTGCGGGCACGGAGGTGAGAGAGATAGTGTGTTTGTGATATTTGGCGTAATTCAATTTCATCATCGTATAGAGAATGAGTGCACAATAATATATATACACTTTTTTTTTGCATATTAGTGTGCGTTACAAATATACTATTATTAAATTTAACAAATGATTTTTTCTAAGGAATTTGTGTGTGTATTCCTCATTCGTTTACCTTCATACTGAAAGTCGATTGTTGTAAAAAGAAAATTGTGCTACGGCAGCATTGTGAATTGACTTAAAGTATATATATATATATATATATATATATTTACATAATATTTACATTATATATATATATATATATTTACATAATAAAAAAATGAAATAAATAATAAAAAATACTCACACCTACTCCTTTTATACCTCGACATAGATAGAACATTGACGTGTCGGAGTGAGAGACAAACAAAGAGGAAAGGATGTGTATATATATATATATATATATGAATAAGAAAGTTTTCTTGGGTTTTCCGCGTCTTGGATTCAAGTTCGGCCACTGGCCACTGATTCCGACGTTTCAGCATTATCCCACATGCCATTATCAAGGAATGATAAGTTCGAGTCACAGCTTTAGGTCTTATATAATTGAGCATATAGAGTGTTCGCTGTGGTCCGTTTCCGAAGACGTACATCCTGTTCCTGTTTTGCAGACAGCATTTTTTGCCGCTGATTTTTGAGCTGATTCCGGGAATGGTGTTATTCCCTCGACAGCAAAAAGTCTAGTGGCTATCACTAAGTGGCTTTCTTAAGTGTAACCCTTACCTAAACGGTGTTATTAGGAAGTTTGTGAGATATGGTTACGAATAAATTGGTATGCGCTGTGATGTTACTCAGCGTCATGTGCTTACGTTACAACTTTTTAAGCCCTTACGGAGGATGTTCTTCCGAAAATATGATTTTATGCACTGTATGCCATTGTGGCAATTGTCCTATCGTGCGTACTATTGGGTTGTCATTTTCCAAAATGTTTTGATGCATTTTGGTAACTTGTGCTTTAACAATAGCATCAAGATAGGGTAATGTAACTGCATCATGTAAAAGTAAAGTGATCCCACAACAGGCCTCAGGAGGCCTTTGGGGTAGTAGGAGGTTAAGGCTCCCACTTTTTCTAGACAATCGGCACTTGATGTCAGCCGGGTTGTCAGCCCTGCGTGACGGCCGCCTTTACCCCAGAACAAGCGTCTGGTACTCATTTCCGTTAGAGGCTGAGTCGACCCCAGGGCCATAGTGCCGCCAGAGGGTTTGGGTCAGTTTAAAAAAACTGCATCATGTAGCTCTGTTATTCTTGTGTACATAGGTCCCGAAAAAATAATTTTGAGGCAACGATTCTGAATTATCTGAATGAATTTTCTTTTTGTGCTTTTTGGCAAGAATACTCAGTGCTTCACAGCCGTACAGTAACATGCTACGGATTACTGCTACATATAATGTAACCTTAATCCGTCTAAAAATTGTTTCATCCCGGAAGAATGGATATAATATAGTTATTGCTGCATTTGCCTTGCGTTGTACATAGTTTATATGATGTTTAAAAGTTAATTTAGGGTCGAGATGTAGACCAAGATACTTAACTGCAGTCTCGTTGCGCAAAATTTGTGCACCAATATTTAGCTGGATAGGTGGAGGTTGTGGACATTTGGTAAACAAGACTAATTTGGATTTGGTAATATTGAGTTTAATATTCCAGAGACAATACCAGTCATAAATGATTGATAGCGATCTCTGGAACGTTTGGATTCTGTGGTGCAAGGAGCTAAGTTTGGTTTGGAAGTAAAAGCGTGTATCATCGGCGAATGATGCAGCTTTTACTGAAGGATGGTTTGGGAGGTCCGAGACATAGATGTTGTATAGCACTGGAGAAAGGACTGCTCCTTGTGGTACACCCGCTAGTATAGACTTGCAGTTAGATCTGTGTCCATTTATTGATACAAAAAATGTCCTATTTACAAGGAGCCAAATTGAAACTTATTAATTTGTATATCAATCCATTGATCCAGGTTGTATCGAAGGCCTTCTCAATGTCTAGAAATATTCCTACTGTGTTCCTTCTGGCGTTGAACCCGGTGACAATCTGATCAATACGTCTCGCCAATTGTAGTGGGGTACTATGTGCATTTCGGAAACCAAACTGATAATTTGGAAGTTTTTTTTTTTTGCCTGGACTTCTGTTTTTAGTTGCGCCAAAATTAGTCGTTCTAGTAGTTTACCCAGAACTGGTAAGAGACTTATTGGTCGAATGTTGAAGGGATTTGAAGGATCCTTGCCAGCTTTGGGGAGCACTATGACTTTTTCCACTTCCCATGCTGAAGGGAAATAGTTAAGTTTAAAACAGAAATTAAATATTGTAAGGAGAAGGATGAGGGCTTTTTGGTACCAAATGCTTGGCAGCCAAATTCGGGATTTTATCTGCGCCCGGGGCACAGCTATTTCTTAATGAGTGGATATGGAATTTAAGGTATTTTAGGTGAATATTAGGATAGATGGGCACTGTAGGAGTAGCAAAAAAGTGGTAACCACGTCGTTGACATTAGCTTCATGAACTGGCGTGGTTAGCTCATGCGGACGGAATCGGTCTTCGAGATTTGATGCAATAAGTTGGGCTTTATCATGGGGATGATAAGCCCAACATCCATTATTGTTAAGCGCAGTTGGCGCAGGGGGTTCTCTACTAATTTTGATTCTTTTGATAATCTCCCATGGGGGAGTTTTGTTAACATTATACGTATTTAGTGAAAGTTGCCAATCAGTATTTCGTTTTTCTCGAAGTGTATTCCGTACAGCATTTGTATACCGATTGTATTGCTGTTTGTATTCAGGTGCTCCATAGCGTTTTTGGAGTTTTTTTTAAATGTCGCTTACACTCAAAATAATGTAGGAGTGTTGGGTCTGTGTTCTGTGTGTTTCGGTTTGTGTGCGTGTTTGTTGTTGAACATTGTAGTGCAGTGTTTATGGTGGCCTGAAAGTTTTGAATCGAAAGTTTCAACTCTTTAGTGGATTCGACCTGAAGTTTAGGGTTCACCCACTGAGAAAGAAGATTCCAGTATTCTGTCCAGTTTGTTTCGGAAGTGTAATTTTTTAAGGGAGGTGTAAATGTGAGATTGGTTGTGACTGTGAACAGTATTGGTACGTGGTCTGATTGAAGGTCGTGCTGTAGTGTATCAACGTTTGTGGAGATGACTGTATTTTTTAATATTGCTGTATCAGGTATGTCTGAGCGTAAGCCTTGAGGTGTTTCCTGGAAGTATGTGTGTTCTGTAGGGGCCGAAATTTCTACGTTTTCTGTTGGCAATATGCCTGTAGAACCAGGCCAGAGGCATTGGGTACTCGACAATTCCAAGAAAAAATGTTTGGCATTGAAGTCTCCCGCTAGTATGATACGAGGGGAGAACGATGTTAGGATATTTAAGTTGTGTCGAGTAAATGGTTTTATAGGAGATTTATAAATTAACGCTATGAAGAGTTCTTCATGGTGTGATATAGGGATTATGATTCCAGTGGCTTCAATGAATTGAAGCCCCTGGATTTTAATGGAACGGTGTCCAATGGATTTTTTAATGCAGAGGGCAATGCCGCCCATGGGACCAGTGAGTCGGTCTGTACGGTATGTTATGTAGTCAGTGAATCGCAAGCGATGATTTGGCTTTAGATGCGTTTCATTGAGCAGTAGTATGTCTATATTGTGTTGATGCAATACAATTTCTAGTTCTTGGACCTGTTTGCCAACGCAATTGGCATTAAAAGCCATGACATTGAGAATTGCCCTTCGGGTGAATATGTTACACATTTTCGAAGAACATATTCATCACTGCGACATGAAAATGAATTTCTCCAAAGGGCTATTTTGTTTAGCCATTAGTGGCTGAACATCTCGAACCAGATCGTTGACCGAAGTTGGTGCAATATTATTGAAGTTGGTCGTGCGCTGGGCGGCAGCAATGCGTTCTTGTGCTGGTTGAGCATTTTCTACTTTCGCTGTTGTAGCCTTGCTGTAAGATGTAGTGGGATTGACTAATTTTGAAGTGAAAGTGCGCGGAGCAGGCTTAGTGGTTGGTAATTTAGGTTCACGCGACTTTAGGAAAGCTTCATTGCTTCAATATATTTCGGGCATTTTCTATATGAGGCTGGGTGCCCTTTTTCTCCACAATTGGCACATTGTAATTTGGAAGTGTCAGTTTGAGCTTCCACTCGAACTGGACACTTCAAATGACTATGCTGTTGCGCGCATATTACACAACGTGGAGTAAGATTGCACGCACCAAAGGTATGATTGAAACGCTGGCAACGAAAGCATTGCTTTAGTCTAGCGCGAGGACGGTATGCTTCAATGGAGACTACAGCATATAAGAGTTTCTTCCAAGGTTTGATTCTTATGTAGTTAAACACTTTCAGTTTTCAGTGTGGTCCGTTTCCGAAGCCGTACACCCATCCAAGGTTTAGTTCTTATGTAGTTAAACACCTAAGTTTTCAGTGTGGTCCGTTTCGGAAGCCTTACACCCATCCAAGCGTCGACCATGCTCCATGTTGCCCAACAGTGGTTTTCTTCATATCTTCTTCGCTATTCTGGGGATGACATGGTGGGCAGCGAGAGCAGTTTTCCATGTAGATGGTAATATTTGGGCATCATTTCGGGTGTTCGTAGAATGTGGCCTTTTCTCAATCTCTATTGCTTCTCTGTAGATTCTTTATATTTATTTTATATATATATATACGTTATGAAAAGAAAAGTGGATGCTTGAGTCGGGATTTGAACCCGAGGTTCTAAACTCTGTACGTTTAGCGCCCTAAACAACTGAGCTACTCATGTATTCCAAAACAAACATACATTTTTCTTATACCATATAGTATTCTCAATTCACACAACAGGTAACTGGAAATCGTTCCGAATGACATCTACCTGCCACCATAACAGGTAAGCATATTTTTTAAATATAATATTTACGTTATAGCAGTAACGCTTCTATATTTAGATGTTATAACTATATTTATGCCATTTGGCAATGAAGGCAAATATGATATGAAAAGAAAAATGAATGCTTGAGTCTGGATTTGAACCCGAGTCTCTAAATTCTGTAGGTTTAGCGTTCTAACCAACTGAGCTACTCATGTATTCCAACACAAACATACGTTTTTCTTATATATATGTAGTATTCTCAATTCACACAAGAGGTAGCGGGAAGTCGTTCCGAGTGACATCTAGCGGCCACCATAACAGGTAAGCAATTTTTTAAAGAGAATATTTACTTTATAGCAGTAACGCTTGTATGTTTAGATGTTATAACTACATTTTTTACATTTGACAATGAAGGCAAATACGATATGAAAAGAAAAATGAATGCTTGAGTGGGATTTGATCCCGAATCTCTAAACTCTGTAAACTTAGCGCTATACCAACTGAACTACTCATGTATTCCAACACAAACATACGTTTTTCTTATATATATATATATATATATATATATATAAGAGGTAGCGGGAAATCGTTCCCATTGACATCTAGATGCCATCATAACAGGAAAGCATAATGTTTAAATAGAATATTTACTTTAGCACTAACGCTTCTATATTTAGATGTTATAACTATATTTTTGACATTTGGCAATGAAGGCAAATATGATATGAAAAGAAAAATGAAATATTTAGTCGAGATTTGAACCCGACTCTCCAAAACCTGTACGTTTAGCGCTCTAACCAACTGAGCTACTCAAGTATTCCAACACAAACATACATTTTTCTTATATATGTAGTATTCTCAATTGACACGATAGGTAACGGGAAGACGTCCCGACTGACATCTAGCGGCCACCAAAACAGGTAAGCAATTTTTTTATAATATATATAATACATGCAGGAATATATTTATTTCAATGTTGCGTTTGTAATTAGAATAACATATTCTTATCTAAAACATATAAAGCAGAACATTCCAAATTGTATATATAAATTTGTTACATAATGTGTAAGCAGTTAGCTTTCAAATCTGAACAGTTCAACACGTAATATATTTTCAAACATTTAATCTTGATAAATATGGTATTTCTAAATGTCTTTACTGTTTACCTGATGAAGGAAGAGTTGCGCATTTTTCACTCCACGAATTTACGGTTATAAATAGATTTAATCTGTGAAATATTTATATTTTATTAAATTCGAATTAAGAACTTACTTAACTTCAAATTCAGTGGCTTTGCTCCGCAACGTACGTTGTTATTACGTGAACATTTTTGTTATCGCTTTGATTCGAAATTTGTATTTTTAATAAAATTTTAAATACGCGAAGAAAATTAATATGCAAAAAAAACCTTATGTCACCCCCTTTTTTAAGCTGATTGCGAGCACGGAGGTCCGAGTGATAATGTGTTTGTGATATTTGGCATAATTAAATTGCATCATCCTATAGAGAAGGAGTGCACAAAAATATATGTATACGTATTTTTTTATATATGTGAGCGTTACAAATATATCATTATTAAATTAATTTTTTTTTCTAAGGAATTTGTGTGTGTATTCTACATTCATTTGTTTACGTTCATATTGAAATGTGTTTGTTGTAAAAAGAAAATTGTGAAACAGCAGCATTACGAATTGACACACTGGCTTATTTAAATAATATTTAATGATTTCATTACATTTGTAATATATATATTTACATAATAAAAAATTAATTAAATAATCGGAAATACTTGTACCTACTTCTTTTATGCCTCGACCTAGATAGAAGATTGACGGTTCGGAGTGAGAGACAAATAAAGAACAAGGAATATATATATATATATATATACACACACACACACACACACACACACTAGAAGTCCTGGCCACGCGTTGCTGTAGCTAAGATATACGTTAAAAATGTAAATTAAGTTGCTGTCTTTCAGCCAGATTACTTAAAACTAATACTTACACACGAAATTAATAATATTGAAAATAAAATAATCACTGAATACATTTAAATTATGAAATAATCAATATTTGTAATGCAATTGAAATTCGCGGTTGCAACAAATTGCACAGCCATCTGGATCTCTCTTTGTTAAATAATAAACCAATTACCTTACCAAATTACCTTACAGCGCCATCTGTTAGAATCTTATGGAACTCACAGATAATTACATCGCCATCTGTTAGAATCGTATGGAACTCACAGATGATTATAACTCTTTGTTAAATAATAAACAAATAATTTGCAATAAAAAAAGAATGCGACTATACATTTAGTTATAAACTACCCTAAGTCTCAAGTTGGATCAAACTGCACACAGTGTGCAAAATTTTATTAAAATCGGTTCAGTATTTTAGGATTCCATCGCGCACAAACAACGTGACACGAAATTTTTATATATTAAGACATATAGATATATCAAAAGAGAAATGAATGCTTGAGTCTGGATTTGAACCCGAGTCTCTAAAGTCTCTACGTTTAGCGTTGTAACCAACTGAGCTACTCAAGTATTCCAACACAAATATACATTTTTTATATATGTAGTATTCTCAATTCACACAAGAGGTAGCGGGAAGTCGTCCCGACTGATATCTAGCGGCCACCATAACAGGTAAGCATTTTTTTTTTAAAGAGAATATTTACTTTATAACAGTAACGCTTGTATATTTAGATGTTATAACTATATTTTAGACTTTTGACAATGAAGGCAAATATGATACGAAATGAAAAATGAATGCTTGAGTCAGGATTTGAACCCGATACTCTAAAGTCTGTATGTTTAGCGCACTAACCAACTGAGCTACTCTAGTATTCCAACACAAACATACAATTTTTTATATATATAGGCCTATGTAGTATTCTCCAACTGACATCCAGCGGCCATCATAAGAGGTAAGGATTTTTTTTATAATACAATATATATATACATATTTATATAGTCTCGCTGTGGTCTCGAGGTAGCGTGCTGTCTTGTCACGCAGCGGGCCCGGGTTCGATCCCCGGTCGAGCAGTTTTTCTAGGTGAAGTTTTTATCAGGGTTTTTCCTCACCTGTAAGACAAATGTCAGGAAAACTTTAAGGCCCAAACGGTCTCCGAAATCGTATGGCCATCATCATCATCATCATCCTTATCATCATCATCCTTCACCGGTGTGGAAAGCAACGGGAATCTACCACATCGACAATTCCCTAGTAAAGCTGCATAGTATGAAAATGCTATGATTGCAGTGAAAGACCTGCCCTCGGGCAGAATTACTATGGATGTATGGATATTTAAATTTGTTATATAATGTGTAAGCAGTTAGATTTCAAATGTGAACAGTACAATACGTAATATATTTTCAAAACATTTAATATAAGTACGTTTCTAAATGTATTTAGTATTTACCTGATAAAAGAAGAGTTGAGCAGTATTCATTCCACAAATTTACGGTTATAAATATATTTAATCTGTGAGATATTAATATTTTATTAAATTCAAATTCAAATCTTACTTTTTCAACTTCACATTCAGTGGCGTCGCTCCGCAATGTAGGTTGTTATTACGTCAACATTTAAGTTATTGCTTTGTTTCGAAATTTATATTTTTAATAAAACGTCAAATACGTGAAGGAAATTAACATGCAAAAAAAGAACTTCATGGCACCAACTTTTTAAGATGATTGCGGGCACGGAGGAGAGAGAGATAGTGTGTTTGTGATATTTGGCATAATTGAAGTTCATCATCTAATATTGAAGGAGTGCACAAAAATATACATTTTTTTGTGTATATGTGTGGTACGTACTTTCATCACTAATCTACTGTTCTCCATTCTATCTATTCGCCGCGCCAGTCCCAATCCCGATAAGAAAAGAGAAGGAGTAACAACCTTGTTAAAAAACGGGGTTCAACTGGCTCCGGCTGCTAGTAAACTGTAAGGACTCCTTGCCAGGATAACGCTGAAGATCTGAACGATAGATTCGGCAGAGTAGGAATCTTACGGTACGGCAAAACTGGCGGAAGAGGCATCCCACTCTCTGGGATAAAGGAGCATTGCAGCGAAGAAGGACTTCAAAGGCTAAGGGAGTAAACCCTGACAGAAAATCAAGGGGTAGATCAGACTCTGTAGCTGTAGTGATAGCAACTCATCTAGGAGACAGGGACCCCGAAATCAATAGACTTGGCTTTCCAGGTTGTGGGTTGGATCGCACAGTTGACACGCCGGTATCTGTGAAACCTTTGTACTGAGAAACCTCTACAGAAGCCCCGGTACCGGATGAATAATAGAAGTAATTTAGGAAAAGATAAATGGTATTTGAATTCAGCACGTGGGATGTCAGGACTCTGTGTAAGATTGAAGCTTTAACATCAATAATAACTCAAATTCATAAGTATAAACAGTCAGTAATTGCTGTACAAGAAACTAGATCGCATGACAGTGGTATTAAAGATATGAAGAAATACACAATAATACAATGTAGGAAGAATGAATGCTGTCACGAATATAGAACTGTGTTTATTGTTGATGCAAGTTTTGAAAACAATATTACAGATTTTAAAACATGTAATGAAAGATTGCGCGTATTATGATAGAAAATTGTTTTTATTATGTATTAGTGATTAACATGTATGCACCTACCGAAGATAAATATGATAATTTAAAAGAAGAATTTTATAATAAATTGGAAAGAGTGCTGGATGCTCTGCCATCAAATAATGTATAAATCATTTTAGGAGATTTTAATGCTAAAGTAGTGAAAGAGAAGGAATTTAGAAGTATAGTAGGAAAGTATAGTCTACATGATATATCCAATGATATAGGGGGAAGACAAATAGACTGATCAAATTGAAAATCATGATTATTGGCTCAGTTTCCACACAAGGATATCCATAAAAAATCATGAGGTCGCCAGATGGAGAAATAGCTGATCAAATGATCATAATCCCATTTCGTCAGCGTTAAAAATGTCCGTTAGGCGCATATGCAGTTTCCACTCACTAACTATACTTTTGTCTACATCCTTTGATTCCACACAAATTTCATTCCACACTACATTGTGTCGTATTTTAAAACTGTCCACAACCAACCTGAAGATGCCCATAAATCGTTATTTCCCTAGAGCTTGACTTTGGAGCATCGGTCCGGATATTTGGAGATTTTTTAAATCGTGTACTTGTAAAACACTCCTACACCTCGTTGATTTCTTCATTTTTTCAACATTTCCATGCGTCCATTCATTATTTATTCTTTTCTGTTAAAATCTCATGAACTTAGGTTTTTCCACTTTTAAATTTAGTCATTATTTCGCGTACTGAGAGTTTCTTTTTCTTTTTCTTCAATCAATCTTTCATGAATTTCGTGAAAATATCCTTCCGTTTCCACATTGGACAGATTCCGTTTCATTCAATATAAATATACGTAAAATTACTATTATTTAGTCGGGACCAATAAATTTGTTCACATTGGACAGATTTCCGCATTATTCGCGTTCCGGATAAACAAGTTTTACTGTACTACGTTAATAGATAAAAGAAGAGCTTCTGGACTGCAGGATCTAAGATCATATAGAGGAGTAGATGGAGACACATCATTATTTGGTTAAAGCCAAATATTTGTGTATAATCAACAAAATAATAAATAAAAAAATATAAACATATCATAAAGTTCAGTGTGAAAGAACTTAAGAAGAAAGAAATTAAAACAAAATATGAACTAGTATTGGACAAACAACTGGATAGTCAGAAGGAGAAACTTACCGGTGTAATTGAAGAATTGAACTTTTATAGGAATAAATCACTATGAGATTTAATTTAAGGTATAATCAAATGTTTCATACCTCTCCTCATACTAATCTTCTAAGTAGATTGTGATTTCAAGACCATAGCGGTCCCATCTTCAGTACCATCTTGACGACTGATTTGTATGTCAATCAGAAGATCAGAAGAAGTGGTTCTTCCAATCGACATAACATCAGTCGTGAAGATGGGACAGCTATTGCCTTGAAATCGCAATTTACTTAGAAGATTAGTGTGAGGAGAGGTATGAAACATTTGATTTTATCGTAATTGAAGAATGTTGGAATGAGATCAAAGAAATAATGAATATAGTTAGTGAAGAAGTAATAGGGTATGAGACACCAAAAAAAAATCTTGGTATGGCGTGGATTGTTTAAGTGTGATGGAAGAAAGGAATGTGGCATGTAAAATCTATGTACGAAGACCTACAAGATCAAAATACAATGAGTATAAAAAAAGTGTAGAACTGATAACTGAGTTTGTAGACAGTAGAAGAGAGCATCATGGAATAAGCATGTGAAGGAGATGGAAGATAATTTCAAAGATAATAATCTCAGACAAGCCAACAAGGAAGTGAAATATAACAGGAAAGGTTTATGCTCCTAGAACAGGTTTAATTGGGAATGGAGAAGGATAAATTATAGAAATGCAAGTAGCAATGTAGGCTAGATGAAAAGAGTAGCCTATTTCAGACAGTTATTAAATATAGAAGTAAATGACAGCAATGAGGAATTAATAACACCTGCATTAGAGGAAGGAAATGTAGAACCACCAGATTATTGGAATGTTTCAATAGCTATTGATGCATTAAGAAATAAAATAAAGCCCCCAGAATAGATAAGATACCAGCAAAATTGATTAAACATGGGGGGAACATCAATGGTGAAAGCCATATTTTACTTTGACAGATATGGCAAGAAGAAAAATGCCTGTTGAATGGCAAATGGGACTAATATGGCCAATATATAAAAAAGGGTTAGACAAGATTGACAAAATTATAGAGGTATTACTCATTATGCACAGAGTATAAGATTTTTACATGTATACTCAGAAAAATCTTGTAAGTTACTATGATGGTATTATAGGGGAGTATCTAGTATTGCTGGAAAGTTTTTGGAATATGGTCTTCAGCTTTTCAATTTTTTATAAATTTTAAGACAGCCTATGATAGTGTGGAGAGGATAGAATTGTATAGGGTCATGGCAGAATATGGAATACCCAAGAAAATTATTATAAGACTTGTAAAAATTACTATGTTAGATTTGAGAGCCAAAATTAAAATATGTGGAGGTGCTTCTGACACTTTAACATATATACTGGCCTTAGACGGGAAGATGATTTGGCAGCAATGCTATTCAATTTAGTTTTACAATGGGTCATTAAACTAATTAAAGATGATTTTAATGGCATGTTGTTTTATAAAGTGTGCAAATTGTTGGATATGCAGGCAATTTAAATATTATGGGGAGGAGAATTCAAGTAGTAGATGAGATATATAAGAATTTGGATTCAGAAACGTCCAAGGTTGGATTATGTACCAATAAAATTAAAACAAAATGGACGGTTCAAACAAGAGATCAGAAAAGAATAATCCTAAAGCCCATTAAAAATTAGTGAATTTACAGGAGTAAATGAGTTCAAGTACCTGGGAACATTCATTAAACATAAAAATGTAAAATCACGGCTGCAAATATAACATATTTTTCACTCTTGGGAATTAAGAATTCAATTATGTTCAAAGGAAAAATAAATTTAA
Source organism: Diploptera punctata (assembly GCA_030220185.1). NCBI lineage: Eukaryota > Metazoa > Arthropoda > Insecta > Blattodea > Blaberidae > Diploptera > Diploptera punctata. The sequence goes on from JASPKZ010010694.1 coordinate 1,229,512, forward strand.
AATATAAAAAACCATAATATTATAAGTATCTTATGCTATGGGTGTGAAATATTGATATTAATTAAGAAGATAGAAAATATGTTGGGGAAGTTTGAGCGGAAGAATATTTGGACCTACAAAAGAAAATTGACAGTGGAGAATACATTACAATTAGTCCTGTATGGACTGTATGAATCAATAAATGCAGTGACCACATTAAATTGAGAAGATTGGAATGAACAGGGCATATTCTTAGAATAGAAAAACAGAGAATACCAAAGAGCATATTAGAAGGAAAAATTTATGGGAACAGTTCTGTTGGGAGACCTAAAAATAGAAGAATTGATGTGGTGATATTTCTTTGAAAGTGCAGCATAAAAAAGTTTGGCTTTGGACAGAAAGAATTGGAGGGAAAAAAATAGAAGAAGCAATAGCCCAATATTGGACCGTGATACCATTCTAGTAGCCACAAATTTTGTTTTTCTTTACTTGGAACCAAACTCAGCATTAGCAATCAATTTAGAAAAGTAAGGTTGAGTTCATTAATCAGCAAAATTGGATATTTTTAAAATTGCTCTAGCAGCCACAATTTTCAATTTTTGCAATGAAAATCAGTATATGCCATTGAAATAAAACAAGAAAGGTATTCTTATAAAATAACCTAAATTTATAATTGAAAGTTGGGGTTTACCTGAAAGCAGAATTTTATAAATTGCTTGAATGGGTGCTATGTTTGTTTTCTTGCAATGAAACTAGCATAAACATTTGAATAAGAAAAGTAATTAAGGTAGAATTGTTTATCACTCACCTCATATTATTCTTCATATTTAACTATAAACTAGTTTCGAAACATAGTTTCTGTTCCATTCTCAGTATCGTCACGACCGTTGTTCTGTCGTCTTGAAGACAGCTCTTCAAGACGACAGAACAACGGTCATGACGATACTGAGGATGGAACAGAAACTATGTTCCAAAACTAGTTTATAGTCAAATATGAAGAACAACATGAGGTGAGTGATAAAAAATTCTACCTTAATGATTATACCTCATAGTGAGAATTCCTAAGAAAAGTAATATTGACTTTGTTAATTAGCAAAATCAGACCATTAAGAATGGAGATTAACAGAAAGTTGAAATTTTAGTGGGAACATTTTCAATGCTCTACTGGGAGCAATTTTTTTTTTTTTCACAATGGAACTTTCTAGGATATAATTTAATTATAGTAATTGTAAAAAATAAATTATTAGTCACCGAAATGGACTTTTAAGAAGATCAGCAAGAATATCAAAATTAGATAAAATAAAAAATAATACAATAAGAGAAATAATGAATGTAGAAAAGAATATTGTACAAAGGATTGAAGAAATCCAGCTAAGATGGTATGGACATATAATGAGAAGAAGGGACATAGAAACAAACAAAGAAGTATTGAAATGGATACCTCCTGGAAAAGGGAAACATGGTAGACCAAAGCCAACATGGATAAAGGGAATTCAAGACAACATGAAGAAGAGAAATATGACAGAAGCAGACACGCAAGACTGGGAAATGTGGAAGAAAAAAATTGTATATTTTGTTTGAGGATACCTGTGTAAATGACAGAAACAATCCTGAAATAATAAAAAAAATACTATCGCTAAGTAAACTTGTTAAATGGGACACTAAATTCGAGTTGCTTAAGAATTTGCTTAGTTTACCAGCTTCTGCATGACAGTCTATTTTTAAAAATTATTTTTTTTAAATAAGTAATATTGAAGAGATAGATGACTGGAGAGATTGTAGGCCTAAAATAGTGAACTACATGATCTTTATGGGAAAACAGTTGTTCTAAGATCATAGAGCAATAATCCGTTAAATCTCATAGACTGAGCAGGACATGTAGCAGGAAACTTCTTGTAAGAAAACCAGAGCATAGGGACCAGTAGGTAGGCTTAAGAATGAGATGGAAAAATATTATATTATAATCCATCCATCCATAATGTTCTGCCCGAGGGCAGGTCTTTCACTGCAATCATAGCATTTTCATGCTATGCTTTGCAGCTTTACTAGGGAATTATAGGTGTGGTAGCTTCGCATTGCTTTCCACACTGGTGAAGGATGTTGATGATAATGATAAGGATGATAATGATGGCTGAATGATTTTTGGGGGCCGTTGGGCTCTAAGTTTCCTGACATTTGTCTTACAGGTGAGGAAAAACCTCACCCAGGAGCCTGTCCCGACTGGAAATTGACCATGGGCCCACTGCTTGACAAGGCAGCATGCTACTTCGAGGCCACAGCAGTGGATAATATTATAATAATTGACATGATTTAAGGGAAGTGAATTATACAGAGAGCGATTGGAAAACAAATTAATTATTTTTAAAGCACCGAGATTCAGCTGGTTTGGACCATATTAACAGAATGTCAGACGAGATAGGGTAAATACAAGTAATTTTTACAAAAGAAAGCCAATCCACAGGAAGACCGAAGAACAGGTGGATCAAATAATAAAAGTTCTAAAAATACGAACATTAAAACTGTCAATAACAATAGGAAGTTTTTGTTGATAAGACCAAGGCATTCACCAATTGAAGTTTTAGCGCTTGTAGAAGATGATTGGAAAAAATTATCTCATGATAGGGAGAGCATATCATGTCCAATAGGGTTTGAACTTCCGGTCCGGATTCAACCTTTCCAAAAAACACAGGGAAATTCTAACGTTGATGTCGAAAGGGATATTTTTTTTTATTTAGAGATAAAGACAATACTGCCAGCACAATACAAATTATTCTGAATGACGTAATTACCTTCTAACATATGAATATTTTCTAATTAGACGACCATAATTATAGATATGAACTATTTACTAAATGCTTTCAAATAATATAAGTTTTTTTAAAATAATTTGACTACTTTACAGTTAATAATAAATACAAAATACCAGCACTATGCTTAGAATTTTTTTATTGAGTACTATGTGTATTGGCCAACCTGATTGTCAGAAATATGTGTAAAAATGGACGATTTTTATCCTTTCATCCATAAGTGAGCTCCTATGTAAACGAATACTTGTGACATAAAATATTAGTATTTTATTATTTTGAATATGGATACATTTTACGTTGCAATTACCTTATATCGAAGAAGAAAGTATGAAGAGTGTACTTCATTATGCACGGAATTACTGGAAAAAAATCCATATGATCAGGTTAGTGGGTTATTATTTACATTATTTATCCAATCCTCCATCTCTCTTCCTATTTTTTACAAAATTGCTGATAGATAACATTACTGTTTAGCCTAAATTATGCCTTCACACGCATAAATGTATAGGTTATATTAAGATGTTATATATGAAGCAAAATATAACAGACCAGTGCCCAGGATCTGGGACGATCTCCATCCTACTTGCTTCCCAGTACATTTTGGTAAAGGTTGATGCCGAAGATTTTGAAATGGAAAATGTTAATAACAAAAACTAATTTAATTATTGCACAATCTAGTAATTTGCGACAATCTGTCCAAAATTAATTATAGAATGAACTTGGTCAATTCACTAATCATTCTATTATGTATTATTTATGAATGTATATTGTTATTTCCAAGATAGGGCCCTTCACTTCATGTTTACACCCATCGATCCTAAATCCAAAAAAAAAAGCTAACCTAAAATAACTCATGCTAACCGAGATGAAATTTTTAAGAAGAGTAAAAGGCTGCACTAGAATGGACCAGATAAGAAACAAGGATATCCATGAAGAACTGCAGATCTACTCCATAAAAGAAAAGATATTTAACAACAAGATACAATGGAAAGAACATGTAGAAAGAATGGAAAAAATCTTCCATTATTTTCCAAGAGGAAGAAGAGATGTCAGACGTCCTCGGAAGAGATGGTCTTAGATCTATTAGTGAAGACGGAACAGGCAACTCTTGCCTAAACCAGGAAGTGAAGAAGAAGAAGAAGCTAACCTTATTGTTTTTGTCTAACACAGTTTATTAACTAGGTCACAATTCAGTTAGTTTCATAGGCTCAACTGTATTTCTACTAGCACTTGATTTTTCAGTTATATTGTTGTAAACTATAGCTCTTCTTCTGTATTTACTAACATTATTTAATATTTTAAACATTTTCGAACAATTTTCATAACATTATTAGACAATTTTCTTCTTCTTCTTCTTCCTTCCAAGTATTAGGCCAAGGCCTGTTACGATCCTATAGAAAATTTCTGGGAAATTCTCGTATAAGACTTGAAAGCATAATAATAGTCCCTTCGATTGGTTGCTGGCCAAAGGAAGGCAAGACCAGTGATGGGGCTGCCATCTTATAGCCTCTGGTCAGGCTTTTCTGAAGAAGAAAAGAAAATAAAGGAAAGAAGAAATAGCATCGGGGTCGAAAAACAAGAGTTAACCAAGAGAGGTTAGAAGTAAAGTTAAAAGAGTGCAAAACACAAGTAAGTGGAAGAAATGTTTTGCTCAGCTTGGGCACCTTGTGGTCGCCATCCACATATCCCCTAGGTGAGGACCCCTGAGGGTTATTAGACAATTTTAAAGTATTTATTTAAATATGCAAATCACAATATTATGACACTGTTAGACAATATTGTGATGCTATCTGCTATTTTCTCCACAGAGTATATTACTTAGTCTATGATTTTTCTATCGCTGGTTGGATCAGCATTAGGGAGTAATAAGTAAGTGTACACCCCATTTTTAATAAACGTTTGGTATTTTTAATATTATTAATATATTATTTTAACATAGATTTGAGGATTTATTGCAAATATTGGTCATTTAAATTTCATAGTGACAGATAGTAATCGAGGATGATAATCGATATGTGGTTCGATTATGGGTTATTGCTGGCTCTATAAACTCTGGCATATGCGCACTGTTGTTCTATAGGACTTTGAAAATATTTCACGCTAGTTTAAATGCAGTTTTTCCGTTTCATATATTAGTGTTAGACTTAAAAAATGTAACTTCAACAAATCTAACTTGTTCATTAAAGTGAACTGTGTAAAATTAGTTCTGGATGAATTCTTGCAAATTACCTACAATTTTATTCTTCCTTTCTTTTTATTCTTTTAGATATATATTTTTTTCTTCATTTAGCTACTTTTATAACATTTTTTTACAATTTTTAAGTATTTATTTAAATATGAAAAACATTAGCATTATGACACTGTTAGACAATATTGTGATGCTGACTGCTGTTTTCTCCACAGAGTATATTACTTATTCTATGATTTTTCTCTCTTCTTCCCAGCGATAATCTACTAACAACCCACTAGTGGGTTATCGCTGGTTTGGGGAATTGCTGATTGGAATGATATTAGGGAGTGATAAGTAAGTGTACACTCATTTTTAGTAAACATTTGGTAATTTGAATATTATTAATATATTTCTTTAAAATATATTTGGGGATTTATTGTTAAGATTAGTCATTTAAATTTCACAGTGACGTGCTGCCATCTAGCATAAGCTATATAAACTTTTGTATGATATCCATAATATTTGATATGTGGCGAGCAGCGATAACCCACTAGGCAAGGATGATAATCGATATGTGGTTTGATGGTGGGTTATCGCTGGCTCTATGAACTCTGGCACATGCGCACTGTTGTTCTATAGGACCTAGAAAATATAAGAAAATATATTGGGTAAGTTAAACTGCGGTTTCTCCTATATAGTCTTCATCATCATCATGACCTTATTTAGGTTTAGGTCGTTTGAGCCTGTTCCTATGAGATCTCAAGACATGGTTGGTCAGTCCATCTTAATTTTGGTTTTCCTCTATCTCAAAGTCTTTTGGGTTGATACTGCAATGCTAATTTAAGAAAATGAGATGGGTCCATTCTTTAGACATATTGTAACCAATTGCTTTGATAATTCTGAATTTCTTCAACTATATGTTGAACATTTAATTTATCGTGTTTATCTGTATTTCTTTGCTTATCCATTTTTGTCATGTAGTCTTATAGTATTATATTTTTTCTTAATTATGTTACATCCATCCATAGTAATTCTGCCCGAGAGCAGGTCTTTCACTGGAATCATGGTATTTTCATGCTATGTTTTGCAGATTTATTAGGGAATTATAGGTGTGGTAACTTCCCGTTGCTTTCCATACTGGTGAAAGATGATGATGATGGCCAGATGATTTTTGGGGACCATTGGGCCCTAAGCTTCCTGACCCCAAAAAAAACAGGTTATCTTACATAATATAAAATATATTATAGGCCTACATATATATTTTTTTTGTCATATAATTTGTAATTTTTAATGAATACTTATTAGTCTTTCACCATTATCATTTATTTTCTCCTCTCCAAAAGAACCCAGAACTTCACATCCAGTCAAGGCACCAGTTTTACCATTGAATCTCCCATCATAATAATTTCTCTAGAGTTTCAAACTTTATTTATTACATTATTCACATTTCTATAAAACTCATCTTTTTTCATAGGTACTTCATCTTATTCCATCTACTCCTAGAATTGTAATTTTTTCCCCCCAAATATACCAGTATTTATATTAATTTTACTTGATTTATGGCATCCCAATTACAGTAGTTATAAATTTCTTGAATTTCTTCTTAATTATGATTGAGATTCCTCTCTGTGCTCATTTATGTTTCTCAACTCCACTGAAAAAAATGTATATATGGCTTTTTAAGTTCTGAACCTTCTCAGTAATACGGGATTTAAATAAACTAAAGTCCTAAAAAAATTATGTGTTTTTAGGCAATTTGGACTTTGAAAATGAAGGCACTTACAGAACAAGTGTATGTAGATGATATTGAAGCAGAAGAAGAAGGAATTGCTGAGGCATTGATGGATAATGATACAATAGCCCAAGTAGCGAGACCTGGTACTTCACTTCGTACACCTGGTACAGCACAGGGAGGTCTGAATCAAGGAGTTAGGTAAAGTTTAAAATAATTTTGTACTTCCAAATATCTATAATTAATGGCATCTCATGACCTGAAATTTGAGTATGCCTGACATAGAATGTGGGAGAACCCATGAAGTGAAAAAATTGTGGCGACATTACAGAACTGGCCCTGGCTGGTGATTAAAACAGTGGTGTCTCCTTAATCTATCTCAGTCAGTTGTCATGTAACGATGGCAACCCATTCCTATTTAAGTGATTAGTCCTGGTCAGAATGATAGCAACAGAATTTGTCTTTGGAGCAAACCACAAATAATATCAGTAACATTAGTAATACATTTAACCTTTAAGATTATACTAATTATGTTAATTAAATAAAAACAAAACGTAGTTTTATTTGATTTTACATATGTAATAACACAATTCATAATTTGTTAACATGTCTGAAGAAGGAACAGTGTACCGAAACAGCTATCACTGAATTATATAATAAATATGAAAATCAAATAAAACTACGTTTTGTTTTTATTTAATTAACATAATTAGTATAATCTTAAAGGTTAAATGTATTACTAATGTTACTGATATTATTTGTGGTTTGCTCCAAAGAAACAAATTCTGTTGCTATCATTCTGACCAGGACATATGTAATAACACAATTCATAATTTGTTAACATGTCTGAAGAAGGAACAGTGTACCGAAACAGCTGTCACTGAATTATATAATAAATATGAAAATCAAATAAAACTACGTTTTGTTTTTATTTAATTAATAAATATGGATTTTCATCAAGTAAACACCAACTCAATTGATTAAATAATTATGTTGGTGATGAATCTATTTTTCTTTTAAGAAGGAGAAGATTTTTCTACAGGCCCCAAAACAAAACATTTGGGCATCTAATAAAACTCCATTATTTAGCTAATTATCTTTAAAACAGTTTCAGTGACTATTTTCAAATATAGGTTATATTTTTTTATAATATGTGGTCCTGAATCAATAATGTTGTACCTGTACTGCATTGTAATTATATATATACACATACATATATGAGTTGCCCAGTAGAAAAGAGGCACATGCCACAAAAAATGTATTTTACAGAAACAAGGAATTTCTGAAAGTTGTTTATTTGTGGAATATGGACATTATGTTTTAATTTTTTAACCTGGATCTTGAATTAGATTATGCATTGAATATCTTATTAAATATTAGTTGAAATATTCCTAGTATTAAGTGTTTTTAAGTAATAGGACAGGTAATTTGTGCAAATTAAGTAGTGCATATGCCCCAAATAATGAAACTCTTTGCCAATAAAAAAAAATTGAAGCCAGGTTAACAGGAACAATGAAAATGAAAATTTGTAAATACAGATTTCATATTCAAGTGAATTAACATATATAACATTTTGCATAACTATAAGTCCTCATTAATGTTTTCTACTGCAATCCTCTCCATGTGTCATCACTTTTCAGACTATTATAAAAAAAGAGGCATAAATTGGTGGTACAAACTGCAAGAGGTGCTGCAAATGCTGGAATTTTGCTGCTTTTATTGCTCATCCAATGGGATATTTAACTGGCAACATACATTCTTTAAGAGATAGGGGACGGCCACGAGACTTCTGCAAACTTAACTTGGAAGGTTTCTCAGATAAATCATGGGAATATTTAGAATGTTCTGCATTTACTAACCTAAAAACCATTGCTTTTCTGATTTCAGCAGGCTTCTTATCCACAGTCACATTTCACTTTACAAGATTGTTCATTATAAAGGACATGGAAACAAAATCTTTTTTTTTCATTTCTACAACTACAAAACATGGTTTTCTTGTCTTATTTTTTCCTATTAGTTCAGCCCATTTTGAAGGAGTATACACACTTTGGGTCTTTCTCTTCAATTTTTCGATTATTCCAAAATTTTGATCGCATGGCATGAATGTATGACCAGGGAGAAAAAAATCTTTGTTCAATTTTATCAAAACTATTTTTGTCTAATAGGTATAACCGAATACCTATAATGATATAATGATACAGTTCTTATTTGTCCAACACACAAATCTGAATACACAATCAGCTTTTGGTGACGTTCTTCTTTCACTTTTTCTAGAGCCTTTAGAACACAGCTTGCTACTTGATCAGTTCCCTTGTTGCTAAATTTTCCGACCATACGCATATCACTGCTGCACCATCAATGCAACGATGAACACAAAAGTTATATGTCCATTATATATTAAATTTGGGAATTTTTAACATTATGAGGTTCAATTCATAAGAATTAAATAAATTGTGATTATTTCTTACCTCATACTTCTATGTTCCTTTAAACACAGCACTGCAGTATCTAAACCTTTAGATTTAACAGTTTGGGAAAAAATATATATTCAAAAAAACCATGCTAGAACCATGAACTTCGAAATTCCAGACGAACCGAGCTTGATTACAAAGTTCTTCAAAAATACAACAAGTGGCAGTTTAGAAAATGATTCATTAAAAAGAACACCAGATGGCAGTTTAGAAAATAATTTCTTAAAAAGAACATCAGATGGCAGTTTGGAGAATTATCAACAAAAGAAAAAATTGACAATCATGAAAACAGCTGACGATGGTGACAAGGAGTCGCCGATACTGCAGTGCTGTGTTTAAAGGAACATAGAAGTATGAGGTAAGAAATAATCATGATTTATTTAATTCTTATTATATGTCCATAACTGTATTTTATAAAATACTGTTTCTGTTGAAGTGAACGGAGTGGACAATGCCTGCTGCAGGTCCATACACTGAAATAGAGTATCACTTTCATCCTGTTTTGTTTCATTTACTGCATTGTTGAGACACTTGTATGCATCCTGAGCTTTCTGCAGATGTATTAAATGTTCTGGTGATTCAGTCTTACCAGCAACCTTGGCAGAATCACTCACCTTACATGTGTCAGTCAATGGCAGTTTAAATACATGCTGCTTTAAGAGGGATGTCACCAGCATTTTTAAGTTCATCACAATACAGTCGATACATTTCTGCTATTGAATGTGCAGAGATTATGTATGTCTTATGTGGATTATTTATTCTGCTATAATATGAAGTGTACCTGGGAAACATTAAAATATTTGTTTTGAATCTTGTCCTTTTCATCAGCTTCAATAGCATGGGGCCTATTGCCATGCTTGCCTCTTCTATCTTCAGTGGGTGTATGGACACGAATTTCTGATGTTGATTAACCCTCTTCTTCATCATCAGAAACTTCCCTAACACATGCTTCACTTTTCCGAACAGTCCTTAAACATTTTATTGATATTCCGTGGACTGCTAGAAATTCACTTCTACAGACTTTAAGTTCACTAATATTTGTTACACAAATGTAGTATCTGAATAAAACCTTCCTTTGACTTACGTTTGCATCTTTTCTCTTCTTTGCATAACCTCTCTTACACTCATAAGGTCACACCTGTCCAAATATTTTGTGTATTGTAGTCCCCTAGCAGATAGGATTCTTTAAAACTGTTTTGTTTTTATCTTTACTAATCATTGGTGAAGCAAAATTACATGATATTAGTTTGCAACACGGAGTTTGATTATTTACAAACTCCTCTGCTGACACAAACTTCTTATTGTTGTCCACTATTTTTCAGACATTTTCTTTCATTATCCTTCCACTTATTTTCATGACGAATCCTTCTCTTATTATTAACTTGTCTTTTTTCTTCAGAAAATGCATTAACTTCAACACTTACATCAGACCTATTGGAAATGTTGTAGGTAACTTGAGAACTACAACTGTCCTGTGGATCTATACTATTATAGATCCAGAGGCAATGGAACTACATTCTGATTGGTTAGTTTCATTTCTGCCAACTTATCAGGAACGTTGACTGTAACCACTTGAGATAAAAGAGAAAGAAGGTGGCATGTGCCTTTTTTCCATTAGCTAATTCTAGAATTCAGAATCTTGAAGTTTTATTATGCTCCTTGTTAAAGAATAGACACATGCCACCATGCAAATAGTTATTGGAATTGACGTACGGTAGCAGGAGCTACTTAATCATAACAAAAACTCACAATCAGCATGTGCCTCTTTTCCACTGAGCAACTCATGTATATATATATAAAGCTTATTTCTGTTCTTTATGAAACTAAACTTTTATATATTAAATTTGGGAATTTTTAACATTATGAGGTTCAAATTCATAAGAATTAAATTAATCGTGATTATTTCATACCTCATACTAATGAAATAATCACGATTAATTTAATTCTTATGAAACTAAACTTTATCTAATTTAACATTATATGAGTATTTAAGATGATTACGCCCATGGGCGTAGCCAGCATTGGATTAAGGGGGGTGCAACATTTTTTTCTACTGTATACCTTCCGGGTACAAACGAACAAATCAAAAATACAAAATACTACCTTTATTTTATAAACTAACCTCAATATATTTTGAAAGAAAACTACAGTGCTATTGAAGAGGAAATATGAAGAATAATAGTGATGTAATTGCATAATTTTTAGGCTTGGCAAATTGAATTTTTTGTCACTTCTTAATTTTTATACTTATTTGTATTGAAACTATTAGCTATATTTTAGCTACTAAAGTAAAGTGATCCCACAACAGGCCTCAGGAGGCTCTTGGGGTAGTAGGAGGTTAAGGCTCCCACTTTTTCAAGACAATCGGCACTTTATATCAGGTAGGTTGTCAGCCCTGCATGACGGCCGCCTTTACCCCCAGAACAAGTTCTGGTACTCATTTCCGTTAGAGGCTGAGTCGACCTCAGGGCCATAGGTTTGTGTCAGTTTAAAAATCCTGACCCCAACAGGACTTGAACCCTCGACCTTCCAGCTTGTAGCTCAGTGTCTTAACCACTACGCTATGGCGTGCCCCATTTTAGCTACTAATAAAGTGCAACTACACACACAGTTCAACTCGCCTTTTCGTTTGAGAATATTTTTAAGTCTGTTTTGTTTCAAATTTTCAATATTATTTTTAATAGGTTTTTTGTGGAGACTGAGCATTCACAGGCCATTAAGGCAACTTTCGGTCATTGTAGAATGGCCCCATGTCTTCACTCTTCTTACGGTACTAAAAGTGCATTCAATTGACACCGTAGTGCAAGGTAAAGACGGTCATATTACAATTACTTTTTTGATGGATGGGAAAAAATCGCACTCGTCCATGATGTTAACGAAATCACCTTCTTTATCCTTGTCACTTCGTTTCATCCATATACAGTGCCATAGTTCAATTTCGGTGGACAAACCCTTGATTTTATGATACTCTGAAATTTTGCTCGCCGTTGCTTAAACATCTTTCAGAGATGTTTTTAGGTTTTTAGGGTGCAGCATTTGAAGTTCAAAAGCAAGACCCTTTTGTTCTCCAAATCTGTGTGACAAAGCTGTGTGAAAGGAATCCAAGTAGGGATTTCAGATGGCCACCTTAAAGTAAATCTTCGGGATTACATTGTGGATTAGATTGATGTGGCAGCTTATTGGATATTCTTGGTAGTGTGATTTCTACACCTAGCTCAGAAGCAACAGTCTCCATCTCTTTCATGGTGCCTTCAGAGATCTCATAACCTTCCATGCTTTGAATGTTGTCAACATGGGCCATGCATTTAATTAAATCTATAGCCACAGCTTGCAGCAAATTAATGACAGGTTCCAAATATCTAGAATATTTTGCTATCACGCACAAACAAAAGATGAAAGTACTTCTACTTGCAGCAGCATGCAACTGATCAGCTTGTTTTTGGCTTAGTGCATTTCTTTCTATGGAAATCAATTTTAGGCCGTTTATCAATTCCAAAAGTGTTTCTTAAATATCCCAATATTTTTATATTTTTGCAACTAACGTGTTTTGCAGAGCATGGGGATGCTTGGGACGTGCTGTCTTCTCAGTGGCAACTCTCGAAAAAAGTTTATAATATCCTTAATTGTAGCTATAGTGTTTCTCACCTTGGGCACATTATTCAAATCATTTACTACAATAATTATTTTGTGGCTCATGTAGTGGAAATAAATACCTTTGGGGGAAAAACTCACATAGATGTTTCTGGACCCGTTGTCTTTTCCTGCCATTGTTGAGCAACCGTATAGCCCTTGCCGACACATTTGTGCAGGTCAATGTCTATCTCTTTGGAAAAAAAAAAAAAAACACAATTTCTGCAGCAATTGATTGGGCGCCCACTCTTTTCAGTTCAACAAAGCCCAAACACTCTTCTCAAATTGTATTCAGTTTCTCATCAAAAAAACTGCACATGAATGGACAATTGTTCCTTTCCAGAAATGTCACAGCTTTTATCAGCTAAAACACTATAAGCGGTGGCATTTTTTTACATCATCAGCAATCATTTTCTCTACCTCAAGTCACATAATTCAATCAATTCATTTTTAATTTGTGGAGAAAGGTAGGTAGCATTCTTGGCATTTAAATGAGGTTTAAAGCTTATATCGCTGGCATCAATTCTCCACTGAATCAAATCCATGAAGAAATCTTTGTCAGGTGTTTTACCCCTTAAATGCAAGTCATGCAAGCCACAGAACATAATAGTATCCAAGATGGAAGACAAATATTTCAAGTTACTGCTGCAATCTTCTTATAGCCACTTACAAGGTTTTGGCTAACAGAGGTCTCACTTAAAAACAAGTGTGCTGACTGCGTAGCTTCCACTTGCCAGCGCCTCTCACAATATTTTTTTGGCGAATTCATGCATTTTGAAAAACTTCTGGAATGGCCAACTATGAATGACCCTTCAATGCCCCTCACAATATGTGGGGAGAATAGAACACAATATATACAGAATGCACCTTTGAGTCTTGCGAAATGCTTTAGCAGGGTGAATACTGTTGGATCCAACAGTGCTTGAATTTCCGTTTTAAATATTCAGCATATTTGCTGAAATTGTAGCTATTGGGTGGACTCCAGCAGTTTGTCAGAATTTTCACTTTATCTTCTTTAACCATTAGCTCTGTTTTCCCGAATCAGTTGTCAATATCATTAGGTAGATAAGCGGTGGATGAATCTTCTTCTTCGGATGTGATTAATTCTAAAGATCCGGGAAAAAATAATATTGCAATGATACAACTTGTGTAGGTACTTTTTTACATTTTTACACATACACACACAAATACGCGTAGTTCAACGTTAAAGCACAAGTCTAGAACTTTCGAGCAAATAATATGTCAATTGGATAATTATTTGAGCCTATCGAACGTACTAGAAAATATGAGACACAGTCATGGCGAACCTTTGACAAATTATGGTAAGTGGGCATTGGCCAATATAAGGCTGTAAAAAAAAAAAGGCATTCATTACAGAAGTATGTGTGGCCAATAAAGAGTGAAGGTCAGGCGAAGCTTCTACGAGCGTCTAGACGTCGAAAATCAAACACAGGTACTCAGCTGAAATTCGAGAAGTGAATGCTGCGTTAGCCGTTCATAATAGAGGTCTAAAATTTTTTGGTGTGCTGGCAATGCTTATGTCCACTGGGACAGGTACTTGATAAATTGATATATCACATCGATTGGGCTTGGCGGGCTTAATATTTTTTTTTATTTTTTATATCTATTTTTAACATTTTACTCCTAATTTCAGCAAAGGAAAATCTCATTCTATCTACTGTAGTGTTAATTGGTCGAAAATCAAGGGGGGTGCAATGTGCATCACCCCCCTGCACCCACCTCGCTACGCCCATGATTATGCCTTCTTTTCTCCATGACTACATATATTTTATAATTTTTAATATAATTTATTTGTATATTTTTAAATATATGTATATTTATTTATTTTTAAAAAGTAGGCTATCTTTTTGATCTTACTTAAAAGTTGTGGGTAATTTTCCAGAAAGCATCTGCGTGAAACATTCATTTTTACAAGCTCACCCTTTCTGTCCATTTCAGGGAATGGTTGTTTCATAGTGTCTTTCATTTTAAGATGCCTACCTTGTTTAGTAGGGACACACCTTAGCATTGATGGTTAAAGCAATGTGCTTACAAGCTAGAAGGTCAAGAGTTTGAGTTCTGGTGGGGTCAGAATTTTTAAACTGTTACTAACCATTTAACAGCACTAAGGCCCTGGGATCGACTCAGCCTGTAATCAAAATACATATCAGATGCTTGTTTTTAGGGGTAATGGCAACCATCATGCAGGCCTGACAACCCAGCTGACTTCAAGGGCCGATTGTCTAGAAAAATGGGAGACTTAATCTCCTACAAGCCCCCCCCCTTTGGGTCTCCTAAGGCCTGTAGTGGAATCACTTTGCCTTGTTTGATGTTTCTAGATGAATTTACTTCATATTTTGACATATGTTTTTAGGTTAGTTGGTAATTAATGAATTACATTACAGTTGGAATTTGACTGAAGATGAAAGTAAAATTATACTTTTGAAACTGGTATCATGAAGACACACAACTTTATGAGATGAGATGTTAAAGCATTTTCTCCAACTCATTCATTAATGTAAATACATCATAGTGTTACCTCCCACTTTAATTTTGATTAGTTGGTAATGTTTGAGAATCCAGATCTGTACTTATGATAGTTTTTCACTCAAAATTAGTGAAACTAATATAATTTAATCTCTAACTGCAATAAAAGCAATCAGTTGAATAGAATAGAAAATTATTTGTTAAAGAAAGAAAATCAAAATTTATAAATAATCAATATGAAGTGATACTATGAGGTAATAATCAATAAGATTATGTAATTGAATCAAAAGTTTTACACCTCATCTCATAAAATAAAATCTTCTCACCTGGACATGTTTCACAATTGATTGAATTGAGCCACTGAAGACTAGCTGATATTGATGACTGAATTGAAGTAATTAGAAGTAAGTCGATACTTCTGGTCGATTGGTGTCCATAACATATCAGGGTGTGATCTTGTGAGTCGAAGTGTAAAATTTCCAGTTCAGTTTTTAATTTCATTAATGTACTTGATACCTATAATATTCTGCCATGTTTAAAATATGTGGACTAAAATTATGCTGATAGAATTATAGTTCTTTCTCCTCTTATTTATACCTCCTTCTAACTATTAAGAGAGGATATTTATATGTTTATCCAGAATGCAATATTCACTGGTTCTTATTAATGATGTTTAATTTTCAGACCTCGAACACACACTGGTCGCCCAGTTAGTGGAGTTGTACGTCCAGCAACACAATCAGGTCGACCAGGGACAATGGAACAAGCATTACGTACACCTAGAACAGCTCGAACTGCCCGTCCCATTACATCACAGTCTGCTCGCAGCGTTAGATTAGGAACAGCATCCATGTTGACAGAGCCTGGTGGTCCATTCATCCAGTTATCAAGACTAAATCTAGGAAAATATGCTACTCAAGCAACAATTGCAAAACCACTGTTTGAATACATTTTTTATCATGAAAATGATATTCGTCATGTAAGTTTCAAATCCAGCTATTCTATATAAAATATGAAGAACTGGAATTACTCATTGCTCCTAATTGCATTTTAAGCTATGAAAGGGAAGAAATGTTTAAATGAACAAAGTAAATAAGACAGTTTCTAATAAAACTTAACAATTGAACAGAATCAGATTTTGCACATTCTTAAACCTGTTTGCTGTTCATCAGATAAGTAATCCAATATTTCCTGGCTATAAAATTTACATATACACATTTCTTCTTGATATATTATTACATGTATAATCATATTCATTTTCATTTAAAATATTACGGAAAAATACAATCTCGTCTTATAATTCCATTCAGCTTACTTGTGTGAGCATTGGAACAGGTTTCACACTTCCAATATTTGGGCTGCAATATAACTTATGAAGAACAAGATATAAATAAGAAAATACAGAAATTTCAACATATTTGTGGAACAATCAGAAGAACACTGAGAAACAAAGTTAGAAAGGATATGCAGCTAAGATTTTACTCAACGATGGCACTACCAATGGCGATGTATGAAAGTGAGGCCTGGGTCCTGAAGAAAAAAGAAAAAAAGTAAAATCCAGGCAGCAGAAATGGGATTCCTACGGGCTGTAAAAAGTTGTACAACGGAAGAGCATATTAGAAATGAGAATATTAGAGAGGAAACTAAAAGTACATGGTAGTAAAAGATTCCGGGCTATGTGGCCGTGGTCTATAACTGGCGTTTCTTCCAGACGTTTCTCCCTCAACTGCGGAGGGCATCTTCAGTGGCGAGCGCTAGAAGCTGTTGTTTCCCTGTCGTAGACTCGACTGCGAATGAACAGCAGAAATCTGGACGCTCTTATTTATACTAGTGCTGATGTCACGTGAGTCGCAGCTGTTTGGATCATACTGGCTTCTGATTGGTTCGGAACTCTCTCCTTGTTATTGGTAGGTTTTGACTTTCTATTGTCTAATATGTGATACCAGGCTTTGGCTAGTTTTATTCCTTCATCTTTTCTATTGAAATTGTCCTTGTGTTTATAAATTTCTATGGCCTCTCTGTATAATCTTGGGAAATAATATGGTGTTGTGGCTAAAACTTGTGTTTCATCGTAGTGAATCTGATGTACGTTTTCAGTAAAAACGTGTTCTGCTACGGCCGATTTTTCTATTTGCCCTAGTCTGCAGTTTCTTCTATGTTCAGTCAAACGGGTGGCTATGCTTCTTTTTGTGGTTCCTATGTAAGATCTTCCACAAGAACACGGAAGCCGGTATACACCGCAAGTGGAGAGTGGTGGTCGAGGATCCTTTGATGAGCGAAGGCAGTTTTCTATTTTTCTTGTAGGTCTATAAATTGTTCTAATATTGTGTTGTTTTAGTACTTTACCGATCCGATCTGTGACCCGTTGTATATATGGTAAGAAAGCTGTGCTGACTGTTGATGTATTATCCGTTTTGCGTTGTTGTTTACATAAGGATCCCTGTTGTTTACGTAAACAACAACGCAAAACGGATAATACATCAACAGTCAGCACAGCTTTCTTACCATATATACAACGGGTCACAGATCGGATCGGTAAAGTACTAAAACAACACAATATTAGAACAATTTATAGACCTACAAGAAAAATAGAAAACTGCCTTCGCTCATCAAAGGATCCTCGACCACCACTCTCCACTTGCGGTGTATACCGGCTTCCGTGTTCTTGTGGAAGATCTTACATAGGAACCACAAAAAGAAGCATAGCCACCCGTTTGACTGAACATAGAAGAAACTGCAGACTAGGGCAAATAGAAAAATCGGCCGTAGCAGAACACGTTTTTACTGAAAACGTACATCAGATTCACTACGATGAAACACAAGTTTTAGCCACAACACCATATTATTTCCCAAGATTATACAGAGAGGCCATAGAAATTTATAAACACAAGGACAATTTCAATAGAAAAGATGAAGGAATAAAACTAGCCAAAGCCTGGTATCACATATTAGACAATAGAAAGTCAAAACCTACCAATAACAAGGAGAGAGTTCCGAACCAATCAGAAGCCAGTATGATCCAAACAGCTGCGACTCACGTGACATCAGCACTAGTATAAATAAGAGCGTCCAGATTTCTGCTGTTCATTCGCAGTCGAGTCTACGACAGGGAAACAACAGCTTCTAGCGCTCGCCACTGAAGATGCCCTCCGCAGTTGAGGGAGAAACGTCTGGAAGAAACGCCAGTTATAGACCACGGCCAAATAGCCCGGAATCTTTTACTACCATGATTACCGGCCGTGAAAGCCTGCATTCCACAACTAAAAGTACAACCACTTCTTCAACAATTAGAAGAACACAGGAACAATTGTAAAGAATGACAGAGGATAGGATACCAAACATGGCACTGATGTATAATCCTGTAGGACGAAGATTGGTGGGAAGACCAAGAAAGTGCTGAGCTAAACAGATGTGAGATCAGAACAGGCAAAGACCTAATCCGTGAAGGATGATAATGATGAAATACAATCTCTTTAGAGAAAATACAGTTTCAAGAGAAATTGTTTAGTTTTATATTTTTCTCTTCAAATATAATACGTCTTTGAGTGAGAAATTAAATTTATAACAAAAACATGTTTAGTTTTAGTTTATAAAAATTTAGATTTTTTTATGAACTGCATTTTGTTATAAACATTCTTACAGTTCTGCCTCTTAAAGGAAATTTTCAAAATTAGACATAATATATTTGAAAATAAATCCAGGTATACTTGTAAATAAGTAATATATATATATATATATATATATATATAATAAAGATGAACCATTTTTTTATGTTATATGTTAACTATGTAATATATTCTACATGACCTCCTATTTTAGTTGAATTTTAGTGTTCTATTTGACAACTCTCAGGTTATATTTGAAGAAAAAAATTTTCGTCTAGACCGGGACTCGAATCCGGGACCCTTTGCTTTCCGGGCCAAGGGTCCCGGGTTCGAGTCCCGGTCTAGGCGAAAATTTTTCTCTTCAAATATAATTTATCCTACAATGAGAAGTGTTAAATTAATAATAAAATCGTCAACTCTCAGGTTGTTAGTATAGCAATTGAAATCTGGTTATGAAATGACAAACAAATTTTGATCAGATGCCTCTTATTTGAAGTCCGAGGTTCTTTTACGTGCTGTAAATCCATGGCACTGGAACCTAGACTTTATTTACTTCCCTTCCATAGAAAGCCATGCTCAGGATTTTTGGGGTTTATGTGAGTGGGTGATGTAACCACCATTACAAATAAAAAATTGGTGCCCTCTTAAAAACGGTTACATTTATGCTGAACTAATGGCAAATCCTTCAGACAAATTTTCCAGAGGTAAAACAGTCCCCTTTTCAGATCTCCGGGTGGGGACATCTGCAGGACGTCATATACAGAACATCTTTAAAATTCTCCAATGGAACGCAGGAGGACTTACACAGAGTAAAAAAACCGAACTACAAAAAATCATAGAGGAAAATGGGATAGATGTATTAATCATACAAGAAGCTAATGTATCAAGAGACCAACTAAAATATTTTCAATTTCCCGGATTCAACATACATATCCTACCCAAAGCACGGCAAGTAGCTAGTGGGATTCTTGCAGGCGTCAGAACAAATATTTTATCAAAATCTAAAGTTATAAAGGAATGCAACAAGAAGACAAAGTAGAAATCATCCAAATTGAAATCTGGAAAGGAAATTCACATTACAACATATATGGAATATACAATCCACCTTATAACAACCCCTGTCTAGATATAATTAATATTTATCCAAAAACAATTCTGATTGGTGATTTTAATGGTCATTCACCTAAATTGGGATACAAAGACTACAATCCTAGTGGCAAAACTATTGAAGATTTATTAAATTCAAACACTTTAGAACTTCTTTATTTTTTATTATTTCACTCACCTCATACTTCATAATTCATAGCAGACCCTGGGTTTCTTCACATCTTTTGTGACATTCTCAATGCTGTGTCACATTCACAATTATGAATTATGAAGTATGAGGTGAGTGAAATAATAAAAAATAAACAATATTAAAAAACCTCATAGTGTTATTTCCTATCTACATAACTTAACTTTAGAACTTATCTATAAGAATGATGACTGCCCTACATACATACATTATAATGGCCAGTGTACAAATCCAGATCTCTTGTTAGTATCATCTGACCTGAAAAATAAGACTACACGTGAAATCATTGAAGATCTAGGATCGGGACATAGAGCAGTTGTTGCATCTATAATACATCAGGATAAACAAAATAACAGTAAACAAAAAACAAAATACTCTTGGAATTTTAGAAAAGCTAATTGGGAAAAATTTACAGAAGAAACTGAACATAAATTAAACCTAATCCAGTATGAAGTATCTACAGATAAACTTAATAATACCATCTCAAACATAATTCTTGAAGCAGCAAAAAATTGGATCCCAAGAAGAAAAACTAAACACTACAAACCCTTTTGGAATGCAGACTTATCCAAGTTAAAAGAAGAAAGGGACACAGCAAGAAGAAAAGCAGAATTGTCCAACAACCAAATAGATACACAAGAATGGCGAAGAAAGGCAGCAAAGTTTAAAAAAGAAATCTACGCAGCAAAGAAAAATGCATTCAGTGAATTTATTGAAAAAGCTGATTACAGAAAAGACTCAAAAAAAGTATATAGATATATAAGTAAAATCACAAGTCAGAGAGATACAAAGAAAGAACCACTCAAATTTAATGGGAAAACACTTACTTCCAACAACTCTATTGCTGAAGCTTTTAATAAACACTACAGCTCTCAACACAAACTCTCTCCTAAAGCTAAAAAGAAGCAAAGGCAAATTAAAAAAGATCTCAAGACTTTTAAGAAGCATTAAGAACAAAAGGATGATATATTCAGCAAAGAATTCACCATATGGGAACTAAATTCTGCAATACACGAGTTACAAGACAACAAATCTCCTGGTCCAGATAAAATACATGTTGAATTTTTTAAACATCTTGGCCAAAGGGAAGGAATACACTACTACTACTGAAATTATTTAACCTATCATGGACCTCTACTCTACCCACAGAGTGGAAAAAAGCAATAATTATCCCTATTTTAAAAAAAGACAAGACAGCTGATGATATAAATAATTACAGACCAATCTCTTTAACAAGTGTCATTGCAAATACAGCAGAACGTATGATTTCAGCGAGACTAAATTGGTTCTTAGAAAGTAAAAACATACTAACAACAGCACAAACAGGATTCAGGCAACATCTATCTACAAAAGAAAATACAATTCAACTTTCTCAAGATGCCAAAGAATCTTTCAACAAAAATCAAGATACACTAACAGTTTTCATTGATTTTGAAAAAGCATATGACTCAGTATGGAGATATAAATTACTTGAAAAACTCACAAAACTAGGCATTCAAAACAATATGTTAAACTGGATCACCCAGTTCCTTTCACAACATTTCTGTGCTACAAAATACAATGACAGTACTTCCAAATTCCAACAAATAAAGATGGTTATATTTATATATTAAATTTGGGAATTTTTAACATTATGAGGTTCAATTAATAATAATTAAATGAATCGTGATTTTTTCTTACCTCATACATCTATGTTTCTTTAAACACAGCACTGCAGTATCGGCGACACTTTGTCGTCATCGTCAGCTGTTTTCACGACTGTCAATTTTTTCTCCTTTTGGCCGGTAATTATCTAGACTGCCATCTGGTGTTCTTTTGAAGGAATTCCTCTTCAAACTGCCATCTGGTGTTATTTTGAATGAATCATTTCCTAAACTGCTATCTGTTGTATTTTTGAAGAACTTTGTAATCAAGCTTGGTTCTTCCGGAATCTCAAAGTTCATAGTTCTAGTATGGTTTTTTTGAATATATATTTTTTTCCCAAACTGTTAAATCCAAAGGTTTTGATAGATGTTTAAAAGTTTTGCTTCTTTTTCAATCCTATGATGCTCTAATAAACTATGTGCTGCTATAGCTGATTTTTCAATTTCTTTCTCCATTCTTCATGTTTCTGAAGTGCTCTTTTTTACGAGTTTCCAAGTTCCTTTTTGTTTTTCCTATATATATCTTGTTGCAATCCTTGCAATCAATTTGATAAATCCCAGATTTTTTGTCGTCTGGGGTATTACATTTTATTATTAGTTAACAGCAGATTACCCAAGCTGAATTTGTTAATTGGAGCTAATGTTATATTAAAATTTCTGAAAATTTTTTGAAACTTATTATGAACTTCAGGATGGTAAGTGAATTTCTTGAATTTTACATCTTTCTTGGGACCATGATGTAAGGTGGTGTATTCTTGTAACCTTTTTTGTTGTTTGAATTTCTTTAATTTATTCTTTATAATGTCTTCATCGAAACCATTTATTTTAGCAACATGAACAATATGATTATATTCCTTGTCAAAATCTTCTACATTAAGTGGAATATTTAACAATCTGTGTAATAGACTATTGAAAATTGCATGTTTGTGTGTCAAATGATTAAAACCTGAAGATTTTATGTAGTTGTCAGTATGTGTGTCTTTTCTGTAAATGTTAAATTCAATTTTTTGCTGTTGTTCATTTCTTATTACGTATAAGTCTAAAAAAGGAATCTTGTTATTTTGTTCCATTTCAATAGTGAATTTCACTGACTCATCCTGAAGATTAAGCAATTTCAATGCATCTTGAATGTATTTTTTATCAATCACCGCGATAATATCATCTACATATCTATACCAACACTTGAAAATCAAAGGATATTTTGAATATATATTTTTTCCCAAACTGTTAAATCCAAAGGTTTTGATAGATGTTTTAAAAGTTTTGCTTCTTTTTCAATCCTATGATGCTCAGTTCATAATAAGTTTCAAAAAATTTTCAGAAATTTTAATATAACATTAGCTCCAATTAACAAATTCAGCTTGGGTAATCTGCTGTTAACTAATAATAAATGTAATACCCCAGACGACAAAAAATCTGGGATTTATCAAATTGATTGCAAGAATTGCAACAAGATATATATAGGAAAAACAAAAAGGAACTTGGAAACTCGTAAAAAAGAGCACTTCAGAAACATGAAGAATGGAGAAATTGAAAAATCAGCTATAGCAGCACATAGTTTATTAGAGCATCATAGGATTGAAAAAGAAGCAAAACTTTTAAAACATCTATCAAAACCTTTGGATTTAACAGTTTGGGAAAAAATATATATTCAAAAAAACCATACTAGAACTATGAACTTTGAGATTCCGGAAGAACCAAGCTTGATTACAAAGTTCTTCAAAAATACAACAGATAGCAGTTTAGGAAATGATTCATTCAAAATAACACCAGATGGCAGTTTGAAGAGGAATTCCTTCAAAAGAACACCAGATGGCAGTCTAGATAATTACCGGCCAAAAGGAGAAAAAATTGACAGTCGTGAAAACAGCTGACGATGACGACAAAGTGTCGCCGATACTGCAGTGCTGTGTTTAAAGAAACATAGATGTATGAGGTAAGAAAAAATCACGATTCATTTAATTATTAAATAAAGATGGGCCTCCCTCAAGGTGCAGTACTAAGTGCAACCCTGTTCAACATCTACATCAACGATCTGCCACCAGCTATATCAAACACAGAAATAAAGACAGCTCTTTTTGCAGATGACATGATTATGTGGACATCTTCCTCACAAATAGAAAAATCTAAATCATCTATGGAAAAGGCTCTTAACCTACTAGAATAGTGGACCCACAACAATTTAATGGCCATTAATACAGACAAAACGTTTCAGATATTTATCTTGAAGAAAAAAATCCCAAAACTAAATCTACAGTTCAAGAAAACAAATCTGAGACAAACAAATGAAACAAAATATCTAGGGACAATTTTTGATTCAAAATTATCATGGAGAAAACATATTGAAGCAGTAGTAAACAAAGCAACGAAAAGATTTGCAATCTTAAAAAGATTAGCTGGAGCAAAGTGGGGTAGTAATCGCCAGACTCTGAACACCACATACAAAACATTCATCAAGCCAATACTACTATACAATGGGGAGGTAATAATCACAGCAAATAAATCGAACCTGAATCGCCTAGAAGTATGCCAAAATCAGGCTTTACGGCTTATAACCGGTGCAGCAAAATCATCTCCAATCGCAGCAATGCAAGCACTAACTCAGAACCCTCCAATATGTCTAACTTTAGAGGAACAGGCAATAACACAACATGAGAAAATGTTACGGTTAACAACAACAAAGTGGGAAAAAAGACAGTTACAACCAACCAAGTTGAAAACACAAACAAGTTTCTTGTCCAAAGTAACGGAAATAAAAACAGATTTGAATCTTCCTAAATCTAAAGAAAATATTTTGATCAGAGATAACCCTCTTACTTTTGAACCAATTAACATTCAGCTAAATCTAGAAGAACCAGTTACAAAATCTGAAACTCCCACGCCTGTACTAAAAGCTCTAGCATTAGAAGCTGTGAATAAGAGATATCCACCAGAAGAATGGTTACATGTCTACACAGATGGATCTACTATTGATAACAACTCAGGATCAGGAATTACATGTGCATTATTTTCATCAACCAACAGGATACCACACAACAAATTTTGATGTGGAAGTAACGGCTATTCATATTTCACTCCAACAATTACTATACAGAATAAATAAATTTCAAAATGCTGTCATACTCTCTGATTCTAAGGCAGCAATATATGCAATAAATTCACACAAAATGAAGTCAATACAAATTAAAGAGTGCTA
This sequence comes from Diploptera punctata, assembly GCA_030220185.1. Taxonomy (NCBI): domain Eukaryota; kingdom Metazoa; phylum Arthropoda; class Insecta; order Blattodea; family Blaberidae; genus Diploptera; species Diploptera punctata. The sequence goes on from JASPKZ010010694.1 coordinate 1,254,526, forward strand.
CAAAATGATTCAACAACTCCAAAAACTACAGAAAAGAATTCAATTGCAATGGATACCTGCACATTGTGGAATTGCTGGAAATGACACTGCTGATTTTCTTGCCAAAAAAGGCTCCAATTTAATTCAGAATACTACTAAAAGCTTACCTTTCACATCCATAAAAAGAATAATTAAAAACAAATATAAAATCAAACAAAACCAAGACCTATGTAATAAAGCCAAAGACAAAAAATGGAATATTTTAGTAAAGAAGCCAGATATTATTCCAGAAATTCCACGTAAAACTACAGTAGCAAAATTTAGACTGCTTACAGAACATGACTATTTGGCCAAACATTTATATAAAATAGGAATCTACACGAATCCAAATTGTCCTCTATGCAACAAAGATGAAGAAATGAATGAAGAACATCTACAAACCTGTGAAGTATTACCTGTTGGATCCACCATAGAGAAATATTGGAGAGCAAGAACGCTAATGGCTTCGGTGCCAAGGCCCAGTATTTGAAAACAACAACAGAAGATTACATATATTCTTACATTATAAGCACTTGTTTATGATAATCTGTGTTTATTGTCATTGTCCAGTGGCACTGGAAATTATTAATCTGCATCATTTTTCCCTTGGTTTCACCATATAGTGCTATTGCACAGCTGCTTGTCAGGCCCTTGTATTCTCCTAGAAGCCTTTTGTTTATCACAATGTCTTCTTCACATAAGTTGTATATGGGTGCAGGTATGCAGTTTATTTTGAATAGATGCTCTGCAAGGCAATCATGTCTAGTTTGTAATCTAAAGCAGATCCATTGCAGTTTTTCATGGCATTCTGAAAAGATAAATAATATAGCAGGATTTTAATATCATAATAAATATGAAAGTTTAAGTTAATGATTTTATACTTTAAAAGTCTTTTAATATTTAAATATAACTTAAATAAAGAAAAACATCTAAATAATTCATTATTGTTCATTGTTGAATAAAAATGTCTCAGTAACAATTAAAGAAATTGTATTACATAACTGTTTTTGCAAATAATGCTTTTAAAAAATTGTTTTAAGTCATTGTTGTCAAAATTATAAAGCTTTCTGTTATAACTGTAATAAGAACACCTGCTTAACTTCATATTTTTAAATATAAGTAAATTAAACTCTTTCAAAGTTAAAATTTGGAAACACATTATGAGGTTCTTAATTAATAAATTAATGAGTCATTTTAACATCTTACCTCATATTTCATGTTTTTCAAACACGGTAACTATAGTTTTCAAATGATCTTGTCATTCATTTTCAACCGCCATTATGACAAGATCATTTGAAAACTATAGTTACCGTGTTTGAAAAACATGAAATATGAGGTAAGATGTTAAAATGACTCATTAATTTATAAATTAAACTCTGATTAGATGTTAAAACAATTAACTTTTTGATTTAACAAATCAAATTTAAACCTTATATTTAAAGGACTATTAACCAATAGAATTTAAAATTAACATCATGTGATGTAATAATGTTCTTAAAATTATAAAAGAATTATACTAGTCATTCTGCATACAACTTTCCACAAAGATAGAAGCAAGAAGAGTTCTCAAGATAAAATGTAATATTTAATACAAGAATAATTGATTCCAGAAAAGAAAAGAATTTATTTTAATTGATAGTGAAGAATAATACCACTTACATTTACTTAATCTGCTGGGAACCTACAAAGTGAATAAATTTATAATTATTTCTACAAGAAACATTTTTTAGAAGAGAATCTGGCTCTACTGAAAATTAAACCCAACCTGAAGGACACCAATCCTTCTTCAAAATGTTACCACAACATCGGGCATGAAGAGAATTACTACATCAAAATGCCACCAGAACATGGGACAAAGCAATTACTTCTTCAATAATTAATATTTTGCTATGCTTTACCTTCCAACAACACTTCTTCAACAAGTCTTTGCTGAACTACAATGTGTGTTTGATTTAGTTAATGCTTTTGTGCATTTCCTGTTATCTGTTGGTTACCTTTCCACCATGACACCCTTTTTTTTGCTAACTAGTCAACATATTCATTACCCATAATTCCTATGTGGATAGATATCCATTGTATTATTAGGATTTCCTTATTCCTTAACTTCATTGTTTGTATTAGGCTTCTTATCTGTTGAACATCCATTATTGTTTTATTGCTTTAGTTTATGATAGCTTCTATTGCTGATTTTGGGTCTTAAACAATTACATTTTTTTTTATTTGTGGCCTATATAAAATGTTCAGTGACATATATAAATGTTTTGATTGCAACTAGTTCACCATCATAATGGTAGACATGTTTATCAAGAATTATATATTTTGAAACAATTAATAACTTGAAAAATTATTAACTTGAAAACCTCATAATGTTTTTCGCATAATTAATTTTAAAATGTTTACAATGTACACCTGTTTCTGCAGTTTGTACATTGTTTATGAAAAATCCATTTGTAAATATTTTCAAAAATTCATTTTCTTGATACCTTACATTCATTGTAAACCAATCCAGTGTTCATTTATTCTGAGATGTTAGTCTTATTGCTTATTATATATATTTAAGTCCATTTTATGATCTATGTCAGTATATTCTGCCAGACTGGTTAATTTTGGTGTGACTATTTATCTCATAGACCGATAATTTTGCCTCTTCCTGTTGATAAAATTGCCTCTTCCTGTTGATAATATTGACTCTTCCTGTTCGTAATGAAAAATATCTCTGCAAATTAACTTCTTTGACAAGGATATCAATTCAACAATGTATGATCGATATGGTACAGCAAGAAATGCTAAAAGAAAACAACTTCAAAAATTACCAAAAAAAAAGTTCTGTTGCTCTAAAAATTTTATTAAATATTGTATTATCAATCTGCATTATTGTTAATAGTTATTTCTCATACAATCATCTGTTATTGATTTTTCCCAAGCCCAAAGAGATTTAACAGTAAAGATATGTTATTTATAACTATACAGCTGGCTTAGAAATTGCCCGGAAGTGAGATCGGAATACATAACCTTGCATTTGGTAAATATTAAACATTATTCATATAATAAAGTTGGGAATTTTTTACATTATGAGGTTTTTGTAACAAGAATCAAATTAATTGTTTTGATTCATATGATTCTTATTAAACATTATAATTATTTTTAGCTTTTGATGTTGTATCATTCACTAAATGTTCCCTCCAAATCCAACACGAGGTTGAGTTTTTCATTAGACAAAATTGCTCACCTCATGTTAGTTTACTGTTGATAATTCCATCTTCAAACATACAGGGCTATTCAAAAGGAAGGAGCAGATTTCTTCCAAACTACGAAAAATATAAACACAATTCTAATGTTTCTGGAAAGAGAAAAGTTCAAATTTCACTATTTTATGCACCATGTGTTACACAACAAATACCAAAATGGTGCCTCATTTCTTGCCACACAAATCAGCTGGTCTCTAGTTATCGAATTCTCAGCTTCAACAATTTGATGTCACAGATTATCAAGAGTGTCAGGCACAGGGGGGATAAAAACATGGTCTTTTACGTAACCCCACAGATAAAAATCATATGGGATTAGGTCTGGTGACCTGGGAGGCCACCGGTGATGTAGTTGATCTTCTGCTCCTCCTCTTCCAATCTAACAATGCTAATCAACTATGATCGCAACTTCAAGCAACAGCGCCAATGCAGCCATGATCGGTACATCAAACTTTTCTCTTTTTAGGAACGTTTGAATTGTGTTTATATTTTTTGTAGTTTGGAAGAAATAAATGTTTGATGTCTCTTCCTTCTTTTTGAATAGCCCTATATTTTAAATCTGGATTTTAGATAAATATTTTAAAACTTTTGTATTCAATGGCAAAGAGAAAAAAATGTTATCTGATCCAGAAATCAAATGTTGAATCTTCAGTTTTATGTCCTGATGCTCTAAACCATGAGCGTCAGCATGTAAAGCTGAAGGTTAGGGGTTCAATTCCAGATTTAGGTATAAATTTTTCTTCAAAGTTAAAATTGGGAAACACATTATGAGGTTCTTAATTAATAAATTAATGAGTCATTTTAACATCTTACCTCATATTTCATGTTTTTCAAACACGGTAACTATAGTTTTCAAATGATCTTGTCACTTGAAGTTCATCAAATCAACACCAGATGGCAACGTTATAGAGGGAGATTCCAACGAATATCCGGTAGTCATAATGGCGGTTGAAAATGAATGACAAGATCATTTGAAAACTATAGTTACCGTGTTTGGAAAACGTGAAATATGAGGTAAGGTGTTAAAATGACTCATTAATTTATAAATTTTTCTGTTTACCATCGATTAAAGTAGTTTAGTTGTGTACATTAATTTACTTATTTCAATCATAGTAATAGCTTTAGTTTCTTAATATTAATTTAATCAATTTTAAAACTTGTTTGGCTTTAAAGTTTTACAATTTCTTGGTATTTTAAAATCACTGATGTTTAGTTTTGTTGCTATGTAATTTCTGTGCTGGATAAGCGCTTTCATTTCATGTTTTGCATGTTCTCTTTCATATATTTTTTTAAGCTTTGTGATGCAGTAATTGGTGACTTTTCATAGGTCCAGTAAATATTCTCATTGAATTATTTTGTTTCCTTTTTTTTTGGGGGTTGTTTATAATTGTTGCTAGTATTTTGCCTCTGTATAGTAGATAGGCTTTATTTATGTTTTTTAAGGAGATCCATGTTTCCACCCATTTTACTCTTTCTAATCATTTCAGAATGTTGTTCTATGAATTAATCTTATGTATTATGTTATTTACATGATATTTTATTGTCAGTTTTTTATATATATATATTTGTAATTGTAATTGTAATTGTTTTGCTTCCTATAAGTGGTTATGGTATTAATTTTTAGTTTTTTTTTTCTCCATGTTGTGAATATCTGGAACTGTGCTTTACTTGTGTTAATGCTCATATTGTTTTGTATGACCATTTCTCTGGTGGTATTATTGTGTTTTCTAGCTCTTGATATTGTTTTCCCTTTTTATTTTGCAATTTCTATCTGATGTACATACAACCACATCATTAGCAAACATACCCACTTTCAAAATGCCAGCCTTTTTCTTAGTGCTTTCTGTTAAGGCAATATATATATTGAATAATGTTACTCTGGTTACAGCACCATGTGGAAGTTCGATTCTTATTTACTTCCATTGTGATACTGTTTCTTTGTTTCTTACTGTAATTCATCTTTTGAGACAGAAAGTTTTGGAACCAGTTTAACACGTGCCCTTTTGTATCTGTGTACTTAATTCTATATAATACACAATTATAAAAGGGCACAATAATCTAATAAGCAACATTTAACATATTCTAGGCACTGGAATTGGCTGTGCAAGCAACACAGGCTTGTCAATTTAAAGATTGGTGGTGGAAGGTACAGCTTGGAAAATGTTACTTCACATTGGGGTTAGTGCGTGATGCAGAACAACAGTTTCGCTCAGCATTGAAGCAAACTCAAGTTGTGGAAACATTTATCAGGCTGGCTCGAGTCTACATTCGTCTTGATCAGCCATTATCAGCACTAGATGTATGCAAAACTGGTCTCGAATATTTTCCTGGAGAAGTAACACTGATTACAGAAATAGCAAGACTAATGGAAGGTCTTAATAATATCCCAACATCAATCAAATACTATCGTGAAGTTTTGAAAGAGGATTCTACACACATAGAAGCCATTGCTTGCATTGGAATGCAGCACTTTTATACAGATCAGCCTGAAATTGCACTTAGATTTTACAGGTATGTCATCATCATATGCCAGCCATGTATTTGACCATTTGATCTGTTGCATCTATTTTTTTCATAAAATGTCCAATTGAGGTCTATAGGATTCTTAGAATTCTTTCATTGAGGTGGATATTCTTCCCAATTTTTTCTTTGCAAAAGGTGGTGATCGTTCCATCTGTGTCCTTTTCTATCATCAGCCCAACTTCACCTTCATGTTGAAAACAATTAGTAGAATACAAGGCTCTGCAACTGAATCACATTCCATCCAAAACAGAGGAAAAGTTCAACAAATGAATGAGTCACTTCTTATCTTACCTCAAACTTTGTTTTCTTAAACACGGGAACTGCAGTTTTCAAGAGGAGTCCCCCTTATCTTCAGCCGACATTATGACTACCGAATTTTTGTTGGAATCTTCATCAATAACATTGCCATCTGGTGTTGATCTGATGAACCCTGAGATCAAGTCCCGTTCATCGGGAATTTCAAAATTCATGGATCTAAATTTGTTCTTCTGAATAATCTTTTCCTAAACTGTCAATTCCAAAGGTTTTTCCAAATGTTTTAAAAGTTTACCCTCTTTTTCAATTTTATGACTATCCAGAAAACTATGTGCTGCAATAGCTGATTTTTCAATTTTACCATTTTTAATATTTCTAAATAGTTCTTTTGTGCGAGTGACCAAATTCCTTTTTTGTTTTTCTTATGTAAACTTTATTACAGTCTTTACAACTAATTTGATAAATTCCAGATTTTTTACTATCTGGGGTATTCACTCTCTTATTGGTTATTAATAGATTACATAGGCTAAATTTATTTAACTAACTAACTCACTGGCACTATCGAACCCGTAGTTTACCCCAGTTGAACCCATGTCAGCATTTCTTGACAGTTGTATTTTTACGGTGAAACATCGTCACTCTTTTGACCAAGGTACTTTTTTCATTTGGCTTATCACCTTCGACCAGTCCGGCATGGATATCCCTATCAGCAGCAATGCTACCACCGGCATAGCTCTCAGGATCATTTAAGCAGGCAAGCCACTCCACCATGACAAAGTAAAGATACCATGGAGGAGGCTAAATTTATTTATTGGTGCCAATGTTATATCATATTTCTTGAAATTTTTAAAAAATTTGTTATGTATTTCAGGATGATAAGTAATTTTCTTGAATTGTTTTCCTTTCTTTGAATCAGATTGCAGGGTGGTATATTCTTTTCTTCTTCTTTTTTTGTCTGAATTTCTTTAATTTATTTATAATTATTTCATTTTCAAAACCATTTAAATTAGCTATATTCAAAATGTGATTGTATTCTTTCTTAAAATCTTCTTCATTTAGTGGAACATTTAATAATCTATGTATCAAACTGTTGAAAATTGCATGTTTATGTGCAATATGATTGAAACCTGAAGACTTTATAAAATTGTCTGTATGAGTATCCTTCCTGTAAATATTGAATGTGATCCTTTGTTGTTGTTCATTCCTTATTATTCTTCTCTAATTCAATAGTAAATTTTACAGATTCTTCTTAAAAATTGAGTAATTTTAATGCATCTTGAATTATTTAGAATTTATCATAAGTAATGCCACGAGTGATTTCCAAATTATCGATAAATTCACGACTCACGAAGTGAGGAGTAAATTTATCTAGATAATTTGGAAATCAAGAGTGGCATTTGTTAGGACTATTTAACGAATAAAATTAAGCTGTTTACTCACAAATCATTATACTATAGTTATTTTAAAATATTTATATACTTAATGTAAACGGCGATGTTTGAAAACAACTGAGAAACGATTGGTACGCTTCGTCTGCTTCTTTTGTTTATCACTGCAACCAGATCATACTATTTATTTCCAAAGGAACGCAATATTGTAAGAATGCTCTCTAGTGGAGAAAAAATGAAACACACCAAACTGTATATTAATTCATTTCTGATGTCGTATGATGTAAATATGACAATTATATTTTTCTGGATTATTACCTGGGAAAAAATACATTTAAGAAAGTGCAAACAGTGGTTTCTTTTTTTGGTGGTATAATCAATTGCTACAAATGTTTTTATATTAACTCCTGCAAGCGCTATGTGTTGACATCCATGCACTTTATATACAATCTGGTAGCCGTATTTCTTACAGTCAGTCACTGCAAAATAATGGTCAGACCTGTTCAGAATATTAAAAAGGAGGAACTTTCTTTAATATGGTAAATTTAATATTGATAAATATTTGGTGAAACATGACTGTGATTGGTTGTAAAACAGAACTCATTGAAACGTGATTGGTCATTGACTCCCATTTGGGGTATGTGTTAAATAGTCATAAGTAATGCCACGAGTGATTTCCAAATGTATCTAGAGAATTTGGTAATCAAGAGTGGCATTTGTTAGGACTATTTAACAAATAAAATTACTCACAAATCATTATGTAAATGTAGTTATTTTAAAATATTTATATATTTAATGTAAATGGCGATGTTTGAAAACAAATGAGAAACGATTGGTATGCTTCATTTGCTTCTTTTGTTCATCACTGCAACCAGATAATATTATTTGTTGCCAAAGGAATGCAATATTGTAAGAATGCACTCTAGCGGAGAAAAAATGAAACACATCAAACTGTATATTAATTCATTTCTGATGTCCTATGATGTAAATATGACAATTATATTTTTCTGGAAAGTTATTACCTGGGAAAAAATACATTTAAGAAAGTGCAAACAGTGGTTTCTTTTTTTTTGGTGTTATAATCAATTGCTACAAATGTTTTATATTAACTCCCGCATGTGCTGTGTTGACATTCATGCACTATATATACAATCAGGTAGCCGTATATCTTTGGGAGTCAGTCACTGCAAAATAATGCTATGACCTATTAGAATATTAAAAAGGAGGTGCTTTCTTTATTATGATAAACTTTACTTGGTAAATTCTAGGCGAAACACGACTGTGGTTGGTTGTAAATAAAAAATCATTGAAATGTGATTGGTCATTGACTCCCATTTGGGGCATGAGTTAAATAGTCACAGAGAAATATCATGCACATATCTATACCAACATTTAAAACCCAGATTAAATAAAAATATTGATAAAATTCCCTTCCATCCTTACTTTTCCATTAAAGATACCTTTGGATATGACATTCTAAATAACCCATAAATAAATTTGCCAAAATGTTGGTATAGATATGTGGATGATATTTTCTATGTGATAAATTCTAAATATATTGAAGACGCATTAAAATTACTCAATCTTCAAGATGAATATGTAAAATTTACTATTGAATTAGGAAAGAATAAGCATATCCCATTTTTGGACCTGTACATAATAAGGAATGAACAAAGGATTGAATTCAATATTTATTGGTTTTCTTCTTCTATTTTCTCATTTTTTGTTAAATCTAAAAAAAAAAAAAGAATATGAGGTGAGTGATAAAATTTTACCTAAATGAATATACCTCAGAGGCATATTGAAATAATTGGAAAATTAATAGAAGAACTTAGAACTAACTGTGGTTTAAAACAGGGGTGTAGCCTTTCTCCAACACTTTTTAATATATATTTAGACAACATTCTTGATGAATGAAAACAGTAGGTTCATAAGGGATTCAAGATTGGAAGAAATAAAATATTGAATGCATTATGTTTTGCAGATGATATAGTATTCATTTTTGACAGAGAGGTCAGGCTACAAAATGCAGTCTAACAGATATATGTAATTAATATAATAATTTAAAAATCAACAACTAAAGTAATGGTGTTCCATGGAAAGTACCCAGTAAGAACAAAAATAGTAATAGTAATAGAATAAAGTTTGCTACAGGTTTCACACTTCATGTATTTGGGCTGTGATATAACGTATGAAGAAGAACAAGATATAAATAAGAAAATACAGAAATTTCAACATATTTGTGGAAAAATCAGACGAACACTGAGGAACAAGTTAGAAAGGATATGCAGCTAAGATTTTACTCAACGATGGCACTACCAGTGGTGATGTATGGAAGTGAGGCCTTGGTCCTGAAGGAAAAAGAAAAAAGTAAAATTCAGGCAGCGCAAATGAGATTCCTAAGGGCTGTAAAAGGTTGTACATGAAGAAGTAATAGCTTTGTCCCATGTTGTGGTGACATTTTGAAGAAGGATTGGTGTCCCAAAAAGAATTACTGGTTCAGGGTGGGTTTAGTTTTTGGTAGAGCCGGATTCTCTTCTTAGGGTCTGAAGTCAGTACATTGGATAGGAAATCACTTCCAAATTACTAAAAAATGTTTCTTGTAGAAATAATTTCACATTTATTCACTTCTTAAAGTTCCCAGCAGATTAAGTAAATGTAGGTGGTATTATTCTTCACCGTCAATTAAAATTAAAGTATTTTCTTCTCTTGAATCAATTATTCTTCTTGTATTAATATTACATTTTATCAGCAGAGCTCTTCTTATTACTTCTATTTTTGTTGAAAGTTGTATGCAGAATGACTAGTGTAATTCTTTTATAATTTTAAAGAACATCATTACATCATATGATGTTATTTTTAAATTCTGTTGGTTAATAGTTCTTTAAATATAAGGTTTAAATTGATTTGTTTAAATAAGAAAGTTAATTGTTTTAACATCCAATCAGAGATTTGTTTACTTTCATTTAAGAATATGAAGTTAAGCAGGTGTTCTTATTACAGTTATAATAGAAGGCTTTACCATTTTGACAACAATGACTTAAAACAATTTTTTAAAAGCATAGTATTACAAAAACTGTTATGTAGTGCAATTTCTTTAATTGTTACTGAGTAGTGTTGTGCCCAACCAGTTCATTTCGAGAAGTAGTTCATTCACTCGCACTCACTTTTGTGAACCATTTAATTCAACTAGTTCGTTGACAAAATTTAGCAAAGCCCTTCATTTGACAAGCAAAAATAAAAAAGACGTTCGTTTTCACACGAAGACATTAGCCTGGGGTGACTTGACATTAACCAACCACATGGTAGCTGTGGATTTTAAAGATAAACAGAAATAGTTCTGTAAATTCTATTTTAATTTGAGTATGAAAAATTCTAATATGACTGCTGCCATACATTTGTTTATTTTATAATTATTTATACCTCCTTTTTATTTCTGTTATAACTGTATTATTTGTATAATTTTATTTATATACAGATTTTCAATGTTTACATATTTTATTTCAAGTTGTAAATGTTAATAAAAACAAAATCGCAACTCTATAATTTGAAAAAATATAATGTGTGGAGTATTTTAAAACTTTTAAGGAACATATATTTTATTTAATTTATGTATGTATTGTTTACACATATTATTTGCATAATATTTCTTTAAAAAGAAAGAAAGATGCAAAATCGTACTATTGGCAATTACTTGATGTTAATCTTTACAACCCCTAAACTATAAATATATAGAGGATGAATATTGGGTAGGCAACAAAATTTAGCCTTGTGTGTGCACTATTACAGAATGACTTCTAATTCGCGATCAAGAAAAAGTAGTGAAATTTGAGGTTTCTTTGCCGATTTAGGCGATGGTAAAGCAAAGTGTAACTTTTGTTCTAAGCACAGTTTCATTCAGGGGGTGGGATGCTTTTAAACTTGCACGGCATATTCGCTCTAAATGTTTAGCAAGGTAAGATTTTTACTAAAATTTGCAACAGCTTATTGAAAACCTAGTAAAATATGTTGTTTTAAAACTTGGATAAAGTGGATTTTTATTAAATACTTTCGGAATTCCAGTAAATAAAATGTAAAGTGATTGTAATATTAAATTACATTAGATTTGTAGCATTAGTAATGCCATAGATCAAAAGGAGTAATCCCTGAGTAATGCTGCGTATGAGTGATGATGTAAGCAGGAGGCGGGAGAGTGCCGTAATGAATGAATGAGCATGTCGAATGTTGAGAGTTTGAAGTACTGAAGTGTTTAAAGCCAGTTCACTCTGTCAAGATAGTTCGTTCCTCTAAGATACTTCACTCTTCCAAGGTTGTTCGTTCTTTGATACCACTTCATTCATCTAAGGCACTTCACTCTTCCAAGGTAGTTTGTTCTTTTACGTAACTTCACTCAGCCCAGATAGTTCGTTCCTCTATGGCAGTTCACTCTGGCAAGATAGTTCATTCCTCTCAGACACTCGCTGCGGTACAAACAATATGGATGACGTAGGAAAGAGGTATGGGCATGCAAGGTCAATGGGTGGAGAAATGTAGAGTAATCAACGAATGAGCGAAAGTTGATTTGGAGTGCGACATCTAGAGCTTGAAATAAAAAGTAAATTTTAATTTTAAGTAGCAGTAGTGAACCATAGTGAACTCTGAACTGGCAGTTCACTAAAAGTGAGTAACTTTTTGACACTTCACAGTAGTGAAGCGTTCTTTTTAAACGACTCACTCTCGAATTACCCATCACTATTACTGAGACATTTTTTTGCAATTTGTTTAACATATTTATTTATTCATGAATAAGTGTTGTTCTCTTATTTTCTGCATTTTGTCCAGAAATCTACCCAAGTTTATCCAATTTTCTGGGTTTACCAATACCTCGTAGCATGCCAATCTTTCACGATTTGAATTTAGAAATCTTTCCGGTATTCAACAATAACCAACAATGAATTATTTAGATGTTTTTTATTTATATAGGTTATATTTAAATATTAAAAGGATTTAAAAATACAAAATTATTAACTTTAACTTTCATATTTATTATAATATTAAAATTCTGCTATATACAAGAGAAGAACATATTAGAAATGAGAATATTAGAGAGGAACTAAAAGTACAACCACTTCTTCAACAAATAGAAGAACACAGGAACAATTGGATAGAATATCTGCAAAGAATGGCACTGATGTATAATCCTGGAGGATGAAGATCAATGGGAAGACCAAGAAAGCGCTGGGCTGAACAGATGTGAGATTGGAACATGCAAAGACCTAATCCATGAAGGATGATGTTGATGAATATACCTCATAGTGTGAATTCCTAAAATAAGTAACTAATTATAAATTTAACCTGTAAATAACTACTTATTTAGACTCGCTTGTTAGTACATTAAATGATTGCTCAGAAGAAATTGAAATTAATTTTTCAAGCTAATAGATGTCTTTATGGACTAAGAAGCCAATTAAGATTAATCTTATTAACAATTAAGAGTAAAATTAAATTGTACAAAACTTTGTTAAACCTGTTCTAACTTACAGATTTGATAAAAAAACTTCCTAGCATTTTTAAAAGAAAATTCTTGAGAGTCATATTTGCCTTAATAAATATTAATGAAGATTGGCACATTATATACAGTAGATACAACAAGGAGCTGTAAGGTCTATTAGTAGTTGTAGTAGTATTAGGACTTTATTAGAGTAAGGAATATAATGCAAAACAGAAATATTTACAAATGGATCGCAGGGGCAGCAAGCTATGGGCCTACATTCTTTTGATAGTCCGTATCAAAATACCAATGTCTAGTAATAATGCAAAACAAACCAAAAAAATATATACAATTACAATTAATTGCATTACAAATTAAAGAAGCTAAATATCAAAATTATTTAAACTTATGTAGTATTCATAGTGGGGCACGCCGTAGCGTAGTGGTTAAGGCACTGAGCTACAAGCCGGAGGGTCGAGGGTTCAAGTCCCATTGGGGTCAGGATTCTTAAACTAACCCAAACCCTCTGGCGGCACTATGGCCCTGGGGTCGACTCAGCCTCTAATGGAAATGAGTACCAGATGCTTGTTCTGGGGGTAAAGAGGGCCATCATGCAGGGCTGACAACCCGGCTGACATAAAGTGCCGATTGTCTAGAAAAAGTGGGAGTCTTAACCTCCTACTACCCGAAGGGCCTCCGGGCCTGTTGTGGGATCACTATATTTTACTTAGTATTCATAGTAATTACACTTTATTTATATACACTGATCTGTATAAATATGTAGGCATTGTGACATATATATATATATATATATATATGTTATATTGCAGATTTTGCGGATATAAGTATGAATATGAAAGTTTTCTTGGGTTTTCCGCGTCTTGGATTCAATTTCTGCATTTTCAATTGATAATGGCATGTGGGATCATGCCGAAACGTTGGAATCAGTGGGCAGAGGCCAAAATTGAATCCAAGACGCTGAAAATCCAAGAAAACTTTCATATATATATATATATATCAAAATACAAAGATTGAAATAGGCAGGGCATATGATAAGATCCAATATTCAATTACCTTTATATAAAATACTGCAACTGTGGAAGGGAAAAAAAAGCTCTCAGTAAAAGAAATTGGCGAAGACTAGGTCTTGATAGAGAAGCTTGGTAGGAACTTCAGAAGAAGGCATGGTCCAAAGAGTGCTTTTGTACCAACTATGATGATGATTATTATTAAACTAATGAATAGGTTCTCTGATGATTGCATTTTTAACTCAGATTCGAAAGATCTCGAGTGTAAATTCCAAAGTCAGTCTTTCTGATCTACGAATATTGGATCTGAGGTTCATGGATTTGTTCCTTCCCCCACTCCTTCAAGATTGCTGGAATGTTTCAGATAAGGAAATTTTTTAAAGATGTGGCTTTATTCAAAGGAGAGGTTAAAAAATGTTGCTCTTGGTGTCACAGATACATTAATAAATGCTCAGATATAGACAAATGGAGTTACAAAATTATTGATAATTAAAATGATGTATGTGTAGCTTTAATTCTCTTTTCTATTTTTCTTTCAGGCGGCTGTTGCAGATGGGAATCTATAATGCTGAACTGTTTAATAACTTAGGGCTTTGCTGTTTTTATGCTCAGCAGTATGATATGACTTTAACTTGTTTTGAGCAAGCTCTCAGTTTGGCCACAAATGAAGCTGTTGCTGATGTATGGTACAACATAGCTCATGTAGCCATTGTAAGTTGTCATTTTTGCTCAGGTATTATTATAGGATGTGTTTAAAAAAAATTTGGTTATTTTCTATAAGATATCACTGAACAATTATTTTTTTAGAAATATCAACCTGCATTTTTGGATGGGTCTCTCTCTTCTAAAATCTGTATGTATGTATGTATGCAGGATATTAATGGAGGTATGAAGCTATTGAACATATCTAAGAAAGTAAAAAATTAGATTACGTGGTTGGTTGGTTGGTTGGTTGGTATCTAATGTCGAGCACTTGATAATGAAATCATTTGCTCTCTTGCACTCCAATATTTAGCAGAAAGGCTGGTCTCTTCTACAAAAGCTGGACAACGGAGGAGATGGTTTCTTTCCATATCTTCATTTAAATTACAAAAAGGGCATTTAGGTGAATCTGTTATGCTAAGTCTGTGTAGGTGTTTATTCAGGCAGCCATGTCCCGTTAGCAGTCTGAATGTTGCTATTGCAGATTTTCTTTTGTAATGTAGTAATGCCATAAGCTTGTAGATTTTCCCATTCCTTTCCAGATGTTTTGGTGGTGTATTCTTCTCTAAGTTTATTGATATATTTATTTGAGATAATTCTTTTGATAGAGTGAAAGGAAACTGGAGTAGAAGTTGGGTTTGAAACAATTTTGCTACCCTTCTTGGCCAGAAAATCGGCTATTTCATTGCCTGTCACTCCACAATGGGCCGGAATCCATTGAAGTACAACTTTTTTATGTAGATGGGATAACTGTTTTATCAATTTGTGACATTCGATAATTTTGATGCTTTTGGGTGTTGTGTCTCGTGTTATAGCAAGAATGGCTGCTTTGGAGTCACATAGAATTACAACTTTTCTAAATTTTTGGATGTGATATAAAAGATTTGTAAACTTAAGAAAATTGCTAGAATTTCGCCATCAAAGTTTGTTGAATTTGTGTTTAGTTTACGATAAAAGGAAAAAAAGTGGACATACTGCTGCACCAGTGCCACCGTCATTTGGTAGGCTGGAGCCATCTGTAAAAATATGTATCCATTCAGGAGCAGGGTATCTTAGATTTATTATTTCCAGTGACATTTTTTTTTAAATATATGGGGGAGTTTCAGATTTCTTGATGTCTTCTGTTAAATGAAGGTTATATTCAATTTCCAAAAATTCTAGAGGGTTCTTTCTCATCTGCATATTTTCTTTTGAATGTAGAAGTTGCAATTTCTGTTTGATTTCTTGTACTATGCTTAAGAAGCTTTGCTGAGATTTTTAAACATACTTGTGGTTTTCTTTGGGTCCAGTTATTATGGGGTAGCCTTAAAAATTTTTCTTATTGTGTGCTGTGATTGCTGTTTTCTCAATTTCAAATGCTATGTTTGGGTTATTTGTTAAGATTTGCATGGTGGTGATTGGTGTTGTTTTAACGGCTCCTGTTATCAGACGGAGGATTTGGTTCTGCAATTTATTAAGTTTTTCCACTTTTGTAGTTACTAGGATTTCTTCACAATAATGAAGTATAGGTTTTATGTACATTTGGTAGAAGGTGTTTAGAGTTTGTGTGTTGCAACCCCACTTTTTCCCTGCTAATCGTTTTAATAACGGTAACCTTGTTTCTATCTTTGTACATATATTCTCTATGTGTTTCTTCCATGTTAATTTTGTGTCCAGAGTTATTCCTAAATATTGAACCATTGGATGAGAAAATTGCTGATCCAGAGTAGCATATTCCCTTGAATGCCTAAAGTCTGCATTTTTCTAATAATTTATATCTCCAAATAGAGTAATATGCTCCTTGGAAATCAATAAACATTGCCAGAGTGTCTTCTTTTCTGTTGAAACTGTCTTTAATATCTTGACTTAGGTGTACAATTTGTTGATTTTGTTGATTGTAATTCTCTAAATCCAGCTTGATTGGGTGAAAGTAAATTATTGGTTTCTAAATACCAATTTAATCGATTTGAAATAATTTTTTCCATAGTTTTAACAATTGCATTAGTTAGTGCTATTGGGTGATAATTTGAAAAAGTATTTGCTGATTTTTTTTGTTTTAAAAATAGGTATTATAATAGCTTTTTTCCAATGATTAGGAACTTTTGTGTTCCAAGAAAGATTATATAGGGAGAGTAATTGAGTTTTGGCTTTATTGCCAAGTGTTTGAGAAATTCTGCATGTATATTGTCTGCTCCTGGAGATTTATTTGATTTTAAACTATTAATGGCTATGTTTAACTCTTTAATGTTGAAATTCTTATTCCAAATATTATCTTTTGTACTGTTTGTTTGATTTTTATGTAATTATTTAGGTTCTCTTTTAATGTTTTTTGTTCTCTGAGGACAAAGTATAGGTGTTAGCATAGTGTTTGTTGAATTTGTTGGCTATTTCACTTTCATTTGTAATTTGTTTGTTGTTGTGGATAAATGGTGTTTCTTGTCGTTCTTTTTTATTTTGTATGTTGTGTACAAATCTTTATGCTTTCTGGTCATCTTTCCTATAATCCATTTGTTGGAGAAAGTTATTAAAATTTTCTCTTTTATTACTGTTAATTTCTTTTTTGAATTGTGCGCACAGTTTTCTCCAATTTTGTACATCTTTTGGGTCTTTTGTTTTTTCTGCTTTATTTGTAACGAGATCTCGGTCTATTTTCAATCTTTCTAGTTTTGAATTCCAGAAGGGTTTGTAGTTTTTAACTATTCCTCATGGTATATATTTTTTTGCTGTTTTTAATATTATTTCGCATATAGATTTGTTAATTTTATCTGATTGAAGTTATTCGTTTAAAGGATTTTCAAATTTAGTTTCCAGTTCGTCTGTGTACAGTTTCCAATTGGCTTTTTTGAAGTTCCGCCTGGGTTTAAGATGCATTGGAAGTAAGTTGTTATTCCCCAGTTGAATAGTAGCAATGATGGCTCTATGTCCTGAGCCAGGATCTTCTACAATTTGTTTTTTGGTTTTGGAGTATAAATTAGAAGATACAAAGAGTAAGTCAGAATTAGTTCCTGAACCAGAGTAATGTATATATGTTGGAGGATCCTCTTTGTTGTGTATTATTTCTATAGGTGTTGAATTTAATAAGTCTTCTACAATTTTCCCTGCATTATTTGAGTTGGTATAGCCCCATCGTCGTGAATGAGCATTAAAATCTCCCATTATAATTGTATTTGGGTTTGTTGTAATATGTCCAAGATTAGGGGAGTTATTTGGTGGATTATAAATTGAATACTGAGATTTATTTATCCATATGTTAATTTTAATTATTTCTGTTTTGTCTACATTGTCCATTTCTTTGATAATTTTAACAGACGAAGTCATGTGTGTTCAAATTCCAACTAAAATACCACTACTTATTTGTCGTCCTTTAGGAAGTATGTGAACAGTAAAATCCTTGAAGTGGTAATATTGTAACTGTTCCTGTTTGAGATTTGCTTCTTGAATTGTGAATACATCAATTTGGTGGTCAGATAACATTTTGGTAAGTTCATTCTTTTTAGCTTGTGATAGTCCTCCAGTATTCCACTACAGGATTTTGATCGAGTTTGGTTTGGTATATTTATTTCCTTGAAGAAAGGTCCCCGTCCGGAGATGTGAATGGGGGACTATTTTACCTCCGGATTTGTATTTCTATTTCCAAGGCTTCATGTTTATATTGGAGTACAATAAACTAGTTGTAACCGTTCAGTAGTAGGCACCATATGTGGTGGTTACATCACCCATAGAGAGAAAGTAGGTATAGGAAGGAAGGAGAAATGAACCCCTAGGCCTCGAATACTCTAATACCATCAGGGTCGAAAGAAACAAGGGGTCAGTCAAGGGAGACTGGATAGAAAAGTTGAAAGAGGGGAATTGGTATGGGAAGAAGAAGTAATACCAATTCAGTCAAAAAAAGAAACTCACCAAGCTGACCAGTGCTTATTGGTGAGTAGCCCCTCCCTTTCGTTCTTCATGCATAAGCATGATTACTAACAGCTGCACCACGAGAAGGTGAGGGATTGGACACTAGGTTACTGTCCAGGTCGGTTCCTTTAAGCCTTCGATTGAAGGAATTACAGGGTCTCCTCCCTGTTAAAGACAGTAGCCTTTCCACAGCCTTAGATTATGTAATACCATCATAAAAGCTATAGTAACTATGAAAGTGAAGCCTGGACACACTCAGGTATTATCTACCTGGGAAAGAAAAATTTTAAGAAAGATTTATGGACCAGTTTGTGACAATGGCATATGACAAATAAGAACAAATGTAGAGCATTGACCTGGAAAGCCAAAAGATCGTGGGTTCGAGTCCCAGTCTGAGCGTATAATTTCTCTCTTCAAATATGATTTATCCATCATTGAGATATATGAAATTAATAATACAAACATCGAAAGAAGTCATACTGGCATTATAATGTAATATAAAAATTTCCAAATAAATGTCTTCTTAATAAAGAAGCCATCATTTGCAAAGATAGAAACAAAGGTTTCATAGCATTTGGTGCACAAGAATTAACAATGTATATAAGAGAAAAATTTGCATTTAGATCAGAACTCACTCAGGTAGTTCAGTCGGTAAGAGCATTGGCCCAGAAAGCCAAAGGTCCGGGATTCGAGCCCCGGTCTAAGCATATAATTTTTCTCTTCAAATATGATTTATCCATCATTGAGATGTATGAAATGAATAATAAAAACATCGAAAGAAGCCATACTGGCTTTATAATGTAATATAAAACTTCCCAAATAAATGTCTTCTTAATAAAGAAGCCGCATATGCAAAGATAGAAACAAAGGTTTCATAGCATTTGGTATGTGGGAATTAACAACATATATAAAAGAAAAATTTGCATTTAGATCAGAACTTGCTCAGGTAGGTTAGTCAGTAGAGTATTGACCTGGAAAGCCAAAGGTCCTGGGTTCGAGCCCCGGTCTAAGCATATAATTTCTCTCT
This sequence comes from Diploptera punctata, assembly GCA_030220185.1. NCBI lineage: Eukaryota > Metazoa > Arthropoda > Insecta > Blattodea > Blaberidae > Diploptera > Diploptera punctata. The sequence goes on from JASPKZ010010694.1 coordinate 1,274,061, forward strand.
TCAAATATGACAAATGTAGAACTTCATAAGCCCTACAGAGATATTGACATTATCACAAACATTAAATGTAGAAGAGTTGAATGGCTGGGCCATGTCTATAGGATGAATACTGATCAGATACATTTTAAACTCTAAACTGGATAGTAGGGGGATGATTGGTAGACCTAGGTTGAGATGGTATGATGATGTATAGAATGATCTGTAACAGGCTGTAATTAAAAATTAGAAATCTAAAACAAGTGATTGAAGTGATAGGAAGGTCAAGGTCAAACTACATGGACCGTAGCACCAATGAAGAAAAAGAAGAAGAAGATGAAGCTATGGAGGTTGTTCTCATGAAAATATTTTTGAAAAACAACCCAGCTGACATCAAGTCCCATTGTCTAGAAAGGGGTAGCCTTAACCTCATACTACTCCAAGGGCCTCATAATGCCTGTAAGTGGGATCACTTTACCTTTATATCATATACTATTTGTTGTGTTTTGCGAAACACATTGTGTTCTGACAAAACAAACTCCATGGTATAATAGGCTTAGAAGGCCCTTGGCCTACCAATCAGCTGCTGGCTTGACATCCACTTGTCGTTTACAGAGATGGGTGATCATGCATTCAGCATATGGGGTAACATGTGGTCAGCATGTTGGCCCCCAGCCATTTTCTCAATCCGGTGTTCTGACAAGAAAATTATATTAATTTTTAAGATTAAAATAGTTTATTGGTATCAGACATAAATCATATGAATGCTAATGATGTATAAATTTTTATCATAGTCTATTTTGGTGCCTTCTTAATAGGATTGATGAAGATTTGTAAAATTTTTAAACATCTTTTCATAAGAATAATCTCAATAGTTGAATTCCCTTTGGAATTTGCTAAAATGATAGATCCAACTTGATACATGTTCAAACAGAAATTATTCCCACAATATGACAATAAGACTAAACTTTCAGTTCTGCTTCCTCTTCATTAAATTCCGTTTTGAGATAGGACATTGCCAATATATTTATTTATATCTGATGTTTTTATTTTAAATTTATCACTTCTCACTAAATGACAAATTATATTAACATCATGATCAGTATATTATATTATATTACTTACTCTTACTTAGTTACTCACTGGCACTATTGAACCCGTAGGTTCATGGCCGCACGGACATAAGCTCTCCATACATCCCTATCCTGAGCTAATGCTTTCCAATCATTCCATGTATAATCTACTTCCCTCAAATCATAGTTAATGTTATTCTCCCCCTCATTCTTGGTCTACCAACTGGGCGTTTTCCCTCTGGCTTTCCTACAAGAAGCTTCCATGCAAGTCTTTCATTCCCCATACGTGCAACATGTCCTGCCCATCGCAGTCTACGAGACTTAACTGTTCTTATTATATCTGGCTTAGATTATATTATATTAGACATAAATTTTGCTCTTTTTACATATAATCCATTTCTTTATGTCTCTGTGTTTGCCTTACAGTTAAGAAAAAAGCAGGGGTATTTTTTACAGTGTTGCAGGTTACACAACCACTAATTTCCAAATTACTTATTATTTCCTTATTAAGATTTAAAAATTTATGTTTTTAATCAAAATGAGCTCTTAACATGTTTTTGCAACGTAGAGCAAGCCGTGAAATTGGCTCATTGCTAATCTTCTGTAACATCCATCCATAGTAATTCTGCCCGAAGGCAGGTCCTTCACTGCAATCATAGCATTTTCATGCTATGCTTGCAGCTTTACTAGGGAATTGTAGGTGTGGTAGCTTCCCATTGCTTTCCACACCGGTGAAGGATGATGATGATGATGATGATAATGATGATGGCCATATGATTTCGGGGACCATTTGGGCCTTAAAGTTTTCCTGACATTTGTCTTACAGGTGAGGAAAAACCCCGATAAAAATCTCACCCAGAAAAACTGCCCCGATCAGGGATCGAACCCGGGCCTGCTGCGTGACAAGGCAGCACGCTACCTCGAGACCACAGCGGTGGACTTTCTGTAACATGGACAGTACAAATATTTGTCCCTTTTTTCACTCTGTACATGCCCCTTTCCTTCATAAAACCTGGCTGTCAGCTGTGATCTATATTCCAATCTCCCTACAAATGTGAGATTGTTGAGACATGTGCAGAGTGTATTATTGCTTTCTCTAAGAATTTAAAATCATGAATACAGTAACTGCTCTACAATCTGAGAGTTTTCATTATTTTTCCATTGAAGAGAAATTGGAAATAAAAACTCTAAGAAGACCCATGCCAGATCTGAATATAAAACAGACAATTCAATGCAAAAACAGACAATTCACATAAATTTTAAGGTGAGATGTGTACCAGTATGAAACGCATAACTGGATGTGCGGTTTCTGAAATGACAAATGCATTATACTGTTTCCCTTGCATTTACTTTACTAGGGAAAATCTGTGGAGGTGATCTCAAATGAAAAATTTTAATTATCTGGAGAGAAAATAAAGAAGCACGAAACTTCAAAACAATGTATCCAAAATGTATTTCTTCTTGTATTCTTGGATACTAGGAATATAACTCAACAATTGGACAGAAAGTACGAGAGGAGAATTACTTTGCATAATCAACAAGTAAAGCAGAACTGGTGTATTTTGAATTGTAGAATATTAATGACTATTTAACTCATGCCCCAAATGGGAGCTAATGACCAATCACATTTCAGTGAATTTTGTTTTACAAACCAATGACAGTTGTGTTTCACCTCACTCTTTATCAAATTCTCTTTACCAGCTCCTGCTTTTGTGATAAAGAAAGTTCCTCCTTTTTAATATTCTGAACAGGTCAGGGCATTATTTTGCAGTGACTGATTCTCCAACAAATACATTGAATGTAGCAAATAATGAACAGATTCCTTCGAACTACACATTTGATAATTATGTGTTCAATAATTGTAAAAAAAATAAATTAATAATCTATAATATTGGTTATACTCATAATATACAATTTGATGTGTTTCATTTTTTTCGCTAGGATGCATTCTTACAATATTGCAATCTTCTTCTTCTTCTTCTTCTTAAACATAATTTGTAGGATTTTCATCCTGTTTATTTCCAAAATCACTCCTCGGAGGAAGACGTACTGGATGTGCATTCACTGTCTATCCATCTCTTGGCTGGTCTTCCACTTGTTCTCCTCCCGTCCATTGGTCTATCTTCTTTAGCTTTTGCAAATCGGTTTTCTTCCATTCTTTCTATACGACCGTTCCAATATTTTCGTCTATCTATACTAAATTTGGTTATGTCTTGAATATGACATTTGTCCCTAATTTCTGTGTTGTGTATTTTATCAAATAATGTTTTCCTCTGAATAGTTCTTAAGATTTTCATTTCACATGTGCTTATTATTTGTTTAGTTTTTGTTGCATCAGCCCTAGTTTCTGCACCATATACAATAACTGGTCGAACTATCTTTTGTATATGCGAGTTTTGCTTTCTATTGACATATGTTTGTTGCGCCAAATTAAATCTTTCATATATCCTGATATTTGTGCTGCTTTATCAGCTTGTTTCTTTACTTCTTTTATTAAATTTTTAGTGTTTGTTATTAATACACCCAAATAATTAAATTCTCATACTTGTTCTATAATTTTTCTTTCCATTTCTAATTTACATCTTACTGGTTCTTTTGATATTGTTAAGCATTTTGTCTTATTCGTGTTAATTTCCATATTGTATTTTCTGGCATTTATATTAAATTGATGTAGAGATCTTTGTAAATTATCTTCAGATTCTGTAAGGAGAACGACATCATCTGTGTAACATATTAAGTGAAATCTAGTGTTTCCCATTTCATAACCCAAACGTGGTGGTATGTTTTCAATAATCTTATCCATCATAATATTAAATAAGAATGGACTTACAGAGTTACCTTGCCTGATGCCCTTTGTGAACATTATTTCTTCAGTTTGCTGTTCTTTTAATTTGATTACTGTTTTGCAGTGTGTGTTAATTGATATCATTGCTCTAATCAGTTCATTAGGAATTTCATTCTCTCTCAAGATATGTACAACATCTTCAAGCTGTACTCTATCAAAAGCTTTGTTCTGGAGGAGGGTTATTGTTGGGGTAAAGAGGTGAAGAGGTGTAGGTGTGATTTAGTGACACTAGGAATACTGAAGGAGTTCTCCATGTGTGAGAACTTAGGTTGCTCAGGTTGGTAATCGGTAGAGTTGAGGTTCTTATCTAGGGATTCCACGAGGACTTCGTCGGACAGAATTAATGTGTAAAGAAGGTCTGGTAAAAGTAGTTTATTCTTATCTTTTATAAACTGCAAGTAATTGTATATATGAAGTGACTTTATTTAACTTTCAGAACGAAGTGGTTTTGAGAAGTGACTTTGTTTGATCGTACACGAGAAGTGACTTGATGTAATTTTATACGAGAAGTGACGAGGAGAAGCCTCTCTCACCTATAGGTAAATTTGTTACTCCCACTACCTCGATCTCGTGGACCTAAGGTCAGTGCTTAGGCACATATAACGAAACATATAATTGGTTAATGCGCCCTCCTATTTTGATCCCGGGGTGTTACAAATTTATCATTGGCGATTTACGCCTTCAGAGGTTGGACCTTTTTTCCCGTGCTGGCTTCACGTACAGTCGGGTCACAAACATTAGCTAGGCTTGGGTTTTTTTTCTTAGGCTTGGGTTTTTTCCTAGGCTTCAGACGCTAGAAAATTGCCATATTCCCACACTTTTTGCTAGCGTTGTTTGTGTCAGGGTAAAACCCCCGCTTGTACATTTAGCTAATGGGTTATGGTTATCACGATAAATCAGTTAACTGCAGGCTTAGAAGATATTTGTACTCAATCTGTCGAGCAAAGGATTTTGTCATTAGTAAGTTATTATGATGTGTCAGCCACTTCCGTCTTAACAAAAGAAAGGGTGACATTACCTGAGTTGTCAGTACCCTACTTAATAACTAGCAATTTCATTACATTGATGCTGACTTCTTTGGATCATTTTATATGACCTTTGCTCCTACATAATCAGGTTCTACTCGCTTCCCTGATCAATTTGAATATAAATATGACCTAAGTCCAGTAACTGCTTCATTAAATGATATAATAATTTTATCTGATTATTATTGCCGATAGGGATTTATTTAGATTTACACAGGAGGCTGTGTGAATGACTTGCCACAGTTCATATCTATGAAACATAAGAATACTGGTTTATTGAATTCCCATGATTTTTGCACAATTTGTCTATGTAAATTGCATCTAATGTGGATCTATTTTTCCAAATTCCTTGTTGTTGTTCTTTAATATGGATTAATGCATTTAATTTATTGTTTAATATTTTTGTGAATACTTTTAGAGAACTATTAAGTAATGTAATTGCGATCCTATTTGACAATAAATAATATGATCAATTTGCAGTGAACAAAGAAATGAATCATAACCACACATTTCTGATTTGTTTTCAAACATTGCTGTTTACATTAAATATATAAATATTTTAAAGTACCGGTAACTATATTTAAATAATGATTTTTCATTAAACAGCTTAATTTTATTCATTAAACAAGTCCTAACAAATGCCTCTCTTTGTAGATAAATTCACTCGTCACTTCTTGATTTGGTAAATTTATCGATGATTTGGAAATCACTCATGACATTATACTTATGATAAATGTTATAAGTAGGGCCTGGATGTTTATGAGCTTAAAATGTTTAAAAAATGACCTATAAAATTCCCTTAAATGTGTTTGAATCGGAATGCCTGGTAGCTTAGGGTATAGAGTGATGTTGTACAGAACCAGAGACATCAGGTTCAAATCACTTTAGGCATATATTTTTCACTTCAAATAAAATATATTTAAAAAAAATAATTTAAGAAAAAGCTTCTCCTGAAAAGTTCACAATTTTGACTTACATAATTTTTCCTGCCAATCAAATTAGCTTTAATAACTCAGAGGTTTCAGAACACTCTCTGGTTGTCTTATAACTTGACTCTCTCATCTACTAAAGTTCTCTTTGGTAACTAGTTGTATAAATAACTAGTCTCATGAGTCACATTTAAGCATAATTTCCAAGTGGATCATTATCTTACGGGCAACTGCCAGCCTCGGGAATATCAGCACATGATATTATATTCTTAGCATATTCACTGCAGTGCCCTAAACTGACTCGAAAGACTATTACGTATAGAGACTTAAAACATATAGATAATGCAGCCCCAATTGAAGAAGCTATGCAGATGCCGTGGCATTCAATATAGATGCTCCATTCTGTAGATGAAAAAGTTGAGGCACTAAATGATTTTATACTACAATTATACAACAGACATGCCCCACTAAAAACTAAACACGTGAAATGACGCCCTGCACCCTGGATGACTCTTTCAATTCGTAACTTGATGGCTGATAGAGACGCAGCACATAAGAAATATAGACTCGACAACACAGACATATCTCAATCAATATAAACAGTTACGTAACAAGACAAATCAAGCTATAAGAAACGCCAAACTTAGACATTTATACAGCCTGACAGATACCAATACTTCAGAAATCTGGAAAAACTTGAATAGAATGGGAATTGGGAGAAAACACACACAGGTAGACAAATTACCTGTTTCCCTGGACACACTCAATAATCACTTCAGGTATAACTACTATTCCAAAGGATAAAGAACAAACAATAAATGAATTATCACTGACTATTTAACTCATGCCCCAAATGGGAGTCAATGACCAATCACGTTTGAATGATTTCTGTTTTACAACCAATCAGAGTCGTGTTTCACGAAATATTTATCAGTGTTATAATTACCATATTAAAGAAAGCTCCTCCTTTTTAATATTCTGAACAGGTCTGGCCATTATTTTGCAGTGACTGAGCCTGTGAGAAATATGGCTACCATATTGTATATATAGTGCATGAATGTAAACACATACGAGGGCGGATCGGAAAGTAACGCACAATAATTTTTTTCTGCCTTGGTATTGCAGCTAGAATGTTGAAATTTCACAGAGATATAGTTTGAATTTTTCACTACAGATGGTATTTTTTTCTCAGGTGCACCTCTTGCGAGAGAAGCTTGAACTATGCAACAAAGATGGCGTGCATGCTACAGTCGTCCACCTGTGAGGAGCAGAGAAGTGTTGTTCGATTTTTGTGGGCCAAAGGGCATAAACTCAGTGAAATTCACAGGGACATGCGTGGCGTGTATGGGGATGATTGTATGGACCGTAGCAATGTCTCCAGGTGGTGCACATTCTTCCAAGAGGGACGCGTGAACCTTAGTGATTTGCCACGCTCCGGCCGGCCGACAACAGCAGTAATCCCGCAGAATGTCAGAGGCATTGAGGCGGCAGTTCTGAACGACCGGCGTGTGCAACTGCGAGCCTTATTGCAGAAGTTCAACATTTCCTATGGTGCGGTGTACGATATTGTTCATGAAAATTTGAAATTCCGTAAAGTTAGTGCTCGCTGGGTGCCTAAGAACCTGACAGACGACCACAAGGGCCAGCGAATGATGGCAAGCTTGGACCACTTAACGCGGTACACCGCACAAGGACATGACTTTCTGGAAGGAATCGTCACAGGTGATGAGTCGTGGGCGTACCACTACACGCCCGAAACAAAGCAGGTATCAATGGAGTGGAAACATGCTGGTTCCCCAGTAAAGAAAAAATTCAAAGTGACTCAATCTGCCAGGAAAGTGCTTGTGACAGTGTTCTGGGATATGCATGGTGTTTTATTGGTGGACTTTGCTGAACACGGGACCACTGTGAATGCTGCGGCCTACATTAAAACTTTGGTGAAGTTGCATCGTGCCATTTGTGACAAACGTCACAACATTAACGTTAAACTTCTTCATGACAGTGCTCGCCCCCATGTTGCTGCTGTCGTTCGTCAGAAAATCGCCGAATTTGGTTGGGAGGTGCTCCAGCATCCACCATACAGTCCGGATCTTGCACCATCGGACTTTCATCTGTTTGGTCCCATGAAGAAATTCCTGGCCGGCAAACGCTTTGAGACAGATGTGGAAGTGAAATCAGCAGTGCGCAGATGGCTACACTCCAACCAAACGGACTTCTACGAACAGGGCATATTGAAACTGGTAACACGATGGGAAAAATGTGTTGAGAAAGTTGGTGACTATGTCGAAAAGTAGGTAAAAGATGTAAGTTCATTTGTGATTTTTTTCCTTTTTTTTACTATTAAACTTTTTAAAAAAAAATTATTGTGCGTTACTTTCCGATCCGCCCTCATATATAAAAACATTTGTAGCAGTTGATTATACCACCAAAAAAAGAAACCACTGTTTGCACTTTCTTAAATGTATTTTTTTTTCCCAGGTAATAATCCAGAAAAATATAATTGTCATATTTACATCATACGACATCAGAAATGTATTAATATACAGTTTGATGTGTTTCATTTTTTCTCCACTAGAGAGCATTCATACAATATTGTGTTCCTTTGGCAATAAATAATATGATCAGGTTGCAGTGATAAACAAAGGAAGCAGATGAAGCGCACCTATCGTTTCTCATTTGTTTTCAAACATCGCCGTTTACATTAAATATATAAATATTTTAAAATAACTATAGTTAAATAATGATTTGTAAGTAAACAGCTTAATTTTATTCGTTAAATAGTCCTAACAAATGCCACTCTTGATTTCCAAATTCTCTAGATAATTTGGAAATCACTCGTGACATTACTTATGACAAATCAACCCAACAGAGAACATTTCCACTTCTCATATGTTACAGATTACGACATAAAGAAAGCCATCATGCGAATAAAAACCAAAGCAGAAGGAACTGACCGTATAAATATTACTTTACTGAATAAAATAATCAAATCTATACTACCTACTATAACTCATATTTTTAACTCCTCACTACAAACTTCTACATATCCCTCATTGTGGAAACAAGCCCTCATACGCCCACTGCCTAAAGTTAAAACGCCCTCAACCCCGAATGACTTTCGACCCATTAGCATTTTACCTACCCTTTCAAAAGCTCTGGAACATTTAGTCCATAAACAACTGACTGACTACCTAAATGAATACAACCTTCTAGATCAATTTCAATCAGGCTTCAGGACAGGAAACAATACAAATACTGCTCTACTAAATATTTGCGAAGACAAACGCGAAGCTGCTGATAATCGAAAACTTACCATTCTTACATTACTGGACTTTAGTAAAGCATTCGACACGGTAGACTTGGACTTATTGTTGCATAACCTTAAAAACCTCTTACTCTCTGATAGTGCCACGAAATGGTTCAATTCCTACCTTCATGAGCGCCAGCAATCTGTTGTAGGAAATCATGCATTATGTTCTTCTTGGTCCTTTTGTAAAGCTGGGGTTTCGGTGCTTGGACCTTTGCTTTTTTGAATCTACATAAATGACATATCTAACTCCCTAAAGCATTGCAAACATAATTTATTTGCAGACGACATGCAAATCTACATCCACACAGACAAATATTCTCTAAATGACGCTGTTGCCAAAATTAACGAGGATCTTGACTCACTAATGACTTGGACAGTTAAATATGGACTGCAATTAAATCCTAGAAAGTCACAATCAATCATTATGGGTCACCAGAGACTATTATCTACAATTAACCTAAACACAGTCTCGCATGTGTCACTAAATGGAGTTCAAATCCCTTATAGTGAGACAGTAAAAATTCTAGGAGTATTTATTGACAACAACTTAAATTGGAATACACAAATAAACCATACATGCAAAACAGTCTTCTCAATAATACATTCATTAAATCACGTAAGAAATTGTCTGCCATTCGCTCTTAGGAAAATGTTAGTAGAAACACTTGCAATGCCCCATTTTGATTATTGTGACACTCTTTTTACAGACTTAAATATTATTTCCACTCAAAGACTTCAACGTGTTCATAATTCTTGCGCACGTTTTATTTGTGGTATTCGCAAATTTGACCATGTTACACCGTCCCTGGAACAATTATCGTGGCTTCGTCTAAGAGATCGTAGAACTGTCCATTCCCTATCCCTTCTCTATAAAATACTTCACACATCATCGCCTAATTATTTATCACGCCGCTTCATCAGACTATCCGACACACATAATCTTGACACTCGATCCCATCAGCACATTGTCCTTTATATCCCTCCTCATCACACTGTATATTATTCATTATCTTTTACGGTCTCACTTACCAAAACATGGAATTCCCTTCCGCCCTATGTCAGAGACTGTCAAACTATAACATCCTTCAAAAACAAACTAAAGAATTATTTAATAACAAACTAACTTATACACCTCACTGATAGTATTCTTTTAACAATTAATAAATTTAATTATTTATGAAAATAATATTAAGATTAACAAATATTTTCATTTGTTTTGTTTTAAATATTGTATAATCGTAAAATTAGTTTTCTATATCTCATTATTTTTCTTTGTTTTTTATATACACTAGACAGGGACAATTTAATATGTCTTGCTTGTATACATTTTATTATTAGTTTTAGTCTTAATTTTAACTAACATTAACTGGTTGCATTATAGATCGTAATATAATAGATATTATCTTTTTGATCAAATTTTTATTTAGTATTTAATATTAGAGTTAATTAAGATTGTTATATTCTGATGTAATATATGTTTGTCCTGGTGAGTGGAACAGAAGGCCACATGGCCTTAACTACACCAGGCTAAATAAATAAATAAATCTAAATCTATCTTGCTTTTTAAATCCATTTGAGTGAATTGTATAATGTATTTGAATTTCAGGGAGTCGGTGATTCAAATTTAGCCATGCAATGCTTGCGATTATCTCTATCTGCAGACAGTAATCATGCACCTGCATACAACAATCTAGGAGTTCTAGAAATGAGACATGGGCATCCTAAACAAGCACGGGCATTTTTCCAAGCAGCAGGGAGTCTAGCACCATATCTTTTTGAACCTCATTACAATTATGCAACACTTGCTGAAAATGTAAGTTAATTGATACACATAGATAAATCTTATTCTGTAATGTGGATGGTATGTTAATTAAAATACTGAGACGGTTCCTATTTTATTATTAATTTTATTAATTGTGCTGCTTCTTACAATAGTATTTTCATTTATCTACATCCATCCATCCATCCATCCATAGTAATTCTGCCCGAAGGCAGGTCCTTCACTGCAATCATAGCATTTTCATGCTATGCTTGCAGCTTTTTTTTTTCAGATGAGTATTTGTTATTACTAGGGCCTGGATGTTTATGACCTTAAAATGTTTAAAAAATGACCTATAACATTCCCTTAAAATTCTCTTAAAATGACATAAAAGTGTAAAAAAATGGCCTAATGAAAATTATAAATTTCATAATAATTAACTAATTATTAATTAGATTAATTAATTATTAATTAAATTAATTAGTTTAACTAATTATTAACCCTTCAGAGCGGATGGATTTAAATGGCCGGGAATACTCTGATGTGGGAGGAAGTTCACCGGTATTTAAACTCAGCCGTTCAGTGCCAGTATTCCAATAACGCATTTAAATTGATATATCTTCAGTAATTTAAATGTTTTTGCAATTCCTTTATGGTGAACCCTTAATATAATATTTAATTAATTAAATTTGTTACGGTTCTCACATAACATCTCTGCATTTTTTGCAGACTTATTTATGGTTGTTGTGCCACAGTTGAAATAGGTCATTTTTGTAAATTTCTCACATAAGTGACACAGTGTATTGCACTAGGGATTCTTTGAAGAATTCAGAGAACCGGCTTTACCTAACAACAAAACGAAATCTTTACACAAAGAGAAGGGTCTTAAAAAAATGAACTTCAAAAATTGGTGTGATAAATCTTCAAAATGTAAACCAGCTGTTTGACACTCGGGCAACAATAAGTGTATTTTTTTCCCCTTGTGTTTACTTTGTTCATGTTTATTACAAACACATTGCTTCTATGCGCTGACCTTCTTTCTTGTAGGGGGGGAGGGCAGCCTTCTCCAAATGTATCTTTCTAACACTTTTGAAACATTATTTTAGGTCGTGTGCCTTCAAAAAATGGTCTTTCTACACATCAGACCTGTTGTACTAAAAGACCTTCATCAACCCTAAATTTCAGTGTCTTTCTTCTGGTTTCCAAACTGAAACCAGTTGATGAAATATGACTATAATAGTTTCACCGGAGGTGTGGACTTAAAAGATTAACATGCTACAAGCCGGAAGATCGAGGGTTTGAGTCCCGGTGGATCAGGATTTTTAAACTGAATCAAACCTTCAGGCGGCACTGTGAACCCGGGGTTGACTCAGCCTCTAACTGAAATGAGTACCAGATGCTTGTTATGGGCCGTCAGACAGAAATAAGTACTCGGCTTACATCAAGTACCGATACTTTAGAAAAGTGGGAGCCTTAACCTCCTAATATCCCAAGAACCTTCTAAGGTCTGTAGTGAACCACTTTCCTTTTAGGTACTGACTGAATTGTAGACTAACTACCTTTCCATAATGTAAGGATATCGTCATTTGAAATATATATATATATATATCTGAAATTTACTGTTGTGGTCCTGTACTGTAGCGTAAATCGGAAATAACTTTGTTGGGCCTTTATTTATACTGAATTTTGCGACATTATTATTAAAAATGAAGAGATTTGAAAATAGATTCAATTTGATAGACAAGCTAATCTACAAAAAAAGGCGAATTTAGTTTTATAAGAAATCCTTTATCAAGTTATAAATTTAAGAAAAATGTCAGAGGCCGCAAGAATAAATGCAAATATAAAATTATTTTAAATTGTTAATCAGGGCCGTAATCAGTTAATATATGCACTAATAGAAACTTTGAAGTCTCTACATAAAATTTGTATACACGGTAAATAGTTAATGTAAACACAAAGGTCATAATTACAGTTTAAAGCAGTGCGTGTAACTAGCGTACATGTCACGTCGTTCCGCATTGGGTGAAGAATTCAACTTGCGTACACGTCACGTCGCTCCACGCTGACGGGTTAATTAGAAATTGTCTAGAGAAATAATGATTATTATTGATTGGGGTAACTACTCTAAAGCAATTTCTGTTCTTAGTAGTAATATAAAATAATTTAAAAAATAATAATTATCACTAGGTCAATCTCATTTCTATTAAAGTAATATGAAAAGTTATTAACTAAACATATCTTAGTTGACATTGCAATACACCACCATGGTCATCCTTAAGTTACCAAAAGTGAATGATTGGCAGTTGTCAGTTAACTCAGTTTTATATGGTTTAATGTGTCTTCATAACATTTTATTAAATATTTTTTACGCAATGTTGATTCATCTGGAACAGTGTGACCAGTGGCGTTCAAGAAAATCATGTAGTTTAGAATTTAGTTTTTCTTGTTGAATATTTTACACTGACAAACCCTTCATATAATTAAAATTCATCGGAGAACATATTGTTTAAACAACTCACCTCATAGGATTCATGCTTCCATGATATCACGATTTCAAACATAATCATGTTCATCGTCAGCCATAACTCCGACTGATGAAATTCTTCGGCCGTCAACTATTCTATTGTCGCCATATAATTCTTTAAAAAATAGAGATGACTTGCTATTTGATGTAGAAGCAATTTGTTTTAACAGTAATTGAGACACTTTTCTTTTGTTCACATTTTTAAAAGCCCACAAATGTTTCTCATGCCCGATATGTTGATGTACTGTGAAACATTTATCTGCAGGAACTTTAATTTTGCACACCTTGCAAAATAATACACTCCCTTCAGTAGAAAATACTTGTTCACCAAATTCTGTTACATACTGTCTTAAACAGATAGTACTGGACACTTTTTGTTTAGGCATCTTGCACTGCACAACAATCAACACAACCATACAGAAACACTACTCTCATGAGACAAACGGAAATATTACAAATCAAATGATTCCTGCATTGCAGGGGAAGTCCAGAATCAATCCACGTGGAGGCAGAGCACTGTGGTTTCACATTATATTGAGGCAACGCACTGTGGTTTCTCACTGACTTGCCCGAGCACAAAAAAAACAAGATAGCAGAAAAATACATAAAAATGAATATTTAACCATAGATTATTTAAAAACTGGCATATAAAGGACAAAAAATAAATAAAATGACCTAAAATAACAAATAAAATTTGTAAAATGACTTTATCAAAAAAAGTGGGTAAAATGCATTTAATGATTTATAAAAGCCTCATAAAAAAGATGACATTTCATCAAAATCCGAGCCCTAGTTATTACTTTGAAGGAAATCATATATCTTTATCAAACTTTTAATCAAACTTCTGTTTAAAATAGAAATCAGGTTGAATAATATACAATGTATATATGAGAAAAATTTGCGTCTAGATCACAACTCGCCTCGGTAGCTCAGTTGGTAGAGCATTTGGCCCAGCAAGCCAAAGGTCCTGGGTTCGAGTCTCGGTCTAGGTGAAAATTTTTCTCTTCAAATATGAATAATATATGTTTGTATATAATTACTTGTCCCGCGCTGTAGGTGAGTGGTTAAGGTAGAATGCCTTAGCACAGTCCTATGGGAATTGCGCTGGTTCAGGTTTCCATGGGGAAAGAAATTTTCTCATGGAATTTCACCCAGTATGGGACCGGTACCCACCAAGCATTGTGAAGCATGTGGGTAGCTACAATAAATAGTGGCTCCAGGTTGAGGAGCTTTGGAGACCCAACAAATTGACCACATGTCACCTCTACACTGATCGTCTACCTCTGTGATGAACACATGTAAATGTAAGGTCAGCAGCTGGCTGGTAGGCCAAGGATCTTCTAGGCCTCTTGCACCATGGAGTTTAGTTAATATAATTACCTAATTGTAAGTAGACCTTGGATAAATAAGGTCGAATCTGGTTTCATCTTACCTCATAAATTGTTGTGTTCTGTTTGAACATGTTTCTATATGCTGTGCATATCATCATCAGCTTATCCAGACTGTTGAATTTTATGTTGTTGGCTCTGGTTGTTGACTTCTACTCCATCTTTTGGTTGACCAAAGAACTTGCAAATAAAATCCTTTTCTCCGGGAATTTCAAAATTCATAATTTGAATTTCACATATATAAAAAATTGTGATTTTTGTTTTGTTTTGTTTTTTATATCATATTAATCTACAAGCTAATCAATACCTTATATTCTAAGCATGTAAGTAAATTCTGAAAATTTTGCTCCATGATAGGTGAATAATATTACTTGTGTATGCAAGTTCTGCCCTGGATTGCTAGAACTGTGTGAAGTAAACCAATCTTCTGCTTACTCACCTCTCAGAATCCAGAACAGCAAAAATTCCACTCACTACAAGTAAGACAGACCACAAGTTACAAGACAGAGGGAACAGGTAATAAGTTGCGAACACTAGTCATTACTTTTATATAATAAATTTGGGAATTTTTAACATTATGAGGTTTTATTAATAAGAATTAAATGAATTTGGAATCTGGAATTTATCAAATTGATTGCAACAGGATATATATAGGAAAAACAAAAAGGAACATGGAAACTCGTAAAAAAGAACACTTCAGAAACGTAAAGAATGGAGAAACTGAAAAATCAGCTATAGCAACACATAGTTTATTAGAGCATCATAGAATTGAAAAAGAAGCAAAACTTCTGAAACATCTATCCAAACCTTTAGATTTAACAGTTTGGGAAAATATATATATTCAAAAAAACCATACTAGAACCATGAACTTCGAGATTCCAGATGAACCGAGCTTGATTACAAAGTTCTTCAAAAATACAACAGGTGGCAGTTTAGAAAATGATTCCTTCAAAAGAGCACCAGTTGGCAGTTTAGAAAATAATTCCTTCAAAAGAACACCAGATGTCAGTTTGGATAACTACCGGCAAAAGAAAAAAATGACAGTTGTGAAAACAGCTGAAGATGGTGACAATGGTCACTGATACTGCAGTGCTGTGTTTAAAAAAAACATAGAAGTATGAGGTAAGAAGAATTCATGATTCATTTAATTCTTACTCGTCATTACATTCGAGTTCTATTGAAAATAATTTAAAAAAAAAAGCTTCTCCTGAAAAGTTCATAATTTTAAATTATGTACTTTTTCCTGACAATCAAATTGGCTTTAATAATTCAGAGGTTTAAGAACACTCTCTCTGGTTGCATTATAACTTGACTCTCTCCTCTACTAAAATTATATTTGTTTAGAAAATACAAAAGAACTCATCGTTTGAGAGAAGACCTAATCCAGAAGAACAAAAATAGGATTATGAATTATAAATGATAATAGGATTTGATATGCAAGTTCTTTGGTTAACCAAAAGATGGAGTAGGAGTCAACATTCAGGTCTGACAACATAAAATTTAACAGTCTGGACAAGCTGATGACGATGAAACATGTTCAAATAGAACACAATGATTTATGAGGTGAGATGATACCAGATTCACCTTAATTACGAAGAAGAACCTCATAATGTTACTTTCTATTGTAATTAAGACTTTGGATTTTAGGTTTAATGCCTTAATTTTTTCCTGATGAAATAAATATAAACCAATGATGTAGGTACAAGTTTCATGAAATGTTATACCATTCTGGAAGAGTTTTTGCATAGAAATACCTATTTTACCCATTAGTACTATTTCTGCATTTTTAAGTTAATTTTATGAAAAGTTCAGTGCCTTTAGAATTGATCTGGAGAGTCAGGGAAAAAATAAAATGTTGAACTCTTTTTATTTTTTCTTCTTCTCTTCATCCTCCCCTTTCATATTCTTCTTTATCATCATCAACAATGTCCTTCATTATATATATAGTTATGTTAATAAGTTATATTATGATTATTACTGTTGTTTACATATTTATTATTCAGGCAAGTGAAAATATGGGTATTTTGAAAATTATTAAATAAATGACATAGTAAATACTATACATCAAATTTTATATGGATGAACCATAAAATCAATTTATTTTAAATATATTTCCAGATGGGAGATCTTCAAACCAGTTATGTTGTTATTCAGAAAGCACTACAAGCTTATCCAAACCATGTCAGCTCCAAAGAATTACTTGAAAAATTACAAAAACACTTTGCTTTTATATAATTGCATGTTTTGCAATGAATAAAAAGAAATTAAAGTCAAGATATGAGTTTAAAAATTATTGCTGAAGATCATATATTAAGCTGTAAGTATTATCGATTAATTTAATTAATTTATTAAGTTGGTTGGTTGGTTGGTATCTAATGTTGAGCACTTGATAATAAAATCATTCGCTCTCTTGCACTCCAATATTTCTCTTCTACAAAAGCTGGACAACGGAGGAGATGGTTTCTTTCCATATCTCCATTTAAATTGCAAAAAGGGCATTTACTCGTAGGTGAATCTGTTAAGCCAATTCTGTGTAGGTGTTTATTCAGGCAGGCATGTCCCGTTAGCAGTCCGAATGTTGCTACTGCGGATTTTCTTTGTAATGTTTATTAAGTTTATTATTACTTTTACTGATACCCATGAGTAAATCAGAATTTTCTGAAATTCATATTTGAAGGCCGTTTTTTTTTTCTAAACATGGTATATTTCAAAATATATGTTATATAAATTAATGATAATTCATCAGTCTCAAAATCTGAAATGTTTGACACCTCTTCTATTCTCATCTAATGATGTAATTGTAATGCATATTTCTTTAATTTTTGTGCTTATTTTCAGCAGTTTTAGTGCATAGTTACATAACTCCACTGCACAACAGGCCTAGAATGCAACGCCCTTGACCTACCATCCTCTGGCTGCTGGCCTCACATCCATATGTATTAATCACAGAAGCAGATGATCATCCATCCATAGGGGTGACATGTGGTCAGTATTTTGGGTCCCAGCCGTTATAGCTGGTTTTCTCAATCTGCGCATAGTTACATGCATAATTAAACATTTTAGACATGGGATCTAATCAGTGAATATTATTGTGATTAAATTTTGTGCCTTTATCAACATTTTCACACCTGATATCTAGTCATATATAAATAGTGTGTACACTGTGTGTACATTTGTAATTTACACATAAGATTTGTTCGCAAAAAACCTAACATTCTTGCTATTATGATTGTAACTTGCATTCAATTCTTTTCTCCTCTATATTGTGTAGGATATTATTTTCTTTTTTTAAACAGTAGAAGCTCGATATAATGAAATGTTCGTGGAACTTGCTTCATCCCTGCTTTATAATAAACCCACAGTACATCAGAATGTTACTGCAGACTATAAATATGCAGATAGCATTAAAGGTAAATATAGTATGTACAAAACAGTAGTTTAAAATCTTCTTCTTCTTCTGCTTCATGAAATTAGGCCTTTTGACCTGTTTTCACATCAAGTGGGATTAATGAATCCTCCCATCTAGTACATGGGTGTCCAACATTTCTATGTCCTATGTACTTTAGTAACAGCTGAGGGATTCTATCTGTAGGCATTCTCTTGACATGTTCATACCAGTTGTTTCTCATGTTGTCAATTCTATTTGTTAAATTAAAAATATTTAAGTCCTTCCTAATATCCTCACTTCTTTTCTTGTCCAAAATTGTCACACCCGCTACTGAACGTAGGAACTTCATTTCTGCAGTTTCTATTTCCCTTCTGTCTGAACAGTTAAGAGTCCAATTTTCACTTGCATATGTTAAGACAGGCACTGCCATAATTTTGTAAAATTTTAGTTGTGTGCTCCTCAAAGTTTTATTTTTCAGTGTCTGTCTTATAGTGCCACATATTCTGTAAAATCTATTTAATTTAATATTAATATCTTCCTTCTGGCAGTATGATACGTTGCATCCTAAATAATTAAAATTGTTCACCTGTTGTATTATACTGTTATTAATACTGATTTTACACCTCATATGGTCTTTCCTGTTGAATGCCATTATTTTCGATTTACTTTCAGAGATTGTCATATTGAATTTATTTGCTATTTCATTTCATTTATATGCTGCTATTTGTAAATTGTCTTCTGAAGAGCTAAGGATTGTCTGATCGTCTGCGAACAGTATGGTATTTAGAATTGTACTGCTAACTTTAAACTCTGTGGTTAAATTTGATTGCCATTGTACAATGATCTCATCTATATATATACTAAAGAGTGCAGGAGATAGCAGGCATCCTTGTCTGACCCCTTGATTAATTTCTAATGTATTTTAATGTAGTTTTAATGTAGTTTAAAATACATTCACCAATAATGCATTAAGGATGAATATAGTATGTACAAAACAGTAGTTTAAAGTACATTCACCAATAATGCAGGTATCATTAATGGTTAATATAGTATGGTAAAACTTGCTCAAAGCGGAATCGCATGCGACCAATTTTTTTTCTACATTGGACAAAATTCCGCATTATAAAAAAACTAAAACTTATTAATGATCTTAGATTATAGAGTACCGTATATCTCTTTTTATGTACCTTGGATTAATTGTAGTTTCTCTGCCATTGAAAAGTGAAGTACATTATGTCTGAGTGACTTCGACGATAACACACAAAAAAGCAGTCCCATTTTGTCAGCATTAAAAATGACTCTTATGCACGTATCCTGAAATTCAAGTATGCAGTTTTGGTTTTCACTCACTAACTACACTTTCATCCACATTCTATGATTCCCCACAAATTTCATTCCACACTACATTGTGTCATCTTTTAATACTGTCCGGCCAATCTGAAGATTCCTTGAAATTGTTATTCCCTCAGGGATTTAACAAGAGCTAGAGCTTGACTTTGGAGCATCGGTTCGGAAATGTTTGGAGATTTATCTTCAATCACTTTCATTTTTTCGCTTAATCAGAATGATACATACGTGAAAAGGATAAATACAAGTTTCATAATCACTAAAATAACTACATTTTAAAATAAACAGTAAAAATATTTTCTTAAATTTACTTAGTACTTTTATTTCGAGTGAAAATCATTTTAGTATTCCCTTAGTTCCCCTGAGCAGATACTTTTAAACTGAGGCAAACCGAATTTGAACCCAGGACAACCTACAGAAGGATTCCACCACCTAGTGCTACACACATGGTGCTAACTTCTCCACCAAATGTTTGAAATTAACAGTCATGGCACCAATAAGTATACTGCAAATACCATCACCTCCAACAAACTTTCTTTCTGTTTGAGAAGAGTTTATGAAATATTAGCAAAATATTTAGTGTGTTCAAAATTTATGAATAAAGAATCCCTAACTCATAATAATTGTGAATAAAGAAATTCAATCTAAAATGACATTGACATACAGAAAATTGGCTAAGTTGAGGTGCATTACCCAATGAAAAGTTTCTTCGAAATTGCAAAGTAATTTAAATAATTGAGGCAAAAACATGCCCACTTCACACATGACAGATAATACATGAATAAAGAAGCCTGGCCAAAAACTCAGTAGATCATTGATAAGACAAGCAGTTGGTTAGTTAATGGGTCACTGTAACCTCAGGAAACATCTACACTTGGGAATCATTAATAAAAGTCCCATATGTTTTCAATGTTTTTATTTAAATTGACATTTTTCAATCCTGGATGAATATAATTTAAGAAAGGAAATTAACGCTTTAACCGGGATTTGAACCCTGGATCTCTCGTTCTCCGTATGAGTGGGCTATCCATTACACCATTCAAATGACCATACAAACATTAACATTTCTTTCAACTTATACAATTCTTGTTTGTCCGAAGGCTGATAGCTGTCGTTACCATCACTTCAACTGATGTCTTCTGATCAGAAGTATTTTTATTGAGAATTAATACATTCCTTTTAGTGGTGAAGCTTCATATTTTCGATGTTTTTATTTGAATTAACATTTTCCAATCCTCGTACGGAGAATGAGAGGTCCAGGGTTCAAATCCTGGTTCAAGCATTAATTTTTCTTTCTTAAATTAGATTCTATCTAGGATTGTAAAATGTTAATTAAAATAAAAACATCGAAAATATGAAGCTTTAGCACTAAAAAGTAATGTATTAATTCTCAATCAAAATACTTCTGCATAGAAGACATTAGTTGGCGTGATGGTAGCGACAGCTATCAGCCTTCGGACGAATGAGAATTGTTTAAGTTGAAAGAAATATTAATGTTTGTATCATCATTTGTATGATGTAATAGACAGCACAATCATATGGAGGACAAGAGGTCCAGGGTTCAAATCCCGGTTCAAGCAATAACTTTCTTTCTTAAATTGGATTCAATATGTTGACTATGTGGTATTGAGAAGAAACAGCCTAATTTCATATTTAACTAGGAAGCACCAATTGATAGGATATTTGAACTTCTTGGGATTATACATTCTGATGAAGAACCTCCTAGAGAAAACAGAGTCTCAGATCTCCTCTCCTTAATAAAGGGGAAATGAAAAATTAGGAAATACATAAAGATGGGTACATAATACAATGAACCAATAAACAAGGTTGCTGTGTTAAGGGCATCTTTATACTAATTTAATCTAAGCAGCCTACTTTCCATGCTGGTATGTTGGGTCATCTCAACGTTCTGAATCTTTCCTTACAAGGAAAAATTATTATAACAAGCAGAGGCTTTCAAAGAAAAGTTGCCTCTTTGAGAACATCAATTGCACAAGAAGATACTGCATATTTTTCTTCAAATTAACAATATGTATACTTCATCAAGTGCTGATGATTTTGAAGATACTTAAATTGGGAATTTAATTTCAGATTTGAAAAATGAGACAATCTTGACTCAGAATTTTATATTATTTCTACTCATAGTCAATTAAATTTGCTTTCCAAATGAAACTTCTTGGTGGGATTCTAACCAGAGAACGTATCGCATACATGAAGTCCCATTTAGTAGTGTTTTTTTTCAATTGAACTAAATCAGCCGGTAAAACTTTGACAGAGAAACTAAATATTGTGAATATTGTGTCCTGTGCCCATAGCTGAGGAGTTAAGGAAAGAAGCCTTGGCACACACCTATGGGATTTGCAGTGGTTTGGGTCTCCATGGGGGAAGAAATTTTCTCATGGAATTTTGGCCAGTATGGGACCGATATCCACCCAGCATTTGGGTAGCTACAATAAGTAGCAGCTCTAAGTTGAGAAAACCAGCTATAACAGCTGGGGGACCCAACATGCTTATCACATGTCACTCCTATGCTGGATGATCGTCTACCTCTATGATGAACACATGTGGATGTGAGGCCAGCAGCCAGATGGTAGGCCATCTTCATGGAGTTTTGTATCTGAAGTGCATTAAAAATTTCATATTTTTTTGTTAATCAATTGAAATATCCATTTAATTACCTCTACTTATTAACAAAAAGGTTGTTTCAATACAATTAATGAATCATTTCTTAAAGAGGAGCATATTTCTTTAAATGAAAACCTGAAAGCTGTATTTGCCATAGCTATTATTTTTCAGGATACAGGTTCTGCAACTATATAGTATAGGACCTGCATATAGTTTTGTGACAGATGGTACTTCATTCTTCATTCTTAATCTTCTTCTTCTTCTTCTTCTTCCTTCCAAGTATTAGGCCAAGGCCTGTTACGATCCTATAGAAAATTTTCCTATATATTCCATTCTTAATACGATATAATATTATTACTACCACTGCTTTGACATGGACAGGGAATGGAATTTGCTTTTGTTTTCTAACTGCCTTGCCACAGAGCTCCAATAGAAGCTCTCTGTGATGCCACAGAAGATTCATATAGAAATGACTGCTATAGTAGATCTAATTTTATATTGTCTTAAAAATTTTGTTTGGTTGGATAAAGCACTGCATTTATTCTCTTCAACTGTGTTGCAGAAATGTTCTATGCAGGCAGTTGCACAGTATAGTACCTATTTATTTTAAACTTTAAAATAAGAAATTTTACTGAAATTAATACTCTAATTTTCTCTTCAAATTTAATACTGTAATTTTATTGTATGATATACTTTCCCCTGCGTTACATCTGAATTTGTGCTATATTGGACCATGTTAAATCGGGCTTGTACTGTATCTTCATTTAGGATTGTTGTACTGTGATAATCTTAAATTAATTAGGTCAATTATAAATGAATCGCAAATTATTGTTACATCTCACCTCATAAAACTCTATGATTTTCACAGAACCAGTTTCTGAAACCATCCCTTCTATCCTCAGCCAAAATTCCGACTCTGAGGATAGAAGGGATGCCTTCAGGAACCAATCCTGTGAAAATCACAGAGTTTTATATGGTGAAATGTAATAACAATTTCCGATTCATTTATATAAATTGTAAATTACCTCATTGTGTAACTTCCCATTATAATTTTTATTGTAATTATAGTCATTTGAATTGAATTTTTAAGTTGACTTTTTAATTATCATTTTGTGTTTATTTCATGTAGATTATGTACACAGAGCTGCCAATATTACAGATTTTTCCTTAGTTGTTAAGGATTTTTCATTATAGAAGGTTGCTGAAATATTATGAAGAAAACGTATTAAAATTTTTGGCATTCTATTTTCATCCAGCCTTTTTGAATGATTTTTTCTTCTAATGCTGTCCTTAAATCTTTGACATATTCCTCCTTTTTACCTATTATTCCTTTAATAAATTTCATCTCTGCAACCTGTAATTTGATTGTATTGTTCAGTTCTCTACACCATTTGTTAAATTGGTTTCTAATAGGTTTTGCATATTAATTTTTTGCGATTTATTAAAATATCTTTATTCCAAAAAAGAAAAACTTCTTTATTAAATAATACAATTTGAAACTTAGACACAGTATAGAGATAAGGGAACCAGTTCTGGATCAGGAGCTAATTTAGGATAAAAACACGTGACTTTCAGTTTATCGAATTTGCCAACAGATGATGTGGTCATTCCAAAATTGCATTCTTTGAGAATACTTTTCACCATTATAACTTATTTACAGCTGAAAATGAAGATGTGTTGTGCAATTGTTCCAGATTGATCAAATATTTGTGAAGAAAATTAAGGTGAGTTTATTTGATAATTAATATGAAGATATCACAATGTTTTAAATTATATATTTATATTAATATAGAGTATAATCTATCAGGAAAAAAATGAAGATGTTATATAGTGATTCTAACAATATTTTCAGCAACCTTATTGTTCACCATGTTTCCTCACTCTGGTTCGTGCCATTCACACTGCCTCAGAAGAGGTTGCATGAAGATCAAAATTGCAATTTTTGCTAAATATTAAAATTAAATATATACAACCTATAATACTGAATAATTTTAACAGCAATGAAATGCAGTTAAATTAATTATTTAATTTTAAATGAAGTATTTAAATATATACAACCTATAATACTGAATAATTTTAACAGTAATGAAATGCAGTTAAATTAATTATTTAATTTTAAACCAAGTATGTTCGCATGGAATTGAAAAAAGTAGAATTTTCTTTTAAGATATGAGAGCCATACTCTTTCCTTAATAGCCCATATTAATTATATGGAAACTTTGACAATAATTTATTAATATTTCATTTTAGGAAGTTATATTTTGAGGTTATTTTAATTATATTATTTTTGGTCTGGACATCTTACCTCAATATTAATATTGAGGTAAGATGTCCAGACCAAAAATAATATAAATAATTTATTAAAATTATTTAATACAGGGCCTATTTGCATATGACAAAATGATTTTGTCCCAGATCTCAAAAAACTATACCAAGGAATACTTAGATACGGCTGTAAATACAGTGGGAAATGATGGTATGAGCATCAGAAAAGCAGAAAGGATATACTATGTGCCCTTTAATACAATAAGAAGAAAAACTAAAGGAAGTGTAAATATTAATTGCATTAAACCTGGTCCAAAACCTGCAATTGGAGATGACATGGAAAGGGAATTGCATGATGCAGTAATTGAATTGCATAAATTGAACTGCAGAAGTGTGGACATGACTTAAATAGGAAATAAATCATCAAGCTAGCTGGAGCGATCAATAGGAAAAGTGATGTAAAAATTATCAAAAATGAAGAATTTAAAAAAAAAAGTATAAATATTTTATGTCAAGACACATCTTCATCCTGGGGAACCCTAAAACCTATACAGTGCCATATCAAAAAATGGTACCAAGAAAGCAAGGAAAGTTTTATTTCCAAAGTTGAAAGCCATATCCAGAGATTTGAATATTACAGGTTCACACATTTACAATGTCAGCGAATCTGGGTTGACAATGGTCAATTAAAGTGGAAAAATTATAGCAGCAAAAGGGATAAAATCATTACAGATTAAGAAGAGTAGGGATAGAAGCAAGAATATTACCATTGTTGCTGCATGCCATATGCACTGCAATGTTATCACCTGTGGTAATTTTCAAGGCAATGAGGTAGCAAGAAGGCATTATGCAAGGACCACCTGGCGACACACTTTTTGCAATTCTCCAAAAGGTTATTGATACACAGCTCTTTTGCATGTGATTTCTCAATAGAATTTCCCAAAATGTCCTATTCTTCTTCTCCTAGACTCACTACATCTTGCTAAGGAAAATAGTGTAAATTTCTTTTCTTCCCTTCTTATACGACTCACTTTTTCCAACCCCTTGATGTTGGGGTATTTGGACTTTTGAAGAAGTCCTTTTCTGCTGAATGTATGAAGCAAATGATGAAATACAAGAAAAAGTATTTGATCTGCTATCACTTCTCCAAAGTCCTAATCCCAACATGGAAAAATTATGCAAATCCACAACATATTCCTGGAGGGTTTCAAGAAAGCAGAATTTGGCCAGTAAATCCCAAATCTATTTGCTGTGGCAAGTTTTCCACAGACTTCTCCAGTAAGAAATTTCCAGAGTCAACTGCTGGGGCTGGTGAAACAGCACACTTGATGGAGTGATCAGTTGTTCAAGTAATAAGGGAACTTCTGAAATCTACTGAGGAAACCAGAAGTTCTACCCGATTGTTACCCACAACGAAATGTATTACTTCAGAAGAGTTTTTTAAGCAATTGGAGGAAACAAAAAAAAAGCCAGGAGCAGAAAAAAAGAGGAAGAGAACAAATTCATCTGATGAAATTCCTTTGTCATTTGATGAAGAAATGATTGGCAATCCTACGCCAGGTGCCTCTCCAGAGAATGATATTGATCAAGAAACAGATGATGAAACGTATGATATCAATAATTCTTGTGCTCATTGTGGCAGTAACTATAAAAATGATTGCCAAAGAGAAACCTGGATCCAGTGTTTTAAGCCAAGTAGTACTGGTAAACTGTTTGATGAAATATACCAGGGATATTCAAATAGTGCTACACCCAAATGATTTGTATGAAAAACATGCAAACATAAATAAACTAAGTGCCAAAACAGTTTGTTTAAATGAATCTCTTAGTTACCACCCATATTTGTCTTGTGATTTGTGATCTATATTTGTAAATCAGCTGGAATAACTTCTATTCAAGAGGAGTTATATTTAACTGCAGAAACTTTAGAATTTTCCTATCCCATATAAGTAAAAAATTGTAATTTTAAGAAAATATCATCATCATAGTACATTCACGAATTTAGGCCATTTGTTGACCTGTTTCGGCCTCAAGAGAAACACCATCCAAAAGTCTTTTGAGTGG
Organism: Diploptera punctata; assembly: GCA_030220185.1. Taxonomy (NCBI): domain Eukaryota; kingdom Metazoa; phylum Arthropoda; class Insecta; order Blattodea; family Blaberidae; genus Diploptera; species Diploptera punctata. Next base: position 1,300,582 of record JASPKZ010010694.1, read on the forward strand.
ACGTCCTGGTCTTCTTCTTCCTGCAGGTTGATATCTTAACATTTGTTTGGATATTCTGTGATCTTCCATTCGATGAACATGTTGCATCCATCTTGACTTATAATCAGAAATTTTGTTTTCTAAAGGTTCCATGTGTAATTCTTCTAAGATGTCTTCATTTTTTTTGTGATCTAGTAGTGTGTATCCTGCAGTCCTCCGAAGGTATCTCATTTCAGCAGATCTAAGTCTCTGTATATCCTTCTGTTTCAACGTCCATACTTCGCTACCATACAAAAGAGTTGGAAGAGCCAGTGTTTTATACACTTTTAATCTTGAATGCTTTTAGACTAACTGTGGCTTGAAGATAAAATTTATTAACCCTAAAATTCTTAAAAATTTAGATATTTTTGCATTTACATCCTTTTCTTCTTCATATGAGATATTGCATCCTAGATATGTAAAATTATTCACCTAAATTAAGGTAGAATATGTTTATCACTCACCTCATATTGTCCAGTACAATTTTACTTCTGACAGTATCTACTTCAAATGCCATAATTTTTGTTTTTTCTGTAGATTATCTTCTGAATTTGCTATTATTATTGGTCATCTGCAAACAATAAGGTGTTTAATTTTCTATTTTCTGATATTCTTATTCCAAATGTATGTCTTGTTCCAGCAACATATTACTTTTGATATAAATTGCAAACAGTGTTGGGGATAGGGGGCAGCCTTGTCTCACACCACGATTCACTATTGATTCTGGGATCCAATTATGAATCAAGTACTATAATTTATAATTAAGTTGTTGTCTGTATATTCTTACCTCTTATGGTTATTTTCATTGAACATATGTTTCAAGGCTTGTTAGCTTCATCTTCAGCAATTAAAGACTGATTTCTCTCAAGTTGTCAGCCCTGATTCTTCACTCCTGCTCCCTCTTGCTGTGGTCCAATAAATTTGCTAATTAGATTTCTTTCCTGGGAATTTTGAAATTCATAATTCTCTCCTTGTTCTTCTGTATGTAGATTATCCGGAATAAATCAAATAAAATGAGCAGATTGTGGTAAGATATAGCCTACATAGGGAAAATAAAGAGAAATTTGATAATTAGAACTAAAGAACGCATAAGGAATATAAAAAAAATGGGAAGTAGAAAAATCTGCAGTAGCTGCTCACATTTGGTCAGAAAAACACAAAATTATTAAAACAGAAAACACAGATGAACTCACCATATGGAAAAAAAAAAATCTACATGCAGAAGAACAAGGAGAGAATTATGGATTTTGAAATTCTCGGGGAAAGAAACCTAATTAGAAAGTTCATTGGAGCACAGGAAGAGGGAGCAGGAGTCAAGAATCAGGGCTGACAACTAGAGAAAAATCAGTCTGTAATTGCTGAAGATGGGGCTAACAAGCCTTGAAACATATGTTCAATGAAAACAACCATAAGAGGTAAGAATATATAGACTAAATAATGTAATTATTAAGTAAGTATTTTAATGTTACTTCCTATTGTGTTAAAAAAAAACTGTAATTCATATTTAAATAAGAAAATAATATTAAAATCTTCACTATCAAAACAGAAAAATATACAAAAGAGAATTACAGAAAACTGATAAATACATTTATTTAAAAACAAACTTTTAATTTGGATACATGGATGGTAATAATATATATTTCCTTAGACTGATCCACAACTGATGCCTTTACACCCTATTCTAATCACCTCATGATCAATATATCTACACTTATTTTGATACCTAAATAAAAAAAATTGTCTTGAATGTTTTTACTCTCAATTCTTGTGCTAACTCTCTTAGGAATCTATTGTGCAAAATTGCTGATCTTATAAACAGAAAAGGACAATTAAAATATAAAATCATATTTTCTGTACTTAAATTTACCACACTGTAATTTTTCCTATAAAATGGTTTCCAATGTTTTATAACAAATTATCTATCAGGATTTAAAACAACACTGAAATCGTTTGTGATGTAGAAAATTGATAATCATGAGGAGAAATATATTTTTCTTAATATTTGAAGGAAAAATCTTATTAATTAGAAATATATTTGATGAAAAATTTTATATAATATCTGAATTTACCTGACTTTTTTCAAAGGAAAGTGGGAGGGTCAAATGATTGGATAGCTGAATATGGAACCTCAGAAGTTGGCACCTCTGTTTATGGAACATTGATGAACTGTATATGTAGAAATAATTTTCGAATAATCTATAAACTGTATAATAAAGGATAGTTTGCTATGCATATGACACATAACTGTTACACTTGTGAAAGGAGGTACACTTTAGTCTCTAATGAAATAAATGAAACCGTCCATATACAGATCTTATGAATAACCCTCTACATCAATTACCTTGACTCCTGCATGGTATTTCATAATGATAGACATAACCAATGGCAGCTTGTACCTTGTAAAATGAGTGTTCAAAAAAATACTTATAGATGCATTAAGATATTTCATCTGGAATCCAACAGATTGCAATTTACAGTGTGTCATAGGACTCAACCAACAAACTTTAAGAACAATATCATAGAGAGAATCATATTAATTAAAATTTGAGTTTTTTTTTTTTTTTTTTTTTTTTTGCTCACCTCATATTTCTTAATTTTTGTGCAGTCTCAAGTTTTGTCAATGAATTCATGACATTGTTGATGCATCACAACTACCATCTTGTGGTTGTCCCTCTTGCAAATTGATTTCTTCACTCTCTGTTGGCTGACCGATGAACAATCAATCCCCTTTCATTTTCACCGGATATTTCAAAATTCATAGTTTTCTTTCTATTCTTTCTTATGTAAATTTTCTTTCAAATTGTGAGTTCCTTTGATTTTTCTTTTTTCTAACTGTTTGCCTTGGTTTCAATTCTGTGTTTTTCTGACCATGCAGATTTTTTTATTTCTCCATTTTTAACATTTCTAAGGTGTTCTTTCAATCCTGTATTTTAAATTCCTTTTTGTTTTCCCTATGTATATCTTTGCACAATCTTTACAATCAATTTGATAAATTCCTGATTTGTTGCCATCTTCAATCTCTTCATTATTTAAATTAATATTAAGAAGCTAAAGCTGTTACTGTGATTAAAGTAAGTATATTAACACTTTGAGTCCGGTGGTGGTACTAATACCATGGCATTTAAATGACACTGAAGCCAGAGAAAATTAAATCCCCCAGTATGCCTGTGCTGGCAGATTTACAAGGGTGTTTTTTCTGTTTTCTGATCAGAAAAACACCCCTGTAAATCCACCGGCACAGGCATACTGAGGGATTTAATTTTCTCCGCTTCAGTGTCATTTAAATGCCATGGTATTAGTACCACCGCTGGACTCATAGTGTTAAAGTACACAACTAAATTATTATAATCAAACGGTAAAGAGAAAATGTATGCCTGAACTGGGAATCGAACCCCGAACATTCAGCTTTCCATGCTGATGTTCTTAACCATTGAGCTAATTCAGGCTTCCTTCCCATCCAAGCATAAGTCCTTCCTTTACCTTACTTCCTTGGTCCCACATTCAAATGCAATGAGTCATCATTCACAAATACACAATGAATGGCTTCTACATTAAGAAGACATGAAGGGACTCCATATAGCTAAGGCATTATTTATTAAATTAATATTAAGAAGCTAAAGCTGTTACTATGATAAGTATATTAAAGTACACAACTAAATTATTGTAATCAAATGGTAAAGAGAAAAATGTATGCCTGAACTGGGAATCAAATCCTGAACATTCAGCTTTCCGTGCTGATGCTCTTAACCATTGAGCTAATTCAGGCTTCCTTCCCATCCAAGCATAAGTCCTTCCTTTATCTTACTCTCTTGGTCCCTCATTCAAATGCAATGAATCATCATTCACAAATACACAATGAATGGCTTCTACATTAGCCCATTCAACTCGTATGACATGGCGTTCACACGTGCTCTAGTGAGGCCCAGTCTTTGAATGACGTGACATTCACCTCAAGTGCACAAGCTCATATATTTTGCAATAACTTCCAAACTACCCCATAGATGTCTTATGTGTTAGCTTTTCTAGGTTTCTGAGAGAAAGCATGTTGGACGACTTGCCTTTTTTGTAAGAAACCGTGAAATTAGAAGCTGTCTGTTTGTTGGAAATATGTAGAAGAAATTTGTAGTGATCAGTCTTTGAAATGGCATCTAAGAGGGTGTGTGGTGATGATCGGGACAGGATTCTGAATTTATTAGAGAGTTTTGTCCTCGAAACATCAGACAGCAGACATAACACTGACAGGAAAACTGAGGAGGGTAAAATGGCAAAGACCTAGGGAAGAAATAAAAAAACCAAGACTGCTTGGAGTACCAGGATGGAATGAAAGGCATTGACTTGCAAGTCCAGATCACTCTCCTTTTACTTATAATGTGTCGCACTGTAAAAGGATACAGAAAATTATTTTTCTATTCTATATGTTTAACTCTTTTGTGGTGTACAATAATTTCATAGATCGCAAGACTGCATATTTGACCTTAAAAATAGCTGTCACCAAGCAGTTATTGGAGTCATTCAGCTGCCATCCTACAATGTGAGAGGCCACCCATCATCAAGTACAACCCCTGTCAGGTTACAGGCAAGGAACTGGGCTCACTTCCCATTGTCTATCCCCAGCACAGACAATAAAAAGAAACCCTACAAACGTGTGTTCAAAACAGAACAAAAGAAGTGAAACTATATTTCAGTGCAAAAAAAGTGTGAAGTTGCACTTCATGTCCCGCAATGTTTCAAGATTTACCACACCAAAACATTGTTTTAGTAACTACAATTATTCAGAAGCCTTCACTAAAATTTCTAAAGAAAAATATGTATTAAATTCCATTCTATGAGCACTTTTGTGTTTGCATGTCTTCTGTGGTCATTTAAATCTGAGTGGAGGGGAAAGTTAGCAGGCATTTAAATAAGAGTCCATTGGGTTAAGAAAGACATGAAGGAATTCCACATAGCTAAAGCATTATTTACTAAATTAATATTAAGAAGCTAAAGCTGTTACTATGATTGAAATAAGTATATTAAAGTACACAACTGAATTATTATAATCAAATGGTGAAGAGAAAAATTCCCAGTTCAGGCATAAATTTTTCTCTTTACCATTTGATTACAATAATTTAGTTGTGTACTTTAATAAACTTATTTCAATCATAGTAACAGTTTTAGCTTCTTAATATTAATTTAGTAAATAATGCTTTAGCTATGTGGTGTCCCTTCATGTCTTCTTAATGTAGAAACCATTCATTGTATATTTGTGAATGATGATTCATTGCATTTGAATGTGGGCCCAAGAGAGTAAGGTAAAGGAAGGATTTATGCTTGGATGGGAAGGAAGCCTGAATTAGCTCAATGTTAAGAGCATCAGCACAGAAAGAAGGTTCGGGGTTCGATTCCTGGTTCAGGCATAAATTTTTCTCTTTACCATTTGATTACTCTTCATTTTTGTTGGTTTTGATAAATTTATTCAAACTGTAATCGTTTTTCGGTGCTAATTTAATGTTAAACTTGTTAAATACTAAGGGTGGTATGTAAATTCCTTGAATTTTTACCAATTTCTTTATCTGTCTGAAGAGCACTTTCATTTATCATTTTTTGTTTCTTGAATTTATTTATTTTCTTGTGAATTATCTTTTCTTGAAATCCATTATCTTTTGCAATTTTTATAATGGTTTTTTCTCTTTCTTGAAATTTTCTTTGCTCATGGGAACATTCACAAGTCTGTGTGTTAAACTATTAAATACTGCCTGTTTATGCGCAATATGGTTAAATCCTGTTGCTTTAATACAATTATCAATGTGAGTTTCTTTTCTGTAGATTCCTAATTTTTGAGAGAATCATATTTTAAGGAACATAATTCTACTCCCTAACATATCATTTATGAGTTTCATTCATTGTTAAAGGAGTGTGCTACACCATATAACCAAGTTCTAATTAATTGTTATTCTGCTACATATTGCCTTCACTCTGTCTTACCAGCACATCAATTTATTGTTGTGAGGGTATCAATAAGTGTAGACTCCAAACTCTCTAAACTGATGGACTACATGTGTTATGGCTATGTTAGGTGAAATGGAAAAGAGGCTCATCACATCTACAAACAAAGGTATCTTAACAGTATCTTTGTTACAATTCATTGATGTCTTTGAGAAATAGAAAACATTTATCTTCAGTATGTTAGCGGTGGAAGTTGTGATGTGAGAACTGGAGTTTGAGGATGACGTGGTTGAGAGAGTTAGTTAGAAACCTTCAACTAGTACTATACTGTGACTATGTTATGGGCGTAAGTCACCTGTCCATTTGGAGGGTTACTCTTCTTCTTCCTTCCAAGTATTAGGCCAAGGCCTATTACGATCCTATAGAAAATTTTCCCTCCAGCATTTCTTAGGACGGCCCCAAGATTTTCGTCCTCTTGGTATATAATTATAAACAGCTTTGGGGATCCGATTTGAACTCATTCTTTCAAGATGGTTGGAGGGTTACTCCAGGAGTACAAACTACATGTGTACCACCTTCAGAAGTTTCAGATACTAGAACCACAAGATTTTTGGGCTTTGTATGGAATTTGTAGACTGTCACTTTAAATCTCTATACATTTAAATACCTCAAATTTGCTATGCCAGCAGGTTTAAAGCAACAACCAGAAATAATCACAATTCTTCTATCAGCAATCACATTATAGTAATTTTTCATAGTGTTTTATAAAACAGTTATACGAACATACTTACTTACTAACTCACTGGCACTATCAAACCCATAGGTTTATGGCCGCGCGGACATAAGCTCTCCATACATCCCTATCCTGAGCTAATGCTTTCCAATCATTCCCTGTATAATCTACTTCCCTCAAATCATAGTTAATGTTGTTCTCCCACCTCATTCTTGGTCTACCAACTGGGCGTTTTCCCTCTGGCTTTCCTACAAGAAGCTTCCATGCACGTCTTTCATTCCCCATACGTGCAACGTGTCCTGCCCATCGCAGTCTACGAGACTTAACTGTTCTTATTATATCTGGCTTCCTATAAAGACCATGTAGTTCATTGTTATGTAGTCTTCTCCATTCACCTGTCTGTTCATCTCTCTTTGGTCCAAAAATTTTCCTAAGAACTTTATTCTCAAATACTCGTAATCTCCTTTCCTCCCTTAAAGTAAGAGTCCATGTTTTGCACCCATATAATATAACTGGTAAAATAATAGTTTTATATATTTTCAGCTTAACGTTTTTTGAAAGGAGTTGGGACATCAAAAGTCTCTGCAATGCATAATAGCATGCATTTCCAGAATTGAGCCTATGTTTAATTTCTTTGTGCGTCTCATTCCTATTTGTGATTATTGTTCCTAGGTATTTGAATTCAGCCACTTCCTCAAAATTTCTCTCATTTGTCATTAGCTGTCCATTTCCATTATATACTGAATTTCTACCTGTGACCACATATTTAGTTTTACTGATATTTACTTCCAGTCCTAATTTCTTAGTGTTACTCAATAGTGTGTGCGTGTTGGCCTTTAGTATCTCCTCGCTATCGGCCAATAGTACTACATCATCAGCATAAACTAACAGCTTATTAATACCATTCAGTTGTAAGCCTTCCTCATTCTCTAAAGATTTAATGGCATGCTCTAATACAAAATTAAATAGTAGAGGAGATAGTGCATCTCCTTGCTTCAACCCATTCTGGATTTCAAAAGTGTCTGAAAACTGTTTGCCTACACGCACCCTACTATTTGAGCCATTTAGACACATTCGTATAAGTCTAACTAACTTTTTAGGAATTCCGAACTCCAGCAGGATACTATATAACTTCTCCCTCTTAATTGAATCATATGCTTTTTTGAAGTCTACATATAGTTGATGTACAGTGCCATTATATTCCCATTTCTTTTCTAAAATCTGTCTTATACTAAAAATCTGATCTGTTGTAGACCTGTTTCTTCTAAATGCACATTGATGATCTCCTAGAATGTCATCAATGTAGGGAGTAAGTCTGCTTACTAATATATTTGTAAGAATTTTGTATGAAGTTGAAAGTAATGAGATGCCCCTGTAGTTGTTGCAATCAGTTTTATCTCCTTTCTTATAAATTGGTACGATAATTGATTCCTTCCATTCAACTGGAAGAGCTTCTTTTTCCCAAATCATACTAAGCAACCAGCGTATTTTGTCTATCAATTTTTCTCCTCCTGATTTTATGAGTTCTGCTGGGATCTCATCTGAACCTGATGCTTTATACATCTTCAATTTTTCAATCGCCATTTCAACCTCTAATGCACTTGGCTCTGCGACTAGCATTTCTGCTGTCTATAACTTATCCTCCTCAATGTCCTGTTCTGTATGTACATTTAATAGCTGATTAAAGTAACTTTTCCATCTATTTAATATATTCCTAGAATCTGCAATCATATCCCCATTTTCATTTCGAATTATGTTTGTTCTAGCCTGAAACGCTTTCTTCTCTATACTAATTCCCTGATATAATTCTCTAATGTTCCTATTTTTTGCATTCATTTCAAGATCATTAATCTTCTCTCTCAAATATTCCCTCTGTTTACTCTTTAGTAACTTAGTGGTTTCCCGTCTAATACTACCCAATTGCTCTAAATTTACCTCATTTGGCTCGTGTAACTATTTAATTTTTGCTAGTTTTCTTTTCTTTACAATGTCGGCACATTCCTCATCAAACCATTTCTCATCACTCTTTTTTAAACAACCAATGCTTTCTAATGCTGAAAATTTAATAGTATCTCTTATAGCCTCCCATTCTTTATTTATATCAGGTTCTTCTTCGTTTGCCACATTGTCATCTGAAGATTCCAGTACTTCAAATCTATTAGCAATTTTGATTTGGTATTCTTGCCGCATTTCATCATTTCTCAAGTTTTTTAATTCATATTTTACAGAATCATCTTTAGCATTCGTTCCTCTCATAAGCGATAGCCGTTGTCTGATTTTCACTCTGACCAGATGATGTTCCGAATTGCAGTCTGTCCCTCTAACTGATCTAACATCAATGATGCTACTCTGCCAGCGTTTATCCACTAATACATGATCTATCTGGTTCCGAGTTTCTCCATCTGGGGACGTCCAGGTGTATTTATGAATATCCTTATGCTGAAATGTTGTACTCTTAACAATCGGATTCTTTGATGTGGCAAATGTGACTAATCTAACCCCGTTGTCGTTACTATCTTCATGAAGACTGAATTTGCCTATTGTTGGTTTGAATATATCTTCCTGCCCCACTTTTGCATTAAAATCTCCTAAGACAATTTTCATATGATATCGTGAAAGGCTATCAAATAAGCATTCTAATTCTTCATAGAACTCATCCTTGATCTCGTCATCTTTATCTTCTGTGGGGGCATGTACATTTACAATTATAAAATCATGTCGTTTACCCTTTAGAATTATGTATGATATCCTATCATTAACAAACTTAATATCTCGGATAGCGGATAGGATCCTCCTTCTGACTAAAAAACCCGTTCCAAATGCAGGTCTTTCTGCACCCCCATAGAATAATGCAAAGTTTCCTGATTCCTGACTACCTTCTCCTGGCCACCTAACTTCCTGTAAAGCGACTATATCCAAGGGCGATTTATCTAGTTCCCGCGTTAATATCTCTAGTGCCCCACTATTGTATAAAGTCCTAACATTCCATGTTCCTAGGAACATGTCCCTGTGTTTGAGCCTTTGGCATGGGTTCCCTGAAGTAGTCCCCGCCCGGAGAACCGAATGGGGGACTATTTGACCTCCGGAAAATTTTACCCCAGATGAACCCATGTCCGCATTTCTTGACGGTTGTATTTTTACGGTGAAAGATCGTCACTCTTTCGCCCAAGGTACTTTTTTCGTCTGGCTTATCACCTTCGATCAGTCCGGCATGGGTAACCCTATCGGCAGCAATGCTACCGCCGGCATAGCTCTCAGGATCATTTAAGCACGCAAGCCACTCCACCACGACATATGATTTTAAAATGATTATTTAACTCATAGACCGATAATCATGCCTCTTCCTTTAAATGAGTATATTAATTATTAATTTATACTTGATTTGGTGAATTATTTTAAGAAATTAAAACTTATATTTTATAATTTTAACTTTTAAGTTAAAATTTTAACTTATTGATAATCATGCCTTTTCCTGTTGATAACCATGCCCCTTCATGTTCATAATGAGAGATATCTCTGCAAATTAACTTCTTTACAAGGATATCGATTGAACAATGTACAATCAATATGGGACAGCAAAAAATGCCAAAAGAAAACAACTTAAAAAATTACTGAAAATAAATAATAGTTTTAAAAAACTAAAACAGCACGCTTTATTAGAAAACCGAACTCAAAAATGAAAAATGATTTTAATTTCCAACACACTTAGGATAAATTTAAAGTGGTCAACAAAAAAATCATCTCCAACACATATAGAATAAAACTAAAATTATCAACAAATAGAAAATAATTTTACCATCAAAAGCGTGGGGTGCTCTATATCAATTAATATATTTGATAATAAACAGATATTGGTAAAAGTAAAGTGTCTAAGAAGAAAATGTAAAAATCATAAAAAGCACCCCACGCTTTTGATGGTAAAATCATTTTCTTTTTGTTGATAATTCTAGTTTTATTCTATATGTGTTGGAGATGATTTTTTTGTTGACCACTTCAAATTTATCCCAATTGTGTTGGAAATTAAAATTATTTTTCATTTTTGAGTTCGGTTTTCTAATAAAGTGTGCTGTTTTAGTTTTTTTTAAACTATTTTTTATTTTTTAGTTTTAATATTTTACAGAATAAGATAAGAATGTAAATATCTGTAAATTCCATACTATTGTAGTATGAGCTAAAAGTATTACTCTTACTCCCCAGCCGGATTCGAACCAGCGACCTAAGGATTACTGAAATTGTATACCACTAGTTCACTGCTCTACCAACTGAGCTCTTACAACGATTGACTAAAAAGTCGACAAGTCCGTAACCTATTATACCAGTTTTAATGTTTTTGATTTTCTGATGATTCTGGCCTGGAATTTAGAAATAAAATATGAAATTATTGTAGTGTCATGGGTCCTTTACATGTAAACAAAGTTTCAAGTCGATCCAATGTCTCTAAAGTGGGTGAAAATCGTGTTTAAAGATTCCGTTACATAAATACAAAGACACTTTTTTTGATTTTCTGATGATTCTGGCCAGGATTTTAGAAAATAAATATAACATTATTGTATTGTCACGGGTTCTTTACAAGTACACAAAGTTTCAAGTCGATCCAATGCCTCTAAGTGGGTGAAAATCGTGTTCAAAGATTCTGTTACATAAATACAAAGACACTTTTTTTGATTTTCTGATGATTCTGGCCAGGATTTTAGAAATTGAATATGAAATTATTGTATTGTCACGGGTCCTTTAGAAGTATACACAATTTCAAGTCGATCCAATTATTTTAAGTGGGTGAAAAGCGCATTGAAAGATTCAGTTACATAGATAGATAGATACAGGTCAAGCTAATATAAAGCGTGTAAAAAAGGTTCTGTTGCTCTAAAAAATTATTATATGTTGTCTAATGAATCTGCATTATTGTTAATAGTTATTTCTCATACAATCATCTATTATCGATTTTTCCCAAGGCCAAAGAGATTTAACAGTAAAGATATGCTATTTATAACTATCCAGCTGGCTTACAAATTGCCTGGAAGTAAGATCGAATTACATAATTTCACATTTGGTAAATATTAAACATTTTAATTATTTTTAGTTTCTAATGTAGTATTATTCACTAAATAGTCATTCCAAATCCAATGCGAGGTTGAGTTTTTTTGGTGATTAATTTAATGATTATAAATCAAACATGTCACTTTAAATAGTTTATATTGTACACCAGATTACTGCATTAACTTGCAAACCTCTGCAATATAAATGTTGAGAAAACATGTGATACTGTTGATAGCAATTTATATATCGGATTGGGACATTAAGTCTGGTGGCCTACTTGGTACTTTTCAATAGGAGTAGGCTGTGTTCTGGCACTGAGTTTCACCTACTCTCCTCTTCATCATCATCCCTCATACAACACACTTTACATTATACAAACATAAACATTCACTTCTCTCTGTACACAATACAAGTATACATCATCTATGTAAAGTTGTCTGCTGAAGTGGCTACATTGAAAATAGACCACATAAGCGCCTGTATCTACCCAGTGCAGAACCCGAAGCATGCAAAGTGCAGTGGGTGGCATTAGAACACACACACTTTAGAAAGCTCTACTGGGATTTGAACTCAGGACTGCATACCAACAGGCAGATGTGCTACCATCTGAACTATTACAACTCATGTTAGGGTGCATTGTAAATTTATGAGATTAAAGGACAGTTGGTACTGATCTGTAGTGTAGAACAATTACATTTATTGTGGTGACTGCTTTATAAATTATTATTTCTCTCCAGTACAGTATATAAAAAAAATAGTAGCCATACTTTTTAAAGAAAGGTGTAATTATCCAAATGAAGCAAATCTGCTTTAGATACATGATTTTTTTATTTTATTTTATTTATTTATTTTTTTGAGGAATTAAACCCAACGGGTACTAGGACACGACATACTCACACAAACACACCCAGTCCCAAGGTTGAGATTTAAATCCCTTACCAACCGTGAATCAAACCCGGGTCGCCAGAGTGGAAGGTAGGGACTCTACTGACTACACCACAGCGATGGACCATACATGGTTTATGGTAGCCATTTTCCAACTGATAACTATGTGTTACACATTTAACACAAGGGAAAGGAGATGCTAATTTAGCATGCAGTATATCACATTGTTAAAAATAACACCTATTGAAGAAATGTCATTTTTGTTAAATTATATGTTAAAACAATACGCCATTGGTGCCACCAGGCCTTTAATTTTTTTTTTTGGTGGGGGCCATGTCCAAAGTATGGTGTATGAAATCAGAGTTTCCACCTGATTGCCCACATCAGTTATGTGTTCCACCATATCAATAGAATCTTACCGTGTTCACAGAGTTTGGATGTTCATTGCTGTAAAGTTAGCGTTCATATAATGAGTGTTTGAACATGCATTGTAAACTGTCAGAACATATCTTTCAATAAAATTAATTTTGTGTATAAATTGTTTGGTAGTAAGAATTTGAAATTAAGAGTGAATCAGACAGCTTCTATGAGAATTTTTTTTTTCCCCTGAACAACCAAAAATTTGGTTTTCACATAATTTTTCTTACAGCTTCCCAGTATAAACTTGACTTACTTATTTTAGGAATTCTCACTATGAGGTATATTCATTAAGGTAGAATATTTTTTATCACTCACCTCATATTGTTCTTCTTATTTGATTATAAACTAGTTTTGGAACATAGTTTCTGTTCCATCCTCAGTATCGTCACGACCGTTGTTCTGTCATCTTGAAGAGCTGTCCTTCTCTCCTTCCATTGGCTGACAGAAAAACCTCGAAACCAGGTCATTCTCACCGGGAATTTCAAAGTTCATTAATTTCTTCTTTTCGCTCTTTTGAATGTAGGTCTTTTCCCAAACAGTAAGTTCTTTTGGTTTTTCTATTTGTTTTAATAATTTAGCTTCTTTCTCGATAAGATGTTTTTCAGACCATGCATGGGCAGCCACTGCAGATTTTTCTACTTCCCCTTTCTTGACATTCCTGAGATGTTCTTTCACTCTAGTTTTCAAATTTCTCTTAGTTTTTTCCTATGTAGAATTTCTCATATTCTTCACATTTAATTTGATAAATCCCTGATTTGTTTTCTTCTTTAATTTTCTCATTCTTATTAGGTCTAATCAGTCTACTGATGCTGTAGTCATTTTTGGGTGCTAACCTTATGTTTAAATCTTTAAAAAAATGTTTGAAACTTGTGGTGTTTTAATGGATGATATGTGAATTTTCTAAATTTTACATTATCTTCTTTTACTTTTAGAAGAGTGCTTTGATTAATAAATTTTTGTCTTTTGAACTTGTTTATTTTTTTGAGTATCATTTTTATTGCAAAACCATTTTTCGTGGCTACGTTGATTATGTGTTCTTTTTCTTTTTCATAATTTTCTTTGTTCATTGGTATGTTCACTAATCTATGTGTCAAACTATTGAAAACTGCTTCTTTGTGAGCTATTTGATTGAAACCTAAAGCTTTTATGTAGTTATCTATATGTGTCTTCTTTCTGTAAATTCCAAATTCTATCTTATTTTCTTCATTCCTTTTTAAGTTGAGATCTAAAAATGGTATTTCTCCATTGATTTCCTTTTCCATAGTGAACTTTATAGTTTGACTTTGAATGTTCAATAATTTTAATGCATCATCTATCTGTTTATGATTAACTATTGCAATTATGTCATCCACATATCTGCACCAGAATTTGAAAATTAAACGATTTTTATTATTTACTTGTTATTTGTCTTTGTTGAGAGTACAGCACTGCATTAGATAGTCTGCATTCATGATGACATCCTCTTTGCATACTGTGCAGGTGTCCAACAGTTTTATTTTCATCCAATGTCAACCCAGACAATCATAGCTAGTTAAGATTCTAAACTTGCAATGGCATCTTTACAGTTTGTAGTAACCAGGTATTCCTTTACTGTATCCTCATTTATCCCTTTATTGTCTGTATATTATATTTTTGTTTCTTTTTTGTGGGTTTGGTCATACTTGATGCAGTTAAGTTGTAATGGTAGTTTTGTTGCTTTTATTTTTTTTATTATTTTTTGTTATTGAGGAGTCCAACATGAGTGAAAATCCGTTATAGTACAATGTGCCTATGTTGTCTGTTCAGCATTATTAACATTTTTTGGCATTCAACAGTTGATGGTTTGTTTGACATAATTACTTCTGTTGCTGCTCTGGAGGTCTAATTAAGGTCACTAATCTGTTGAAAGATAGATTCTGGTAATTGATAGTTCTACTTCTATGAATTTGACTTCCCCTTCAGATTGAGCTCCTGTGTTTAAGTAGCAATAAATTCCTGCTCCAGCATTTCCTTCTTGTTCTAATTCTTTCTGAAGAATTCTAGGAATTGCAGGTAGAAGTTGTAATGTTGATATTTTGTTTGATTGACTGGAAGGGGCGTTTCTTTCATGGGTTTTGTTATGTTGTTGAGAAATGTAAGAATTTTATTTTCTAATGATTACATTTGGTATCATTTAATCTATTTTACTTTTTACTCCTCAATAAAGAGAAAAAGCTTTTATGCTATTATGTTTAGTATATTGAAATATAATGTTCTTTCCTTTAAATTATGATGTAGTTCTGTATATTAGATTCCAATTTACAAAGATGTGCTGCAAATCATTCATGTTCTAGTTAGCAATAACAGCTTCTTTTCTGGGATTCAGGCTGCAATTTTTTCAAAATTTGCTTATTTGTGTCCATGTTTTCTCTTGTGATTTTATGAAGTATTTTTCCATTTTATTTAGCTTAATTTTGAATATCAATGTATGTCATCATCATCATCAATCATCCAGGGATTAAGCCTGTTGGCACGTTCCGGTTTCATGAAAGCTAGAATTGTTAAAATTGTTCAGACCATCTTCTGTATGGGTGACCAACATTTCTCCTTCCGTGCGGTTTATAATTTAGCAATAATTTTGGAAATCAATGTATGTGTACTCTTATTTTTCTGTCACTTCCCATAACATCCAGCACAGGTTGTATAAGTAAATTAAAATGTTTCATACCTCTCCTCATAACTAATCTTCTAAGTAGATCGCGATTTCAAAGCCTTAGCGGCTTTATCTTCACTACCATCTTAATGACTGATGTTATGCCAATCGAAAGAACCACTTCTTCTTCCCTTTGTTGGTGGACCGATAAACATCTGGATCAAGTCAGAATCCACAGAAATTTCGAAGTTCGTAAGTTTTCTTTCTTGTTTTTCTAAATGTGGATTTTCTCCCCAAACCGTGAGTTCTTTTTGTTTTTCTATTTGTTTAATTAGACTGGCTTTTAATTCAAGTAGATGTTTTTTGGACCAAGCATGAGCAGCTACTGCTGACTTTTCCACTTCATCATTCTTGACATTTCTAAGATGTTCTCTCACCCTTGTTTTCAAATTTCTTTTTGTTTTTCCTATGTAAATTTTGTCACAATCCCTGCATTTGATCTGATAAATTCCTGATTTGTTTTCTTCTTCAATTTTTTTCATTTCTATTGGTTTTAATTATCCAATTTAGGCTGTATTTGTTCTTCAGTGCCAATCTTATATTAACTTGCAGTGTTTCAATGGATGGTAAGTGAATTTCTTGAATTTTATTTTTTCTTATGTTTGTTTTATAAGAGTGCTTTCATTAATTAGTTTTTGTCTTTTAAATTTATTTATTTTCTTGTATACCATATTGTCTTCAAAACCATTTTCTGTTACAACATTAATTATGTATTCTTTTTCTTTTTCATAATTAATGTTGCAACAGAAAACAGTTTTGAAGAAAATATGATATACAAGAAAATAAATAAATTTAAAAGACAAAAATTAATTAATGAAAGCACACTTATAAAACAAACATAAGGAAAAATAAAATTCAAGAAATTCACTTACCATCCATTGAAACACCACAAGTTTGAAAAAGCTGAATATAAGATTGGCACTGAAGAACGAATACAGCCTAAATAGGATAATTAAAACCAATAAAAATGAAAAAATTGAAGAAGAAAGCAAATCAGGAATTTATCAGATCAAATGCAGGGATTGTGACAAAATTTACATAGAAAAAACAAAAAGAAATTTGAAAACAAGAGTGAAAAAAATCTTAGAAATGTCAAAAATGGCGAAGCAGCATTAGCTGCTCGTGCTTGGTTGAAAAACATCTAATTGAATCAAAAGCTACTATAATTAAACAAATGAAAAAACAAAAAGAACTTACAGTTTGGGAAAAAATCCACATTCAGGAAAACACGAAAGAAAAACTTATGAACTTCAAAATTCCTGCAGATTTTGACTTGATGTGGAGGTTTGTCGGTCCACCAACAAAAGGAAGAAGAAGTGGTTCTTCCAATTGACATAACATCAGTCGTCAAGATGGTACTAAAGATGAAGCCGCTAAGGCTTTGAAATCGCTATCTACTAAGAAAGATTGGTTATGAGGAGAGGTATGAAACATTTTAAAACTATGAATACTTAAATTAAACCTCATAGTGATTTATTCCTATAAAAGTTGGACAGTTTGTATATTTCAACCTCTTATAATATGCCAAATTTATAATATTCTCTAAATACTATCATCTTGTAAATCTCATCTTCTTCATATCTTCCTGTGTTTGTCTTGAGCTCCTGATTTCTTCATAATCTTTATGTTTCATTGTTCTGTATTGGTACGTATAGAATATGTGCTCACAGCATTATTTTGTCAGAGTTATTTTGTGTGCTTTTTTTTGTTTCAATTCATTATCCCCATATCACAGGCTTCTTTTTTCTTTTCTTATTAAATATAAAATGAGTATTATATAAATTTTATGTTGTGTCTAGATCAGTGTAGAGGAGCCAGACAACTTAGTTGTCAAAATGTTGGAAACATGGCCATTAGGAATTTATGGCTTTGTATGTCATGAAATAGGCACCAGGATGTAATGTATTTAAGAGATAAATTAGGGCTGTTAATAAGTGCTCACTTGGTTTGAAAATTTAACATTTTCCAATACTGTTATTTTAACACAGTTCCAATAATGGATCATATTATAATATTATAATGATATTGTGAAAAGAAAAATGAATGTGTGAACCAGGAATCAAACCGTGGACCTCTAATTCTCCAGACTATTGTGCAGCCCACTACACCATTCCACACCTGGCACAAACACTAACAATTCTTTCCACATATACAAATCTATAATTCTCGTTTCGTCCGCTGTCAGGTAGATGACACTGCCATCGCCAACAGCCGGCTTCGTTTAGAAGTATATATATTTGAGAATTTTACACCACCACTTTTATAAGCAGTAAACAATGTTATTTAACATTTTCCAATACTGTTATTTTAACACAGTTCCAATAATGGATCATATTATAATATTATAATGATATTGTGAAAAGAAAAGTATATGTGGAAAGAATTGTTAGTGTTTGTGCCAGGTGTGAAATGGTGTAGTGGGCTGCATGCTAGTCTGGAGAACTAGAGGTCCACGGTTCGATTCCTGGTTCACACATTAATTTTTCTTTTCACAATATCATTATAATATTATAAACTGTGTTAAAATAATAGTATTGGAAAATGTTAAATAACATCGTTTACTACTTATAAAAGTGGTGGTGTAAAATTCTCAAATATAGATACTTCTAAATGAAGCCGGCAATTGGCGATGGCAGTGTCATCTACCTGACAGCGGACGAAACGAGAATTATAGATTTGTATATGTGGAAAGAATTGTTAGTGTTTGTGCCAGGTCTGGAATGGTGAAGTGGGCTGCACACTAGTTTAGAGAACTAGAGGTCCACGGTTCAATTCCTGGTTCACACATTCATTTTTCTTTTCACAATATCATTATAATATTATAGATTTGAAAAGGTGGTCCCCCCTCCTACCCGCATATACATGAACTCCCAATGAAACAAGTGAGTAGCCTATACAGCATAGGGTTGAATATGAGAGACAGAGTTGTATACGAAAGGGCAGGACATGTTTTCATACTTTAGTGAGCACTTATTAACAGGCCAGAGATAAATGATTAATACATGACTGAAAATAATAGTTTTTATTACTTACAATGTAAAAAGCATATAAAATAATAAAGTAAACTTATTTATACAGACTACTTACACATTTTTTTTAATTATAAAACAATTTTTTTAAATTAATAAAAAATATTACATATTTAAGATGAGAAATCACTGATCATTTGAAAATTATTAATTTTATAGAAAATATACTCAAGGCTTCACAATATATTTTCAGATTGATATGTTTTAAATGTAGTAAGTATATATATGTAATATAGAATATTTTCAGATAAATATAATTTACAGTAAACTATTTTATAATACAATTTTATCTACTACATCTAGAGTGCAAGTAGAATGAAAGATGGGTAAGATCAATTTTCTACTGTTAAGACTCAGAGCATTAAGAATTTTTCCATCATCCAAAAAAAGTGTAACATTAAAAATGTATGAGTTTGTGTATATGTATGCACTCACACACAAATAGGACTATCCATAAGTCTATCTTAGGTTTCAAACAGTGACTTAAAGCAGATATGGCAAATGCTGTGATGTGATTCATATCAACAGATACAAAATTTCTCCAGTTTAGTATGTTCCTTAGAGGTTATGTGGCAAGATATCAAATTTTGTTCCAGTTGTTCCACAACATTCCAACATTTAACAGTCAGTACAAACAAATGTATCTGTGATCCTTTGTTATAACATTGCTAAATTATGTAGCATGGGAAATTATCTTTGATATAATCATATATGGAGTATTAATTCAAATCGTAATAAGAACAGAAAAACAAACTTTACAGCAATGTTTCATTGCTATGATGAGAAAAAAGTAAACATATTAATGTCAACACTTAGAAACTGTATTTTCTTAATCAACCTGCAGGAAGAAGAAGACCAGGACGTCCACTCAAAAGACTTCTGGATGGTGTTTCTCTTGAGGCCAAAAAGGTCAACAAATGGCCTAAATTCGTGAATGTACTATGATGATGATGATGATAATTGTTTTAATAATTTAGTGTTCGAATTTATATTGTGTTTTTCAGACCACATGTTCCACAAAAGAAATATTAAAAATGGGGAAATAGAAAAATATGCAGTTGCTGCTCATGTTTGGTCCGAAAAACATAATTTAAATTTGAACACTAAATTATTAAAACAATTAGAAAATACAAAAAAACTCACTATTTGGGAAAAATCTACATTCAGAAGAACAAAAATAGAGTCATAAATTTTGAAATTCCTGCTGAACGTGACCTAGTTTGGAGGTTCTTCAGCCAGCTGGAGGAGGGAGCTGATATCGACATAAAATGCAACAGTCTGGGCAAGCTAATGATGATATAGAATATTATATCGAAACATGTTCGAGAATAAATCAACAATAATTTTAGATAAGATGTTCCCCAGTCTTAAAAAAACTTGATTAAAAGAACCTCAAAATATTACTTCCTA
The DNA here is from genome assembly GCA_030220185.1 of Diploptera punctata. NCBI lineage: Eukaryota > Metazoa > Arthropoda > Insecta > Blattodea > Blaberidae > Diploptera > Diploptera punctata. Next base: position 1,320,710 of record JASPKZ010010694.1, read on the forward strand.
AAATTTACCATTGTACCAAATGTAATAACAATCAAATGTTATAGCTTATTCTGATATTATCAATTAATATTTGAACTTATATGTTTTGCATTGTCATAATGGATTTAATATACATATTTTTAAGCAATTTTGTGACATCTCTGTATGTCTGTTAACACTCTAATGGCTGATTTTTGGAACCAAACTTGGCATATAGCAGTAATTTTAAAAAAAATTAAGGTTTATTTTGTTAACTTGCAAAATTGGACCATCAGGAGTTGAAATTAACCTGAATTGAAAATTAATAATCACTCTAGTGACTGTAATTTTCAATTGTTTACTCTAAAACTTAGTATATGCCATTGAAATAAAGTGAGAAAGATATTCTACAAAAATCAGTGAAATCCAATGATTAGAAATTAAAGCCAAAATTTGAAAACTTCTCTAGATGCCACTATATTTGTTTTCTCATAACAAAACTATGTACATATGATTTAATTAACAAAATTAAGATATATACATCCACCGCTGTGGTCTCGAGGTAGCGTGCTGCCTTGTCACGCAGCAGGCCCGGGTTCGATCCCCTGACGGGGCAGTTTTTCTGGGTGAGGTTTTTATCGGGGTTTTCCCTCACCTGTAAGACTAATGTCAGGAAAACTTTAAGGCCCAAACGGTCCCCGAAATCATATGGCCATCACCACCATCATCCTTCACCAGTGTGGAAAGCAACGGGAAGCTACCACATCTACAATTCCCTAGTAAAGCTGCAAGCATAGCATGAAAGTGCTATGATTGCAGTGAAGGACCTGCCCTCAGGCAGAATTACTATGGATGGAAGATATATACAATTTTTAAATACCAGTATTGTTGAAACTCACAATGGGTTAAAGCAAGGAGATACACTCTTCCCTCTATTATTCAGTTTTGTACTAGAGCAAACTATCAAACCTCTAGAGGATAAAGAAGACATACAACTCAATAGTATTAATAAGCTGTTGGTATATGCTGATGATGTAGAATTATTATGCAATAGTGAGGAGATATTATGGGCCAATATGCACATTCTATTAAGTAACACTAAGAAATTGGGACTGGAAGTAAACATCAGTATTAACTAAATATATGGTTATACATATAAATACATTATATAATGGAAATAGTTAATGACAAATAATGGAGATTTTGAAGAAGAGGCTGAATTCAGATACCTAGGAACAATAATTACAGAAATGAGGCACAGAAAGGAGTTAAACATAGGTTCATTACTGGAAATGTGCTATTATGTATTACAGGTATTCTTGTTATTCCAACGTCTCTCAAAAAAAAAGTAAACTGAAAATATATAAAACTGTTATTCTTCCAGTTATGTGGATGTGAATATGGACTCTTATTTGAAGGGATAAGAAAATATTACGAGTATATGAGAGTAAGGAAAGGGGTAAAAATCGTAAATATATCAAATAAAATGTGCAGATTGTGATAAGATATACATAGGGAAAACTAAGAGAAATTTAACTATTAGAATAAAGAATGCATAAGAAATGTAAATGAAATAGAAAAATCTGCAATAGCTGCTCATGTTTGGTCAGAAAAACATAAAATAGACGTAAACACAAAATTATTAAAACAGTTAGAAACCACAAATGAACTCACCATATGGGAAAAAAATCTACATTCAGAAGAACAAGGAGATAATTATGAATTTTTTAATTCCCGGGGAAAGGAACCTAATTAGCAAGTTCATTGGACCACAGGTAGAAGGAGGAGTCAAGAATCAGGGTCGACAACTTGAGAAAAATCAATCTATAACAGCTGAAGATGGGGCTAAGAAGCCTTAAAACATATGTTCAACAAAAACAACCATAAGAGGTAAGAATATACAGACCAAATAACTTAATTATTAAGTAAACCTCTTAATTAATAGTGAGTGGAGAATATAGTTTTATCGACTCACTTCATATATTTTCAAATTTCTTTGATACCGACGGTTTCAGACAATATCATGTCCCACTTCAGTCATGGCTTCCACTGATGAAATTCTGTGATTGTTGATTTCTCTAATGACATCACCTCTTGTGCTGCCATCTTTCGTTGGGATTATAAACTTTGTAATTAAATTTTTATCCACCGGAATATCGAAATTCATAGATCGATATTTATTCTTCTGAATGAATGTCATTTCCCAAATTGTCAATTCCAACGGTTTATCCAATTGTTTCAAAAGTTTTGCCTCTTTTTCAATTTTATGATGTTCTAGCAAACTATGTGCAGCAATTGCTGATTTTTCAATTTCACAATTTTTATTTCTAAAATGTTCTTTAGTGCGTGTTTCCAAATTCCTTTTTGTTTTTCCTATGTATACTTTGCTACAATCATTACAATTTATTTGATAAATTCCAGATGAATTTCGATATTCCAATGGATAAAAATTTAATTACCAAGTTTATAATCCCAACGAAAGATGGCAGCACAAGAGGTCATGTCATTAGAGAAATCAACAATCACAGAATTTCATCAGTGGAAGCCATGACTGAAGAGGGACATGATATTGTCTGAAACCGTCGGTATCAAAGAAATTTGAAAATATATGAGGTGAGTCGATAAAAATATGTTATCCACTCACTATTAATGATATAACCTCATAATGATCTTGTAGATGATTTCGGGGCTGTTGGCCGTGGTCTTGAGGCCTGTAGTTCCCCAACGTTTTGCCAGAGACTCGTCCGGCATCCTCAAGGGTTGTCTTGAGACTGGCAATTTTGTCGACTACCTGCTCTATTTATACATTTATCCATGACGTGTTCTCTGCGCGGTCCGTTACTTCTTAAATTGTATCTGCCTTCTGGTTCGTTAGCATTAGGGTCTTCCATTGCACCAATGAGGTTGCTGTCTGATGTTCTAGTAGATTGTTCTCATAGGAGTTTACATCTGGCTTTTCTTAAGACTGGTATCCATGCTTTGTTGACTTTTAATGATTCTTCTTTTCTATTGTAACTATTTTGATGTTTGAATATTTCAATGGCATTAATCATTAAAAGTTAACAAAGCATGGATACCAGTCTTAAGAAAAGCCAGATGTAAACCCCTACGAGAACAATCTACTAGAACATCAGACAGCAACCTCATTGGTGCAATGGAAGACCCTAATGCTAACGAACCAGAAGGCAGATACAATTTAAGAAGTAACGGACCGCGCAGAGAACACGTCATGGATAAATGTATAAATAGAGCAGGTAGTCGACAAAATTGCCAGTCTCAAGACAACCATTGAGGATGCCGGATGCAGTCTCTGGCGAAACGTTGGGGAACTACAAGCCTCAAGACCACGGCCAACAGCCCGGAAATCGTCTACAAAATCATCATAGTAACTCCGGCCGTGAAAGCCTAAGTCAATATATTAATAACCTCATAATGTTTACTTCCCAATATTATTTTAAATATAAACCTCTTAATGTTATTTCCTATTGTATTAAAAAAAACTATTTTAAATAGTTTTAATGCTAGATATTATATTTATTGGTAGATCTAACCCATCCTTCCTTCTGAAAAGTGACACCCTGATCAATATGGCACTCAATTGTATGTCTTGATACCAGAAGAAATAGAGGTACTTGACTCGATGCAACAGATGATTCACTTCTCTGTAAATCATGATTTTGATCACAGTTCAGTTCATACAATAATATACACATATACAGTTTGTAGAGTTATTCTTTGGAACAACAAAATTTACATGAATATATTTAATATGTTTTATAGAAGCCTAAATGTTATAACGTATTATAAGCTTATAGAGATTAAGTCTAATTCTTTGTGTTTTCTCTCTCAGAAACCAAAGTCATACAAATGCCTTATTATCCTTCTGCATTGATTAAATGGATACATGGGGAGTTCAAAGAATCATTATAATTGCATGATTTATTGTTTTCTGTTTAGTATATTTGCTTGAATGTCTCCTAATATTTCCCAAAATACATTAAATTTCCTTTTTAGCAAATTCCAAAGGAATAAAGTTATTGAGGTATTTCTCATGAAATTTTGAAAAATTTTACATAGGCCTATCATCATTGATCCTATCTAGTAGACACCAAAAATGACCATGACAAAAAATTATGTATGTCTGCTAATGTTCTAAAAGCTGCAATTTGAAACCAAACTCAACATATAGGAATTAATTTAAAAAAATGTCAAGTTCGTTAACCATCATTAAATTGGACCATTTGGAGTAGGAGTTCACCTAAAATGAAAATTTAAAAATCGCTCTAGTGGTGTAATTTTTTTACAACGAAACTCAGTATATTCTATCGAAATAAAACGAAGAAAGAATTTTCCAAAAATAAAAAAAATCCAATCATTAAAAGTGGGAGCTTACTGAACCTGAAATAAAAAAAACTCTAGCAGCCATCCATCATGTTTGCTTTATTGCAATGTAACTGTATAACATAGAATTTAATTAATAAAAGAAAGATATATTCCATAAATTAAAAAAAATTGAACCATAAATTTAATTTGCTGAGGAATTTGCTTAGTTTATACAATTCCTCTGTGACAAACGTTTCATTATTTTAAATTAATCCTACAATGCCAACAAAAACAATCAAAAGATCAAAACTTTTATTTAAAACAATTATACTGAATTTTTAAAAAAATATGGTATTTTGATATAGAACTCCTGAAAAATAAATCTTTCTGTCTTAGCTATTGTCATTTCTAGTTGCTTTATGAGTACTTGACAATAAAAACTTATTTCTTTGGTGTAAATATCTGAGATGAAGTTTGATTTACTTCTTTTCAAATTCATGTAACCAATAATGTAGATTGCCATTTGTCAAGAAGGGAATTTAAATAAATGATTTATGCACTGTCAGTATATTGGCAAATTGAGGAAGAATTAGCTAAATGAATATATACATCCCTCCAATTCATCCTCTCCACCCTGAATTCTTCTATACTAATAAGTAGACTGCAAGAGATAAATCAGATCAAGGTTTAAGTATTTCCAGAACTTGTATGTAATATAAACATGTTGCCTACATTGTAGATATTATGGCTGAAAAGGGATTCAGTCCATATACCTTTCTGAAATTCAATCTTGATATGATTTTCTTTTGTAGTCATTTCCATACCTTCTGATTCTTTTTTACTTTCAATTTTGGAGTTAGATCACAAGTGCTAAGACATCTGCTGATATCATAAATGTATTTCTGTCATAATTGTTCTGAATGTGATTATATAAAGTACTCTTCTTTAAAAATTTACATTTCATTATTATATAGAAAAAAAATGGTAAGATTTGTTTCCTACAGTGTAGCATTTTTTTTAATTATTTGATTACAAATTGTCTAAGCTCTTTTAAATCTTTCTCTCACTTATGATAAATAAAACAGTAATGTTTTATCAATATTTCTATTGACAAATGAGCTATTAGTTCTCTAGCACTCATAATGCCAATAAAAACTTAGGAACACAACAGTAGAGTCAATAATAAAATATATTAATCAGATTTACACTTTAAACTCCACTTTGTAGTTACGTGCTTTAGAATCTGTTATGGGAGACCTTTCTTCCTTCTTCAGGTTCTCTAATTGGTCTTGTGGAACCAAAGGCATGATGTATTCAACTCTGTGTGGCGTTGGTTTTAATATACTTAGTGACTAAGGTAATGTAATTAATAATTAAAATATTCTCAAATTTCCCAAGTGAGAATACCTTCTTCTTCTTCTTCTACTTCATGAAATTAGGCATTTTGACCTGTTTTCGCTTCAAGTGAGATTTAATGAATCTTCCCATCTAGTAAATGGGTGTCCAACACTTCTGTGTCCTATTGGCTTGTACTTTAATAATAGCTGAGGTATTCTGTCTGTAGGAATTATTTAACATGTTCATACCAGTTGTTTCTCATATTGTCAATTCTATTTGTTAAATTTAAAATATTTAAATCTTTTCTAATATCTTCATTTTTTCTATCCAAAATTGTCACACCTGCTACTGAACGTAAGAACTTCATTTCTACAGTTTCTATTTTTCTTCTATCTTACTTCTAAATACTTTAAACCAATGGCAGAGAGAGTTGAAATGCATCATGTCTCAAGATCAGTAGAGATAGCTGAAAATGGGAGAAAGGTCTCCTAAAACATGATCTAAAACAAATAACTACAAAATACAGTTTGTAGGTCTGACTAATGAATTTACTCTAAACATATTTTTTAGTAAAAACTGGACATTTAATAAGATTGTCTTGATCATTTTTTTAACTAAATAATAGACAGATGATTGACTAATATATATATATATATATATATAAATTATAATACTATTGGAACTAGTAACAAAACAGATTGAATGGGATTCAGTATAAAGAATTGAATTCCACAAAACCAAGAACATTTGCTAATTTAGATATTTAAATCTTATATATGTTGTAATTCCCACACACCAAATGCTTGAAGCCTTGGCTTCTATCTATGCACATGGCGGCTTCTTAGTTAAAAAGACATTTATTGAGAATTTAAACACTATGGCCTACTGGCTTTTAAAAGTAGTGTTTAAATTCCCAATAAATAAAATTAACTAAGAAGTCGCTATTTGCATAGATAGAAGCCAACGCTTCAAGCATTTGGTGCACGGGAATTACAACATATATAAGAGAAAAATTTGTATCTACATATTTAAATATTGATTTTAATCATGTATATATAGTAAAGTAATTAAATACATAATTAAATATAAATAAGTTTTGGTCACTTTCTTCGCACCATGTTTTGTTCAGTTTACTTTTTTTTATTCTAATAGTATACAATATTTAAAAATGGTATAGCAAAATAAATTAATAAAGATATTTGATCAGTTTTATAAAATATTAATATGTATGTTGTTATAATAATTACAGTAATTGATATATTTCAAGTTCTAGAGAAAGAATGAACCTCATCCAGTTTAATAAAATGTACAGGGCAACAGTTTTTCTGTTCATTATATTTCTTCACTCTGTCATACATTTAATATGTTGTATTATGTTATATATTATAGAGGTTCCTTTTTGTTTTATTCACTTGTATCAGTGTAAAATATCATACATCCTCAAAGAAGGCAAATTCTATTATTTAAAATGGACTTTAGATAGTTCTCTTCCAGAATCCTCCATTTTGTAAAGGTTAAGGATTTTTTTTTTAGGATTTCACATTAAATTCAAGTCATATTCTTATGATAAACCTTACTTTTGAGTACAATAATATACTCAATTCTTAGGATGTGTATCTCTTAAAAGTATAAATTTTCACTTAGCTTTATAAACTTCTGATTGAAATCTTTATATTAATGTTTATTATAAAGTCATATTGCAATTTTATAATATTTGGCAAGTAAGCAATATAAAATATTTATAATATTCAGATGTCATGAACATGGCTTCCTTTGGAAGGGAAGTGCAGTCATGGAATCTTATGTTGTTAAATTTGGCGTATGAAATAACATCAAGCCTGAAATAAGAGGCCATTACCAGAATTTATTGATCCTTTCAACCCCAGTTTGAATTATTACACTAATGATATCAGATGTTAAAGAGCATCATTAAATAAAATACTACAGTGAAAACTCAATTTATCGTTCCTGGTTTTATCGTATTCCTCGATTCATCATTCAATTTCTACAATCCTTGTAGCAATCACATTTAAACTATGAAGAAAAAACCTGCATTTATCATTCCTCAATAAATCATTTTCCTACATTTGTTGGTTAGAATTTTCAGTTCAGAAAAATACACCGTGTCCACAAATATAGTATCATACTTTAAACTACTACTACATCGCTTTGGATAATCGTATCTAAATGAAATTGGTGACAATCAAAAGAAAAACTCAAAAAGTTTTGTGCATGTTAACAATGTCAACAATGGAGAATAATGGACAACAATACAGAAACTAAACTAAATTTAATTGTGATTTTTGTGGTCGATACGGGTTCATTGTTGGATATTAGCAGACAGGTTAAATGTGAATGTTTGCTGTGCTTTTCAAATTGTTTTGTTATTAAAGAAGTTATGATATAAGTTTTAAGGAGTTAAGGTACGTACACACCTGCGCGCCGCAAACACGAACGGCGCGCGCGCCGCACCATGTTCGTCAGATTTGGACGGGGTTTTAAGGTGCGCGCGAACGGCGCGCGCGTCTCTCACCACGATCCACTCATTGTCGGTTTTTTCCACGAACACTTTGATGGTTCGCTGTTTAGATTTGGACGGGTACCTGAGAGGTTCGTTGCTTTCGGTGCGCACCTATTATTTGAGTATGGAGTGGTCAGAGGAAAACGTGTTAAAACTTGTTGACATTTATAGAAGCAAGCAATTATTGTGGGATCCACAACATAAGGATCATTTTAAAAAATCATTGAAAGGAGATGCCTGTTTTTTTTTCAATGATATGTGTTTTTTTTTCGTGTGTACTGTAATTGTATAAATAAATTAGAATTATTTAGAAAACATTATTTATTTAAGACGTTCATTCATAATATTATGTATGAAGTATCACAAAACAATACAATATATAAACACATTTATTGCTAATTATTTATTTATCTCTTCAAAGACTCCAAAGAGCAAGACTGCTCATGTTAAGGGGCAATATACAAAAAATAATGGCCATAAAACAATTAACAATAAAAACAAGAAAACAAATTCAGGCATAAGTTTAAGTAATACAAACTACTATAGATGCACAATATATATACACATATAAATACAATATTTAAACAGGATAATATTAATAATAATAAAATTAACAAAATTAACTAAGAAAGCAATGAGAAAAAATATTTTTTAATACAATTAGAAAAATGTTTAACATTCGTGAAATGTTGATATTCAATAGGTAAGTAGTTATTTAATGGTTGATTAATGCATAACGAATCCCTTTTATACCTTTTTTTTTTTTTTTAGAAACTAGTATCTTTGTGCAATAAAGTACAACCTCTAGTATAATAATCATGTACATTTTTATTAAAAATTAAGGCCATGTTATGGTGAGATAGATTCTTAATAATTTTAAACATATATATACAAATCATGTCCACCGCTGTAGTCTCGAGGTAGCGTGCTGCCTTGTCACGCAGCGGGGCCCGGGTTCAATCCCCGGTCGGGGCAGTTTTTCTGGGTGAGGTTTTTATCGGGGTTTTTCCTCACCTGTAAGACAAATGTCAGGAAAACTTTAAGGCCCAAACGGTCCCCGAAATCATATGGCCATCATCATCATCCTTATCATTATCATATCATCATCATCTCATCATCCTTCACCGGTGTGGAAAGCAACGGGAAGCTACCACACCTACACAATTCCCTAGTAAAGCTGCAAGCATAGCATGAAAATGCTATGATTTCAGTGAAGGACCTGCCTTCGGGCAGAATTACTATGGATGGATATACAAATCATATATTTTTTTAAATTCCTTTAATGCTATAATATTTGAAAAAGTATAAATAAAGTTATAAGATGTAATAAGTAATAAGCGTGACCAGACGTCCCGATTTTGGCGGGACAGTCCCGATTTTTAACAATTTGTCCCGCGTCCCGCGGCATTTAAAAAAAATGTCCCTATTTTTGGGAAAGAATGCAGGACAAGCGGGAGAACGGAAAGGGAATAGACATCGTTGGTTACACCTGCTCTGCAAAATGTCTACTGAAGGTTTGTGGGTTTCCTATGGATCGCAGGAGGTTCGTTGAAATTAATAATTTCGACGAACATAACACGCGCGCGCGGCGCGCGCTCCGTTCGTGTTCGCGGCGCGCATATGTGTACGTACCTTATGGTGAAACCCCAAGAACGTAGTTGGAGTGTTTTGGAATATTACACCACGCAGAGTCCGGTGCTAGTCCAGCCTGCTTTTAGGCAAAGGTTTCAACATCAGGCTCCTACACACAAGTCAATTTTGAAGTGCTACCGCGATTTTGTGAATTGTGGCTGCATATGTATTCAAAGGATAGGTCATTCAGGGAGACCATCTGTCGATGCAGGAATTGTGGATCAAGTGCAGGAGGCATTTGTGCATAGTCCCAAGAAGTCCATCCATAGAGCTAGTCAACAGTTAAACATCCCTAAATCCACCGTATGTAAGATCATATGTACAAGACTGAAGTTCCACCCCTCCAAACTCCAATTAGTACATAAGTTGAAATCTGATGACCATGCAAAGTGATTAGATTTCTCTGAGCATTTCATGGCACTAATGGAGGATAATGAAAAACTGTCAGAAAAAATCATTTTCAGTGATGAGGCAACTTTCCATGTTAGTGGGAAAGTGAGGAGGCATAATGTTAGGAAATGGGGGAGTGAGAATCCAAACACCATTGTGGAAGTTAAAAGAGACTCCCCTAAAGTGAATGTCTTTTGTGCCATATTGAAACATAAAGTATATGGCCTATTTTTCTTTCTAGAGGCCACCACTGGTGCTAATTATCTTGATATGCTCACTGAATGGTTATTTCCACAATTGGAACAAGAGGAAGGCAATGAATATCTTTTCCAGCAAGATGGAGCACCTCCTCATTGGCATTTGCATGTTCGGGAGCATCTGAATGATCGACTTCCAGGAAGATGGATTGGACATGCCAGAGATGATGATAATGTTTTCTACAAGTAGCCACCAAGGTCACCTGACTTGACGATTTGTGACTTCTTATGGGGTTACATAAAGGATCGTGTCTCAAAACCTGCAAGTAGTCCAACTTTGTATCATTGCTGCCATCCAGTCCATTTCTTCACATATGTTGGAGAACGTGTGTGGTATGAATGGGAATATTGCCTTGATGTCTGCAGCGTCACTCGTGGGGGCCACATTCAATGTCTATGAGGTATAGCAAAAAATGTTTTAATAATAATAAGTTGGTAAGAGGCACTCGAAATAGCATTAAGTTATAAATTTATGAGTTCGTTCAGTGATCCTGTCCATATTCTGCATTGTTTGTAATGGTATCGCTCACACTTTTGGTCGCATATTTTGCATTTACACGAATCACTCGGTTGGTGGAATTTTGTATTTTTTCACATTTTGTGATGATATCCGTGTGTTGCTATGCCTATGATTCTGTGTCTTTGTGGTTGGTTACTTCCAGTCCACTCTCTGTTTACCATGGCATTTGAGGTGTAGAAATCTTCGTCGATCTCTTTTTCTCTCTGTTTCTTTTTTTCGATGACTTTCTTATATGGCTCCGTTGCTGGCAGTAGTAGGCCTATCCTTTGCCTCAGGTCCTCTAGGAAGAAGGTTTCTCTGGATAGCATATAGGCCATTCTATTTGGTGTGTATTTGCTTGCACCTAATGCCTTTTTGATGAATCTTGGTTTTACTTTTTCTAACCTCTCCAAATCGCTGGTCGATAGTTTCTCCCATATCAGTTCTATCCCATAGGTGACGATCGGGGTGATCACTGATGCGAATAATTTCATGGCTGTGACTAATTTTAACGATGTGATGTCTTTGATACTGCACATAGCTCTTATAGCTGTTGTTGCTCTCTCCTGCACTGAAATACTTTGTTGTTGGCTGCAGTGTTATGCCTAAATATCTTAATTTGTTGACCATTCTTATCGGTTCTTCTCCTAGTTTTAGATTATCACTTGCCACTTATTATAACCTTTATAGGACAGATTATAAGGTAGCGGAAAAAGGGCGTAAAAGGCCAATGGTTTTATGTAATAGGTATTGAGCTGTCACCAGTCTAGTTGTAGAAGACGTTTATTTGTTAACAAGGTTAGGGTGGCTTTCAAGGTCTGCTTCTATTTATGGGAAGGAATGCCTGTACCGTTACAAATTCCACACATAACCCAACGATACCAACTTTATTTTCACAAATATATTTTAGAACACTTGACTGAAATGATTTAGGCCCTATACATAAAAATACACGTAATTATAGTTTTATATACAAAGCAATAGTATTTATTTTATGACGCTAAATTAATTGAACAGATACGGTAAGTGATGAGAGAACTCAGAAGCATGACGTATGTCGTCGTAAAGTTTAGAGTCCTTCCTTCGACTCCAGATAAAATCCTAGTTATTCACTTAAAGTTTTCAAACTATATTATTCTTAAAACCTCTATTATCCAGTTAATTCAAAGTGATTTATTCAAAGTATATTTTGTTAAAATCTTAATTTATTCAAATATTTTAAAGTTATTTTTTTTTCAAGTTATATTTTGTTAAAGTTTTACTTTATTCAAATATTTTAAACTTATTTTTTTTCAAGTTATATTTTGTTAAAGTTTTACTTTATTCAAATATTTTAAAGTTAATTATTCAACAAGGTTAATTTTTCAACAAAGTTAATTGTTCAACCTGGTTTTTTATTCAACCAAGTTAATTATTCAACCTGGAACTTATTTTAAATTGCAAATATACTCACACACTCCGAGATTCGAAATCATGTCCGTCCTAGATCGTTCCAAAAGCTGTCCTCAATCTAACTTTTAGTCTCAAAATCGCGTGTATTTATTCCGTCATTTTTTCTCCTCCCAGCTAGAGCCCGTGACGGTCATAGCAATTATTTCCTAATATGGGGTAATAATTTGGTTTTGTCAGGTGTAGATTATTTAAGTTGTTTGTTTCCTTATATAATGTGTTATTCAAAAGGTGCCATATTCCTGGTATTTTCGTAACTGTGTCCTAATAGCTTGAAAAATATGTTTTTCTCAAGACCTGAGCTCTTGGGTTGTGACATGCAACTTTCAGATCTTTTAATATTTCATTAATTTTTTCCCGTTTTTTATCTCTTAAAGCCTTTTTCTAAATTCGGTTATGGTTTTTATTAGAGTTTCCAACGTTGATTATTTTTCCTCTACCGTCCGGTATAAAACATAAGTATATATCGCCTCTGCTTCCATCTTTTTTTCCATTTTTTATGATATCTGCAGTTAGGCCCTGTTGTATTTATAATACCACTGTTCTTCCTCCTTTCTTGAAAACCATTTGTACGGTCTTGTTGCTGTTTATCTTGAACTCATTTTCCATAGCCCATCGTTGTATCCCATCTATGCCTTTTTGCAATTCTTCTTTGTTTTCTGCCCCAATAGTCTTGTCGTCCGCATACATTACCAGCGTGGTCCCGTTTGTTGCTTTCCCAATGTCAGCCGTCATTATGTTAAATAGTAGCAGGCTGATGGGGTCTCCTTGTAGTATCCCATTAGTTTGCATAATCTCGTCTGATGCCGCATCCTCATCTGTTATTTGTAACCAGTTTCGCCTCATTATGTCGTGTACTATTCCAACAATGGGGTGCTCGTTTCCAATCATGTCCCTCATCTTCGTGAGTAGTTTTTTTCTGTTTATGTAATCGAACGCTTTTTCATAATCTATGAAGACCACGTAGTATTTCCCTTTCGGTCTGTTGAGGGCTGCTTCTATCTCATATAATAATGCCGATGCTGCTTGCAGAGTGGATTTTCCTTTCCTAAATCCAAATTGGTTTTCTGGGATGTTTAATTTTGTGATGTCCATCAATCTGTTTGTAAGTATCTTCATAAAGATATGTCTCCCGTGTTTCCTTTACCTTTATGCAGCATTTTCAGGGTAGCCCTTCTCCATTGTTCTGGTATGGTTCTCGTCTCTAGGCATTTGTTAAACAGTTCTTTCCATATTGATATTAGCACGTCAGCTGATGCCTTTAGGTGTTCGTATGCTACTTGATCCGGTCTTGTGGCTTTTTTTATTTTTGTTTTGAGTTTCTCTTTTGATTGTCACCAATTTTATTTAGATATCATCCAAAGCGATGTAGTAGTAGTTTAAAGTCATCATCATCATCATCCAGGGATTAAGCCTGTTGGCTTGTTCCGGTTTCATGAGAGCTAGAATTGTTCAAATTGTTCAGACCATCTTCTGTGTGGGCGTCCAACATTTCTCCTTCCGTGCGGTTTATAATTTAGCAATAATTTTGAAAAACTTCCTTCTGGCATTCTATCAATATGTTCTTTCCAGTCATTCCTATATTTAATTATTCATTCTGTAAGTTTGAAACTATTTAGTTCCTTTCTTATATCTTCATTTCTTTTCTTATCCAGCAGAGTATATCCTGCTATATTTCTTAAAAATCGCATCTCAGCTGCTTCCAATCTTTGTTCTTGCCTTTTAGTGATCATCCAACATTCTGATCCATACATCAACACAGGAACAACCATTACTTTATAAAATTTAATTTTTGTTTCTTTTCTTGTGTTTTTAAGGGTTCTTTTAATAGTGCCACACATTAGATTAAATTTATTTATTTTGTCATTAACATCTTCAATTTTAACATATGATAAATTAAAACCTAGATATTTAAAACTGTTCACCTGCTCTAAAAATTTATTATCAATTACTATTTTTGCTCTTAAGGTATCATGTCCTTTAAATGCTAAAATATTAGTTTTATTCTTTGAAATTTTAAAATTTTAATTGGCACTTATTTTTTCCAAATTAAAAATAGCTCTTTGTAGATCATCTTCTGAACTGGAAATCAGTACTTGATCATCAGCAAATAATATTGTATCCAACAGTTTATTGTTTATTTAAATTAATCTGCCACTTTAACATAACTTCATCTATATATAAATTAAAAAGAGAAGGTGATAAAGGACACCCTTGTCTGACACCATGATTTATTGTTACCATTTTTTGTTGTTTAGATTTAAAACCCGTCTATTACAATTTTATTATTTACATATAAATTTTGTATAGCCATAATCAAATGTTGCGGAATACCTTTATTTGTCATTTTATCCCATAATTTATTTCTATTTACCATATCAAAAGCTTTTTCATAGTCTATAAATCCTATATATGTTGGGATGTTAAATTCTATATGCTTTTCAAATAATTGAGTCATTGTGAATATACAGTTGGAATAGGATCTTCCCTTTCTGAATCCATTTTGAACATCCAATATGATTAAAATATATATACAGTCAATATGCCCATTTCACCAATTAATGTTTTAAAATGGTCAACAAGTTTCTACAGCCAAGCTGTCATTCTCAAGAACAGATATTGACTGAAGACAAAATTGATAATAAATAAATAAACAAATTCAGTTAAAAGAAACTACGTCACTGAATTTGTTTATTTATTTATTATCAATTTTGTCTTCAGTCAATATCTGGTCTTGAGAATGACAGCTTGGCTGTAGAAACTTGTTGACCATTTTAAAACATTAATTGGTGAAATGGGCATATTGACTGTATATATATTTTAATATTTTATCACCAAGAAGATCACTTGTGTATTAAATCCAATATGATATTTTCTATAATATTATGTTCAAGCAGTTTTTTAGAATATTGGCATAAATTTTATAGCACATATTCAATATACTTATTCCTCTATAATTAGAACAATCTTGTCTGTTTCCTTTTTTATATATAGGGTATATTTTGGCGATTTTCCATTCTTCGGGTATATATCCAAATTTCCAACATATATTTATAAAATCTAGTAGATGAACCTTTAGAGAAAACGATGCATATTTAATTAATTCTATGTTCATATTATCGGTACCCGGTGTCTTTTTGTTATGGAAATGATCAATAGAAGTTGTTAATTCCTCTATGGTTATTAAATCTACGTGTTCATCTGCTTGTATTATTTCTTCTTCATTTTCTTCTGAATTTTTGTTTGTCCAAAATTCTTGATAGTATTCATTCCATTTTTCTTCTGGAATGTTATTTAATATAAGTGTATCTCTTGTTTCATTATTTAAATGTTTCATAATTTTGTATGCCTTTTCTTGTTTTCCATGTTCATCGTGTTCGATATCACTTATATATTTATCCCACATTGTTTGGTTTTTCTAACTTCTCTACGAACTATTATGCTTTTTCTTTTGTATTCAATTAATGATTCATTTGTTTTCCTATTAAGATAATTTAGATATGCCATTTTCTTCTCATTTATTAGATGTTCTAAGTCCTCATTCCAAATTTTTTTTATAATATGATTTCTTTCTCATTCCTAAAGATTCTTTTGCAGCTTGAGTTTTTATTCTTTTAATCTCATCCCATTCTTCATTTATATTTCTACTTATAGGATTTTCTGTAATATACTGCTCTAATCTCTTTTGATATAGTTCTTTAATGGATTCTTGTTCTAACAGGCGAACTTTAAATGTTTCATCATTTTCCATCTTATCATAGTGTAATTTCTTCCATCGGGTTGGGATAGCTATTTTAGACATCACTAAAAAATGATCAGAATTAATATCAGGCCCTCTATATACTCTAGTATCATGAACTAAATTTGAAAGTTTTTTTATTTACAATTACATAATCAATTATACTTCTACTTCCTATGGCACTCCATGTATATTTGTGAATATCTAAGTGCGGAAAAAAGGTATTCGTTACTTTAAAGCTATTATAGGGGACGAAGTCTGTTAAAAGTTTTCCATTATTATTTATAGTTATTTCACCATATTTACCTATGGTTTCTGGTATTGGTTTATGTCTTTTGTGTGCATTGAAATCTCCCGTTAAAATAAGATAATCATTTTTATTTGTTTTATTTATGACTTTCTGGAGTTCTTCGTAAAACTCTATTACTTCATCTCTATTTTGTCCTTCATCTGGGTTATATATTCCTATAATTGTGATATATCCTCTTTGTATACGCAGTCTTAATTTTATCATTCTTTCATTTATAAATTCGTAGCTCTGTATTCTTTTTTTCCATTCTTTTTTATCATTATTGCTATTCTAGCCGAGGCACGTTTATTTTGAGGTACTCCATGATAAATTAATAAGTATGATACTATATTTGTGGACACGGTGTATAATTCTCAGATTGGTCATTTTAAAGTGCAAAGTTAAACAATTTTAAAAGTTACTCATAGATGTACTATGAATGATGTTTTCAAAATGTACTGCAACAAGTAGCAATGTGGAATTTTTATGGTTGTTTGTGAATTTCTCTTCAATCTTCCTTACTCACTACCTCACTATACAATGGGATCAGAGGATCACTTGATTTGATCCATTTTTAAGAGCCATTGTTGTCAATCCTACCATTTCTCACTTTCACTGAATTGACTCTTTATCAGTTTAAGCAATCTTAAGTTTGATTTTTTTTTTTATTATTAATTTCATACTTCTCATTGAAGGACAAATTATTTTGAAGAGAAAAATTATATGCTTGGACTGGGGTTTGAATTCAGGACCTTTGGTTTTCTAGGCCAAAGAGAAAAATTTGCATTTAGATTTGAGTGCCCAGATAGCAGTAGAATAATGGCCTAGAAAGCCAAAAGTCCTGGGTTCAAGCCCTGGTCTGAGTGTATAATTTTTTTCTTTAAATATAATGTTTAAGTTGTTAGAAGTTTGATTCTTGACTCTTTGTAATTCTGTATCAGATTTTGAAAGACTTGGGTGCATAACAGGTTTAGAAGAAAGATTTTGTATCATAGAAGAACTGGAGAAAAGGGTGATATTGCTAAGTGTCTAAGCTTTATTAAGTTATGTAGATAGGAAATAACACTATGAGGTTTTTTAATATTGTTTATTTTTTATTATTTCACTCACCTCATACTTCATAATTCATAGCAGACCCTGGGTTTCTTCACGTATTTTGTGACATTCTCAATGCTGCGTCACGTTCACAACTGACGTCCAACGGCCTTCTATCCTGCAGACTGACCTCCGTGCCATCTGGTGGCCGACCGAAGAATTTCCAAATCAGTCCTCTTTCTTTATAACCGGGTATTTCAAAATTCATAGTTGTATTTTCATTCTTGCATATGTAAATTTTTTCCCAAATTGTGAGTTCCTTCGGTTTTTCCAATTGTTTAAGTAATTTTGTTTTGGTTTCTATTCTATGTTTTTCTGAATTTATCAAATTAATTGTAAAGATTGTGAAAAGATATACATAGGAAAAACAAAAAGGAATCTAAATACAAGATTAAAAGAACACCTCAGAAATGTTAAAAATGGAGAAACCGAAAAATCTGCAATAGCTGCACATGCCTGGTCAGAAAAACATAGAATAGAAACCAAAACAAAATTACTTAAACAATTGGAAAAACCGAAGGAACTCACAATTTGGGAAAAAATTTACATATGCAAGAATGAAAATACAACTATGAATTTTGAAATACCCGGTTATAAAGAAAGAGGACTGATTTGGAAATTCTTCGGTCGGCCACCAGATGGCGCGGAGGTCAGTCTGCAGGATAGAAGGCCGTTGGACGTCAGTTGTGAACGTGACGCAGCATTGAGAATGTCACAAAATACGTGAAGAAACCCAGGGTCTGCTATGAATTATGAAGTATGAGGTGAGTGAAATAATAAAAAAATAAACAATGTCTAAGCTTAATTGGATAATTAAAAAGAAATAGGAAATTAGATAGCCAGTTGATGCTAAACAAGTTTAGAAGAAAGATTAATTAATAATAATAATTAATCAATACATTAATATTGAGGTAAGATGAACAGACTAAAAATAATTTAATTAGAAGGAAGACTTGACATCACAGAAGAACTGGAGAAAAGGGTAATATTGCTAAGTGTCTAAGGCTTACCATTGGCAACCTTTAATTGAATAATTGCAAAGAAAGGGGAAATCAGACTTATGGTATATCAGCCAAAAATAGCAAGATAGGGAAAATTAATGACTATTTCATGAAATAGTTTAATGTATGTACTGTAAATGAAAATGGTCAGAAGATAATTATATTATTGTGTTTCTTGAATATATGCATATGACAATTTGTATTATTTTTACAGACATTGAGATTGATTATTTTCCCATATCCACTGTTTATTTTCAGGTCTCCAGACTCAAACAATTAATCCAGGTTTCACTGTATTTACCATTTGATCATACACCAAAATGGCAAAAAACCTCTTCTGATTGTGTGGAATCTTTTATTTATTAGACGCTCTTCTCTAGTTAATTTATGCTATTAGGTAACTTTCAATAAGATCAGTTTTTTAAAAACTTTATTAAGCTACTATATATAATTTGAAATTATAGGACTTTCATTATATATCTTTATGACTTCCATGGTGTTTTTCACCATAAGCAGCATTCCCATTTTCTCCTATCCTCATTATTCTTCATATATTCATTCATTCATAAAAATAGTTATGAGGAACACATTATTGTTTAAATTTTAGTTCATGTTTCTATTTAATTTATACATATGTTCACTACTCATTTATCTCCTTCAAGAACTGAAATTCGTAACAACGTAAAAAAAAAACTTAAGGAAAAATTAAATAAAAGCAGTGTAAAGCTTGAATGTTTTTCAAAATCTCCTTTAAAAAATTCCACAACAGTTTAATTATTTACATTAGAATGTGTTTTCTGAATAATACCTGACTAGCTGAGGGAGAAAGACAATTTCAGCATTTTCTAATATGTAACATTTTATACATTTTTAGGAAACAGAATTAAAGCACGGTTGCAGCCAGCCGATATGTGCAAAACACCAAATAATGGTAAAGGTATATAATAAAAGCTCTGTATCTCATTTGACATTTAAAAGTTGCAGTACATAGATCTAGTTAAAATAAGCTACTAAAAAATTAAGTTGATTTATCAGTAAAATATTTTAACAAAGTTGATCTTTCACAAAATGTATCAATCTTAAAAACTTTTTAGTCTCATTTTTGCTTTAGAAGTACATATAAAATGACATAATTATATTCTTATAATTACAAATATAATTATTTTTATAAGTATTTTAGTTTTTTTTGGAAATATTATTAGGAAACTAATTTTTTTTAGGTAATTTCATTTTGTTATTTAATAATGGTAAAGTATGATATTAGCATATGTTTTTAGTTTGTTTTCAGAACACTGAAAGCATTAATATTTTGATTCATACATATTATCCTTGAGACATAATTTATGTAGTTTGGTTGAAACAATATGTAGCTTATTAAACATATATTGTGATAAAATCAACATTTTAGATTGAGTTGTACAAAAGCACATGTTCATCCAACAGTGTTATTTAGAGAACAATAAAGGGGCTCATTTCCATGACTGCATGTGTCTACTTTATTGGTATTAGTTATAAGTAAAACCAAGCCCGAGATTGCAATACCAACTCCAAAAAAAGCCAGACATAGTGCTGGGAATTTCTTGTGTGAAAATACAGATCCTTCTTCTAACTTGAGATAGCTAATAGCTGGAAGTACATAGGCCAGTGGGACTGCAGCCAATACACCCTGAAATTAAATTTCATAAATTAAATATAATTGTAATTTTGTAATTGAGTAACTTTGACCAATCAGTGATTTTCCACACAAGTTATAAATTGTGCATGTTTGGTAGCTAGTTTTTATTTGGATCATTTTTATTATATACAACTTTCCTCATTACAGGATTGCCTCAAGGACAAAGTGATACAGACAGTTAATTTTCAAAATTGATGAAATACTGTACTGTGTACTGGTATGAAATATGAAGGTAGTTATGACATGATTTCATGTTAAATTTACAAATTTATTACTGTAATTTGGTGTCTATGGAGAAACTGAGAATTTTTCCTCCACTACCTTGTTTATTTATTTAATAATTCTCTGTTAGGTACTGGAAACCATGCTGCCATTTTCCTTAATTCTAAATATGGTATATTGTAGTTAAGTTGAAATGTTGTGTACCAGTACAATGGAAGGCTACCATTATGTCCCAAAATTTATATTCAAGTTTGTATTTTTTCTGATTGTAAAAATATAAAAATGCTTTCAAGTAAACAACAAGAAGTCAGCTGCCATCAAAATGGTGTTTTTAGATTTGAGGATGTTTTGAATAAATATGAATAGCTGTTAGTTTATTGCCTGGTCTTGCGTTATGCATTTTAAAGTCAGTAGGCATTAAAGACAGTTATGTTACGGTCTAGAGCTTGATGCAACCTCCAAGGTGAGGAGTGATG
Organism: Diploptera punctata; assembly: GCA_030220185.1. Taxonomy (NCBI): domain Eukaryota; kingdom Metazoa; phylum Arthropoda; class Insecta; order Blattodea; family Blaberidae; genus Diploptera; species Diploptera punctata. The sequence goes on from JASPKZ010010694.1 coordinate 1,341,574, forward strand.
CAAAGAATGGTTTATTACTTTTAAGAAATTTCAACAATAAGAAAAAAATGTAGCCTCAAAAAAAATATAGCGGGTAGTTAAAGTAAGATCATCAATCCCGAGTAACTGAACCTGGATGATAAGGAAAGTAGTCCTGTAAAGGCCATGCCCTAAATTTAGTAGGCCTATTACCTTGCACATGTATAGAGGTGTGTCAGAATATTTATTTTATCCAATGAAAAATTTATATTAAAAGTGTAATGGCGATTGAAAATCTAAGTCGAATCCACGACTTTCTTAAATGATTCAATGTAAAATGTTATGTAAGCTGTAATCAAAACCAAGTGTGGAGCTGATTCTCCGACTCTAAGAACAAGCAGAGTCATTGCGAATATCGGGAGGAACTTGGAATATAAATTCTCATTAATGTTGACATAAGATAAAATGGAATTTCAAAGATTAGCAGTTTTAATACTTACATAAGTCGTGGTTTAGCAGTTTTCTCTAGCAAGTTATTACTCGACAACGTTAACTTTCAATGCAGAAAAACTGGGAACTAAAAGAATGTGGTAAGGGTGTATAGGGGATGAAGGTAGTAGACCCTTGTCTTTTATAGCAGTAACAGTGTTTATTTTCTGTTAGTCGTGTATAGTCAGTCGTTAGTGACAATGTCAAGTGCGAAAGTTAGATCCTATATTCACAGTATGTAAACATTTAAGTCTGACAGACAGTATCTGGAAATCAGTGCTGATAAAACTTCTCTGTACCTCATATTATCCAAAAACCCATAGACATACAAACTCTGATGGATCTTTCATTAACTTCATCTCTTATTTCAAGTGTCTACCACTATATTTTGCCACTAATTATACCACTTGCCCAGTAATTCGCTTGTACCAACGGTAGAAGGAGACACATTCCCCATCTTCAACACTAGCGCCATTGCTTCCCCTCAGCGGCTAAAAAGTTAACGAGGTGAGTAATAGTCATGCTAGTGAATAAACATAGTGTTATAGTGTTTACGAAGGCAGGAATAATACTTAATAGGATATCATACATAATTCTAAAGGGTAAACGACATGATTTTTTAATTGTAAATGTACATGCCCCCACAGAAGATAAAGATGACAAGATCAAGGATGAGTTCTATGAAGAATTAGAATGCTTATTTGATAGCCTTTCACGATATCATATGAAAATTGTCTAAGGAGATTTTAATGCAAAAATGGGGCGGGAAGATATATTCATACCAACAATAGGCAAATTCAGTCTTCATGAAGATAGTAACGACAACGGGGTTAGATTAGTCACATTTGCCACATCAAAGAATCTCATTGTTAAGAGCACAACATTTCAGCATAAGGATATTCATAAATATACCTCAACGTCCCCAGATGGAGAAACTCGGAACCAGATAGATCATGTATTAGTGGATAAACGCTGGCACAGTAGCATCATTGATGTTAGATCAGTTAGAGGGACAGACTGCAATTCGGATCATCATCTGGTCAGAGTGAAAATCAGACAATGGCTATCGCTTATGAGAGGAACAAACACTAAAGACGATTCTGTAAAATTTGAATTAAAAAACTTGAAAAATGATGAAATGCGGCAAGAATACCAAATCAAAATTGCTAATAGATTTGAAGTACTGGAATCTTCAGATGACAATGTGGCAAACGAAGAAGAAACTCATATAAATAAAGAATGGGAGGCTATAAGAGATACTATTAAATTGTCAGCATCAGAAAGCTTTGGTTGTTTAAAAAAGAGGCAAAACAACAAGTGGTTTGATGAGGAATGTGCCGACATTGTAAAGAAAAGAAAGCTAGCAAAAATGAAATGGTTACACGAGCCAAATGAGGTAAATTTAGAGCAATTGGGTAGTGTTAGACAGGAAACCACCAAGTTACTAAAGAGTAAAAAGAGGGAATATTTGAGAGAGATGATTAATGATCTTGAAATGAATGCAAAAAATAGGAACATTAGAGAATTCTATCATTGAATTAGTATAGAGAAGAAAGGGTTTCAGGCTAGAACAAACATAATTCGGAATGAAAATGGGGATATGATTGCAGATTCTAGGAGTATATAAAATAGATGGAAAAGCTACTATAATCAGCTATTAAATGTACATACACAACAGGACATTGAGGAGGATAATTTACAGACAGCAAAATTGCTAGTCGCAGAACCAAGTGTATTAGAGGTTGAAATGGCGATCGAAAAATTGAAGATGTATAAAGCATCAGGTTCAGATGAGATCCCAGCAGAACTGATAAAATCAGGAGGAGAAAAATTGATGGACAAGATACGCTGGTTGCTTAGTATGATTTGGGAAAAAGATGCTCTTCCAGATGAATGGAAAGAATCAATTATCGTACGAATTTTTAAGAAAGGAGATAAAACTGATTGCAACAACTACAGGGGCATCTCATTACTTTCAACTTCGTACAAAATTCTAACAAATATATTAGTAAGCAGACTTACTCCCTATATTGATGACATTCTAGGAGATCATCAATGTGCATTTAGAAGAAACAGGTCTACAACAGATCAGATTTTTAGTATAAGACAGATTTTAGAAAAGAAATGGGAATATAATGGCACTGTACATCAACTATATGTAGACTTCAAAAAAGCATATGATTCAATTAAGAGGGAGAAGTTATATAGTATCATGCTGGAGTTCGGAATTCCTAAAAAGTTGGTTAGACTTATATGAATGTGTCAGTTTTCAGACACTTTTGAAATCCAGAATGGGTTGAAGCAAGGAGATGCACTATCTCCTCTACTATTTAATTTTGTACTAGAGCATGCCATTATATCTTTAGAGAATGAGGAAGGCTTACAACTGAATGGTATTAATAAGCTGTTAGTTTATGCTGATGATGTAGTACTACTGGCCGATAGCGAGGAGATACTAAAGGCCAACACGCACACACTATTGAGTAACACTGAGAAATTAGGACTGGAAGTAAATATCAGTAAAACTAAATATATGGTCACACGTAGAAATTCAGTATATAATGGAAATGGACAGCTAATGACAAATGAGGGAAATTTTGAGGAAGTGGCTGAATTCAAATACCTAGGAACAATAATCACAAATAGGAATGAAATGCACAAAGAAATTAAACATAGGCTCAATTCTGGAAATGCATGCTATTATGCATTGCAGAGACTTTCAAAAAACGTTAAGCTGAAAATATATAAAACTATTATTCTACCAGTTATATTATATGGGTGCGAAACATGAACTCTTACTTTAAGGGAGGAAAGGAGATTACGAGTATTTGAGAATAAAGTTCTTAGGAAAATTTTTGGACCAAAGAGAGATGAACAGACAGGTGAATGGAGAAGACTACATAACAATGAACTACATGGTCTTTATAGGAAGCCAGATATAATAAGAACAGTTAAGTCTCGTAGACTGCGATGGGCAGGACATGTTGCACATATGGGGAATGAAAGACGTGCATGGAAACTTCTTGTAGAAAAGCCAGAGGGAAAACGCCCAGTTGGTAGACCAAGAATGAGGTGGGAGAATAACATTAACTATGATTTGAGGGAAGTAGATTATACAGGGAATGATTGGAAAGTATTAGCTCAGGATAGGGATGTATGGAGAGCTTGTGTCCGGACGGCCATGAACCTATGGGTTCAATAGTGCCTGTGAGTAAGTAAGTAGGTATAGTGTAAAGTGGATGTAGATTACGTGGCAGGAATTAGATGTTATAGGATGTATTTTGCTACTCAAACATGGGATACTAGTGTTCTTGCTTACTTTTACACTATGAGTTGAACTCCATTTAAAATGCCGCAATTTGAGTAATATTGCATTTATCAAACACTCGTAAATATCTAGAAACATGTCTTCTTCACTGTTCTTTAACTATTTAAGACAATTAAAACCAAATACAGCGTATTTAAAACATTTAACAATGCATTACCTCTTGAACCACAGCTTTAGCTTCTCAAGCATGTGCAGTGGGCCATAACAGGGACTCTGCTTTTTGAAGCAGCTCAATATTTTTGTTGCTAGGTGTACGTACTAAATTTGGAGAGATTCTAAATCCATTGAATATAAGTGAATTAATTGTATTTTCTATAAGTATTGTAATATTGAAGTTACAAATGAATAACCTTGTTGTCAGGCTTGTTATATTTAGAAGTTTCTTTAGTTGACATTATCCAATCGAAAGTCCTGTTTCTGTCTTACACTTCTCCTATCTATAGCAAGCATTTTTTTTTAAATCTAGGTTTATGTTCTATTGCTTTGTTTGTCTCACAACTGATGCAGAATTCTAAGATAAATGAAAACTTACATTGAGTTCCAATACAACTCCGAGGCAGTCTGTAGCCATAGATATGAGATATGTAACAGTAACAATGAAGACTGATATTCCAATATGCCTTATGTTCCTCCACCGATCTTCAGAAGATGGCAGACTTGAGAAGAAACTGTTTTCAATTACTTCACGAGCCACAAAACATTCAATTGGAAATGTAAGCAAGATTGTAATACTGAAGCTGATTCTTGAGACATTCATCAAGTCATCTGACCAACAATAGTTCTCCAACAGATCACCTGTAAAACATATGTAAGTAATTTAATTTTATGCATGAGTTATTTATGCTCTGAAAACCAACTAATTGTGAGAAATTCCACCATTTCTTCTAAAAGTATTGTTTGAAATTTTGATTTTCCTAATGGTTCAATTTTTATATTTGAATCAAAAATAAAATATTTATTTTTATGTGTTACAAGTAATGTAATGTAAAATAATTTTGTATTATTTTATACTCATAGGCTCAATGCCATATTCACTAAGTCCCTCTCTTCAGCTAACTGAATCCAGTACACATCTTTAGTATCCAGTTCTCTAAGTTCCATCCCTAATGGTCTTTTCTCAAAAGTTTTGAAATACAAGAAAATTTAAAACATTTCTACTGTAACCCATGTAAGCTATATGAACTACCCATCTCATTTTCCTAAATTTAATGCCCCTGACAATGTTGGTATATTGGGAAGCTAGGGAAAAAATGACTTGGGTCCTATATTCTACCCCTTATGGGAACGAATATATTCTCTTCAAAATTACTTTTAGCTTTTCTTCCTATAATATAAAGTAACCATGTTTCATATCACAGACTAATGGCAAAATTATCATTTTATAAATTGTAATCTTTTGATTCTTGGACAAAAGTCCACCGCTGTGGTCTTGAGGTAGCGTGCTGCCTTATCACACAGTGGGCCCGGGTTCGATTGCCGGTTGGGACAAGTTTCCTGAGTGAGGTTTTTTTCGTGGTTTTTCCTCACCTGTAAGATAAATGTCAGGAAACTTTAAGGCCCAAACGGTCTCCGAACATCATCTGACCATCATTATCATGATGATGGGACTAAGAAGCTCTGAAACATGTTTGACAAAAACAACTCTAAGAGGTAAGAATGAACAGACAAAATGTTTTAATTAAATATCATATTCACCTAATTAGCTTAAGTTTAGTTTAAGGCCTCTGCTGACACATCATTACCACCACCATCAACTCACATATCATCGGAACAGCGTAACCCTACATTCCAGGCGTCCAACCTCAGATGTGGGTTACAAGTACGCCATGCCATGTTGTCGAAATGACAACCTGGGGCATTTGAAAAGAAAAATTCTTGGATAAAAACTGTCAGTATTTTGCTATAACTAACTCACTGGCACTATTGAACACTGAGGTTCATGGTTGCAAGGACATTCCTATTCTTGTCATTCCCTTCTCCTTCAAATCATAAAACTCCTGGCGCGACAGGCCTACAAGACCCTTGGCCTACCAGCCGGCTGCTGGCCTCACATCCACATGTGTCAATCACAGAGGTAGATGATAATCAGCCAGTGTAGGGGTGACATGTGGTCAGCATGTCGAGTCACCCAGCCGTTATAGCTGGTTTTCTCAACCTGGAGCCGCTACTTATTGTAGCCACCACGATGCTGGGTGGGCACCGGTCCCATACTGGCCGAAATACCATGAGAAAATTTCTTCCCCCACGGAGACTCGAACCAGCGCAAGTCCCGTAGCTCTGTGCCAAGGCTTCCTGCCTTAACCACTTGGCTACGGCGTGGGACCCTTCAAATCATGGTTAATTTTATTCTCCCATCTTAATTATTGACCTACTAATGGGGCACTTTTTTCTGGTTTTCCTACAAGATGTTTCCATCCCATTTTTCACTCCCCATTCATGTCACATGTATTGCCCATCGCAATCAGTGAGACGTAAGTGTTCTTATTACTGTTGGTTTCCCATAAAGATCTTGGAGTTTGTTGTTATTTAATTTTCTTCATTCACATATCTGTTCACTCCTTTTTGTTCCAAACATTTTCCTGAAATCTTTATTTCCAAATACTCATGATCTTTTATCCTTTCTAAAAGTAAGAGACCATATTTTGCATGGAAGAATAACCATTTTATGCATATTTTAATTAATTCTCTTTAGAGAAGTTGGGATGACAAGAGTCCCTTTAACACATGCTTTTTTAGAGTTGAATTTAATTTCTTTTTGTTATTATCATTCGTAGGTATTTTAATTCTTTTACTTTTTCAAAATTTGCCTAATCTGTTAACTGTCCATTCACATTTAATAATGTATTTCTCAGTGGCTTGCGGTGGTCAGAGCAATTACCCCAGCTGTATGACGAAAATTTGACTTATAGTTTATAAAAACTTTTATACCAAATTATTCAGTTTACAAATAGTATGATATTAAAATGCCATGTAAATTTTGCTTTTTTTTTTTAGATCCGGTAAAACTGGAGTTGGCCTACCTTGTTGTACGAGGTCATTTTTCTCATTAAAAGAGCTGCACGAAAATTCATTTTTACTAAATTGACAAATCACATCAGTAACACTTTAAAACTCGTAAAAACATATTAATAACATGTTTGAAAGAACTCAGTGTCGACATTAAATTCATTGCTTTCAACAAATAATATATATATGTTCGTAATAATCCAATTGTTGTTATCCATTTATATAATATAAATAAAGCTTCTTAAATTAACAGCTTGCTATAGCTGAACAAACATACCGCATCATTTTTTTTATTTATGTATTTCTGTTTTGTAAAAATGTAACTAGCATTAAATAAATGTTATAAATTAAGAAATGTTATTTTAAAAAAATTCACTATTGAGGAATTGGTGCTTCCGAAATCAGCCAATCACTTTTTTTCATCAAATGTATTTTTATTCGAGTTGTGACGTTAACTAGGTACAGCTAGCTAGTATTGAATAAAAAGTCAATGGAACAATGGAATAAGACATAAGCTTCGTCTAGTGGATTGTCGCAGGATGTAGCAGGCAGTGATGCAATTTGCTTGAACCAGGCTTGCACAGATTCATCTGTAGCACAATAGCTGGTGTTGGTGGGGATAACATAGAGGAAACTCTATTTGTTTCTCTATGGAGATTATATAAATATGCAGAAGGCTCCGTCAAACTGAATGCAATACATGTCTGCTTGCACAGCGGGAATTTCGAATATCTATGTTCATGCATAATTGATTTGAATGGAATTTGGCAAATATATATATATTTTTTTATTCTAAATTATTAATATACTGGGGTAGCTAGGGTTAAAAGCACACCACTGTATTCCTGTATATGACCAAATATTTAGTTTTATGATATTGCCTCCAGTCCCAGTATCCTAGTGTTGCGTGTGTTTGCCTTTAGTATTTCCTCACCGACTCTTAATAATACTTAAGCAATTATTAACAGCTGACTAATACCATTGAGTTTGCATATCCTCTTTATCCTCTAATGACTTGATTCCCTGCTCTAGTATAAAATGGAATACAAGATTTTGCTATAATAGAGTAAATTAACATTTTATTTGCAAGTAGAAATTTTAGAGCCAAAGTCATAAGACAGAATGGTAATTTTCATTAAAGAATGAAACTGCTTCGACTTAAGTGTATTTTCCCAAATAAGAATAAAACTGTGAAAATGGAAAGTTTACAGGTCTGCAATAAATTTTATAAACCTACCAACTATATAAAAGGAATATTTATATAAATAATAGTTCCAGAGTTTTTTATTATTATTATCAGTAATGATAGTGCCTTCCTGTTGATCTTGGAATCATGGATCCAGATTCCAAATCTAGTCAGGATTGATGGATTCTTTTAATTCATAAAAGTATTGAGTGTAATTTTCTTTCAAATGGAAGTTAAGCCAAGAGTTATAGTTTTGTGGCATACAAAAAATTTCAAGCCTAAATAAGAGACTTTAGGCAAATTTTATTGATCTTTCAAGTTCTTTTTAAATAGTGATATTAAAAAGAATCATTAAATAAAATACTGTACACCGTGTCCACAAAAATAGTATCATATTTTAAACTACTACTACGTCGCTTTGGATAATCATATCTAAATGAAATTGATGACAATCAAAAGAGAAACTCAAAATGCATTTGCAATACATCATAGATATTGAATGTGGCCCCATGAGTGACGCTGCAGACATCGAGGCAATATTCCCATTCATGCCACACACATTCTCCAACATATGTGAAGAAATGACTGAATGGCAGCAGTGATATGAAACTGAACTTCTTGCAGGATTTGAGGCAATGGGGGTACATAGACACAATCCTTTATGTAACCCCATAAAAAGAAGTCATAGACCGTCAAATCAGGTGACCTTGGCGGCCACTTGTAGAAAATATTATCATCATCTCTGGCACGTCCAATCCATCTTCCTGGAAGTCGGTCATTCAGATGCTCCCGAACATGCAAATGTTGCTGAAAAAGATATTCATTGCCTTCTTCTTGTTCCAATTGTGGAAATAACCATTCAGTGAGTATATCAAGATAATTTTCATCATTGACAGTGGCATCTAGAAAGAAAAATGGGCCATAGATTTTACGTTTCGATACGGCACAAAAGACATTCACTTTATGGGAGTTTCTTTCAACTTCCACAATAGTGTTCGGATTCTCACTCCCCCATTTCCTAACATTATGCCTGTTCACTTTACCACGAACATGGAAAGTTGCCTTATCACTGAAAATTATTTTTTCTGACAGTTCTTCATTATCCTCCATTAGTGCCATGAAATGCTCAGAGAAATCTAATCACTTTGCATGGTCATCAGATTTCAACTTATGCACTAATTGGAGTGTGTAGGGGTGGAACTTCAGTCTTGTATGTAGGATCTTAGATAAGGTGGATTTAGGGATGTTTAACTGTTGACTAGCTCTATGGACGGACTTCTTGGGACTACGCACAAATGCCTCCTGCACTTGATCCACAATTCCTGCATCAACAGATGGTCTCCCTGAATGGCCTATCCTTTGAATACATATGCAGCCATGATCCACAAAATCACGGTACCACTTCAAAATTGACTTGTGTGTAGGAGCCTGATGTTGAAACCTTTGCCTAAAAGCAGGCCGGACCAGCACCGGACTCTGCATGGTGTGATATTCCAAAACACACCAACTACGTTCTTGGGGTTTCACCATAACTCCTTAAAATCTATTTCATAACTTCTTTAACCCTTCAGAGCGGATGGAGTTAAATGGCCGGTAATACTCTGTTGCGGGAGGAGGTTCACGGGTATTTAAACCTAACCGTTCAGTGCCAGTATTCCAATAACGCATTTAAATGGAAATATCTTGAGTAATTTAAATGTTTTTGCAATTCGTTTATGGTGAACCCTTAATATAATATTTAATTAATTAAATTTGTGACGGTTCTCATGTAACATTTCTGCATGTGCAGACTTATTTATGATTGTTGTGCCACAGTTGAAGTAGGTAATTTGTAAGTTTCTCACATAAGTAGCACAGTGAATTGCACTAGGAATTCTTTGAAGACTTCAGAGAACCGTCTTTACCTAACAACACAACGAAATATTTACACAAAGAGAAGGGTCTTCAAAAAAAAAAGAATGAACTTCAAAATTTGGTGTGTTAAATCTTCAAAGCGTAAACCAGCTACCTGAGACTTGGGCACCAATAAGTGTATTTTTTCCCCTTGTGTTTACTTGTTCATGTTTATTACAAACACATTGCTTCTATGCGTTGACCTTCTTTCTTGTAGGGGGAGGACAGCCTTCTCCAAATGTGTCTTTCTAACACTTTGGAAACATTATTTTAGGTAGTGTGCCTTCAAAAAATTGTCTTTCTACACATGAGACCTGTTGTGCTAAAAGACCTTCATCAACCCTAAATTTCAATGTCTTTCTTCTGGTTTCCAAGGTGAAACCTGTTGATGATATATGACTCTAATAGCTTCACCGGAGGTGTGGACTTGAAAGATCAACATGCTACAAGCCGGAAGATCGAGGGTTCGAGTCCTGGTGGATCGGGATTTTTAAACTGAACCAAACCTTCAGGCGGCACTGTGACCCCGGGGTTGACTCAGCCTCTAACTGAAATAAGTACCAGATGCTTGTTATGGGTCACCAGACAGAGATAAGTACCCGGCTTACATCAAGTACCGATAGTCTAGAAAAAGTGGGAACCTTAACCTCCTAATATCCCAAGGAGCTCCTAAGGTCTGTACTGGACCACTTTACCTTTTAGATACTGAGTGAATAGTAGACTAACTACCTTTCCATAATGTGAGGGTATCGTCATTTGAAATATATATATATATATATATATAATATATATATATATATCTGAAATTTACTGTTGTGGTTCTGTACTATAGCGTAAATTGGAAATAACTTTGTTGGGCCTTTATATATAATATATACTGAATTTTGCGACGTTATTATTAAAAATGAAGAGATTTGAAAATAGATTCAATTTGATAGACAAGCTAATCTACAAAAAAAAGTGAATTTATTTTTCTAAAAAATCAAGTTATAAATATAAGAAAAATGTCAGAGGCCGCAAGAATAAATGCAAATATAAAATTATTTTAACTTGTTACTCAGGGCCGTCATCAATTAATATATGCACTAATATAAACTTTGAAGTCTCTACATAAAATGTATATAAACGGTAAATAGTTAATGTAAACACAAAGATCATAATAACAGTTTAAAGCAGTGCGTGTAGCTAGCGTACACGTCATGTCGCTCTGCATTTGGTAAAGAATTCAACCTGCGTACATGTCACGTCCCTCCACGCTGACGTGTTAATAACAACACAATTTAAAAAAGCACAGCTAACATTCACAATTTAACCTTTCAGCTAAATATCCAACAATGAACCCATATCGACCACAAAAATCATGATTAAATTTAGTTTAGTTTCTGTATTGTTGTCCATTATTCTCCATTGTTGACATTTTTGAGTTTCTCTATTGATTGTCACTAATTTCATTTAGATACAATTATCCAAAGCGACATAGTAGTATAAAGTATGATACTATATTTGTGGACACGTATTTACCTTCATTTTTTCCTAATTATAAAAAATTCCACAATTTTGTAAAAGTATTGTTTGAAACTTTGATTTTCCCAATTTTTTTTTTGCAATTGAATATCAAAAATAAAATATTTATTTTTATTGTTACAAGTAATACAATTTAATATAATTTTGTCTTATTTTACACTACAAAAAATAATCCAATCTTTATTTTTATTGTTACAAGTAATACAATGTAATATAATTTGTCTTATTTTACACTAAAAATATAATCCAATCCTACTTCTGAATTTTTGTAGCATACAGAACCATTACTAAAGCAATGCTACTAGAGTAAGGGTTGTAATAAACAAATTACTTCCTAATATAATTTATTAATAAGGATTGTAATAATTACTCTTTGTTAGGCTTGTGCTTTTGGGAATTCCAATTAAAAAATAAATATTAATAGGAAAATAGTTTGAGAGAAGAATTTAATATAACTTGTATTAAGCATTCATTTTGTTTAGTGATTGAAATGTTTATGAAAATTAAGTGAAATTCATCATCATCCAAGTCAAGTTATAGGCCTAGTGGTTTGTGATGGTCTCCTTCCATCTCTTAAAGGGTCAACCCTCAAAGTGCATTGAAATTAAAATTAAAAATTATAAAAGTGTCCCCTCCCTTATTACTTTACATTACATTGCATGGAATATTTTTATCCAACAACTGCATCTAAATTAATCAAAACATTTCTTAAATAAATAAAGCAATGAGTGAACTTTATTATTAGCCAATTTGTCTTGAAAGGCATGTTCTGCTGAAGAATACTTTTAGATATTTAAAAATTTCACTTTGATTAATTTATTAATTACAATTCTGCCACTCTATTGTAAAAATAATTTATATCTTTTTATCTAAGGTAGAGATCTTACAATTATCCAATGAGACAAAGGGATTGTATACATATAAGTAATTATAGTACCGGTACTTCTGAATACCACAAATCTCTTATTTGTTTACTAGTATTATCAAAGATTTGCCTTCTGAATTAATAAATACACTATAAGATCAAAAGTATAGAAACACTCATCAACAACTCATAGACAGTTTTTCACCTTATGCACTCAAATACTGAACTTTAACCTTTTTGAGTCCTACTGTCATGTAAACGCGTCCATAGCCAGGCAAGCTGGCCAGCCTGCTGTTGTATATTGCTGTGTTCTATCCCCTTCAATCCTATAAAACTCACTTTCAATATATCTGTTCAATAATAAAACAAATTCTTGTGGTACATTTTGACCTAACAGAAAGTTCATGACTTACACTCAACAAAAAAATTACAGAAGGAACAAATAGAGACAAAATGAACAGATTCTCTTGTAATAGTCAAATGGAAAGATAGAAGGGATGTTATAGTTCTTAGTCCTAAGTATAACACTGCAATTGAGTAAACATATAAAAAGTAATTTTCGATACCACTTGATGGATTTTCTCATATATTCTACATTGCTCAACATTCAACAATCGTGCTGGTACAATGGTCATCACCAAACCAGTCCTCTATAGTAGGCAGCATAATATCATTCAGAATGTCTTCATAACCTTTGGCATTTAGATTCTCATTCAATTTTACTAGAGAACCAAGTCTGTTCCATGAGAAACAGTAATTCACATTCTCCAAATTTCACTGTTGACACAATACAGGGTGGCAGATATCGTACCCCCATTTGCTTCAATCAGTCTGCCACAACATGTAGCATGACTCATCACTAAAAATCACACATTTCCATTTGTCCATTGTCTAGTAATGGTGCTCTTTACAACATTGCAGTATGTTTGATTTGTGCAGCTACCCGCAAATGATAACCCAATTTTCTCAACTCACAATGGAAGTCATTGTACTAACTTCACTACTGATGGCACAGTTAAATTCTTAGGTGAGTGATAAAATTCTACCCAAATTCTTAGATGTTTAATTCAGCCAACAATCAAGATTTTTAAACATTACCCTCTTCAAAGAATCCTTTTGGACATAATATGCAGCCTATCAGTTCATTCTTTACAACATTTTAAAATGTCCCAGCAGCATCAGAAGGGCTGATGTTTCTCTGATAGACTTACCACTTAGATGGACACCTATGATCATATGGCATTAAAAGTTGAGCTCTGCCAATCTAATCATGTTGATCTTATTTGTAATACTGAACAATACACAATATGATGTCATTGAACAAACCAATGTGAAGTTTGTCTAACCCATAGCAGCACTATTCAAGAGTATCCCTACACTTTTGATCATATATTGTATAAATGACAAAGTTGTTAAAAAAATTGAAATTATTACTAGCCCATTCACGTTTAATGATCTTCATTAACTTTTTAAATCATTGTTTTTTTTATTGTTTCATTTGACTTGTCTACCTGTACACTGCATAGCTCGAGACAAATTATCTATTCTTCGTCTGCAGAAAATGTAGAGAAATCTGTGCATCGTATTTGTGGGGATAAGAGCGCATGTGCTTTACTTTCCAAGTCAGTCAGTCTGAAGGTGAACACTGGACTGTTACAATATCTCCGAGTTCTGGATAAGAATTCCTTTGCGAGAATTAAACAATGCTTAAAAAATCTTAAAGCTTATCGGTGTTTAAAAATATTGGTAAAATTAATTTACTATTATGTTAAATTTCAATACAAAAATGTTTTATTTTCACATGGGATTAGTACAATAAAACAATAAAAACTTGAAATGTCGAAACTGTTAGGATTTTTTCACGCAACGTCTTGAAAACTTGAAACTTCAATTTTGAAAGAAATTACTTACTTACTTACTCACTGGCACTATCGAACCCGTAGGTTCATGACCGCGCGGACATAAGCTCTCCATACATCCTTATCCTGAGCTAATGATTTTCAATCATTCCCTGTATAATCTACTTCCCTCAAATCATAGGTAATGTTATTCTCCCACCTCATTCTTGATCTCCCAACTGGGCGTTTTCCCTCTGGCTTTCCTACAAGGAGCTTCCATGCAAGTCTTTCATTCCCCATACGTGCAACATGTCCTGCCCATCGCAGTCTACAAGACTTAACTCTTCTTATTATATCTTGCTTCCTATAAAGACCATGTAGTACATTGTTATGTAGTCTTCTCCATTTACCTGTCTGTTCATCTCTTTTTGGTCCAAAAATTTTCTTAAGTACTTTATTCTCAAATACTTGTAATCTCCTTTCCTCCCTTAAAGAAAGAGTCCATGTTTCGCACCCATATAATATAACTGGTAGAATAATAGTTTTATATATTTTCAGTTTAACGTTTTTTTGAAAGGAGTTGGGACATCAAGAGTCTCTGCAATGCATAATAGTACACATTTCTAGAATTGAGCCTATGTTTAATTTCTTTATGCATCTCATTCTTATTTGTGATTATTGTTCCCAGGTATTTGAATTCAGCCACTTTCTCAAAATTTCCCTCATTTGTCATTAGCTGTCCATTTCCATTATACAGGGCAAGTCAAAATGTTGTGCAGGTTTTCAGAAATTTATTATGTGAAATGTAATGAACATATAATATTGTGAGACATATTGTATGAAAGGTAAACTCTCAAAGTTTTTTTTTAAATATTCACAGATGTTCTATGTGAGCGCCTTTTGTTACACGACAGATGTCAAGCCGATATTCAATCTCCTGCCAAACTTTCTGTAGCAGTCCGGGGTCGATATCAGCAATGACTGCTGTGATGCGGGCACGCAGTTCATGCAGTGTTGTTGGAAGTGGTGGTACGTAAACATGATCCTTTACAAGACCCCACATGAAGAAATCACACGGGGTTAGATCTGGTGAACGAGGTGGCCAATGAATGAGTTGTTGATCACCCTGAGATGCACGGCCTATCCAGCGTTGTGGTAAAGCCGTATTCAAATGGTCTCGAACACTGCCATGGTAATGTGGAGGGGCACCATCCAACTGCAGAATGAAATCTGGACTATCCGCTTCAAGCTGCGGAAGGAGCCATTGTTGTAGCATATCAAGGAAAACATGTCCGTTCACAGTACGTTCATGAAAGAAAAAGGGCCCATAAACCTTTGCATGGGAAATGGCACAAAAGACATTCACTTTCGGAGAATCGCGTTGATGTTCCAGAGTTGCATGGGGGTTACCAGTTCCCCAAATCCTTACATTGTGTCTATTCACTTTTCCTGAAAGGTGGAAAGTCGCTTCATCACTGTAAACTACCCTCTCATGGAACTCATTCTCTTCCATTAATGCGAGAAAATCAACACAGAAGGACGCTCGCAAAGCATAATCGGCGGGTTTTAAGGCTTGAAGCAGTTGCAAGTGGTAGGGTTTCATCTGTAAACGTTTCCGGAGAATCCGCCATACAGTTTTTTGTGGTAGTTGAAGTTCTGTCGCTCCCCGGTAGGTGGATTTCTGTGGACTCCGCACGAAGCATGTGCGAACGCGTTCGACTGTCTCTTCACTCGTCGACGGACGGCCAGTCGATTTTCGTTTACAGATACAGCCTGAATCCCTAAATTGTGTGTACCACTTACGAATGGATCTCCCATCCGGCGGGTCTTTATCGTATCTGGTACGGAAATGTCGTTGAACACTAGTCACAGAGTTGTTTACATGGTAATCAAGCACACAGAAAGACTTCTGATCCCCAGTCAACGCCATTTTCCTTTACTGCTCTGCTGTTGACATCTTGCGGGTGAACGCGGAACTTTAGAAGTGGACAACTAAACTTTGAGAGTTTACCTTTCATACAATATGTCTCACGATATTATATGTTCATTACATTTCACATAATAAATTTCTGAAAACCTGCACAACATTTTGACTTGCCCTGTATAATGAATTTCTACATGTTACTCAATAGTGTGTGCGTGTTGTCCTTTAGTATCTCCTCGCTATCGGCCAATAATACTACATCATCAGCATAAACTAACAACTTATTAATACCATTGAGTTGTAAGCCTTCCTCATTCTCTACAGATTTAATGGCATGCTCTAGTACAAAATTAAATAGTAGAGGAGATAGTGCATCTCCTTGCTTCAACCCATTCTGGATTTCAAAAGTGTCCGAAAACTGTTTGCCTACACGCACCCTACTCTTTGTGCCATTTAGACACATTCGTATAAGTCTAACTAACTTTTTAGGAATTCCGAACTCCAGCAGTATACTATATAACTTCTCCCTCTTAATTGAATCATATGCTTTTTTGAAGTCTACATATAGTTGTGCCATTATATTCCCATTTCTTTTCTAAAATCTGTCTTATACTAAAAATCTGATCTGTTGTAGACCTGTTTCTTCTAAATGCACATTGATGATCTCCTAGAATGTCATCAATATAGGGAGTAAGTCTGCTTACTAATATATTTGTAAGAATTTTGTACGAAGTTGAAAGTAATGAGATGCCCCTGTAGTTGTTGCAATCAGTTTTATCTCCTTTCTTATAAATTGGTACGATAATTGATTACTTCCATTCATCTGGAAGAGCTTCCTTTTCCCAAATCATAATAAGCAACCAGCGTATCTTGTCCATCAATTTCTCTCCCCCTGATTTTATCAGTTCTGCTGGGATCTCATCTGAACCTGATGCTTTATACATCTTCGAGTTTTCAATCGCCATTTCAACCTCTAATGCATTTGGTTCTGCAACTAGCATTTCTGCTGTCTGTAAATTATCCTCCTCAATGTCCTGTTCTATGTGTGCATTTAATAGTTGATTAAAGTAACTTTTCCATCTATTTAATATACTCCTGGAACCTGCAATCAAATCCCCATTTTCATTCCGAATTATGTTTGTTCTAGCCTGAAACCCTTTCTTCTCTATACTAATTCCCTGATATAATTCTCTAATGTTCCTACTTTTTTGCGTTCATTTCAAGATCATTAATCTTCTCTCTCAAATATTCCCTCTTTTTACTCTTTAGTAACTTGGTGGTTTCCCGTCTAATACTACCCAATTGCTCTAAATTTACCTCATTTGGCTCGTGTAACCATTTCATTTTTGCTAGCTTTCTTTCCTTTACAATGTCGGCACATTCCTCATCAAACCACTTGTTGTTTTGCCTCTTTTTTAAACAACCAAAGCTTTCTGATGCTGACAATTTAATAGTATCTCTTATAGCCTCCCATTCTTTATTTATATGAGTTTCTTCTTCGTTTGCCACATTGTCATCTGAAGATTCCAGTACTTCAAATCTATTAGCAATTTTGATTTGGTATTCTTGCCGCATTTCATCATTTTTCAAGTTTTTTTAATTCAAATTTTACAGAATCATCTTTAGCGTTTGTTCCTCTCATAAGTGATAGCCGTTGCCTGATTTTTACTCTGACCAGATGATGATCCGAATTGCAGTCTGTCCCTCTAACTGATCTAACATACATCGATGATGCTACTCTGCCAGCGTTTATCCACTAATACATGATCTATCTGGTTCCGAGTTTCTCCATCTGGGGACGTCCAGGTGTATTTATGAATATCCTTATGCTGAAATGTTGTGCTCTTAACAATGAGATTCTTCAATGTGGCAAATGTGACTAATCTAACCCCGTTGTCGTTACTATCTTCATGAAGACTGAATTTGCCTATTGTTGGTTTGAATATATCTTCCCGCACCACTTTTGCATCAAAATCTCCTAACACTTTTTTCATATGATATCGTGAAAGGCTATCAAATAGGCATTCTAAATCTTCATAGAACTCATCCTTGATCTTGTCATCTTTATCTTCTGTGAGGGCATGTACATTTACAATTATAAAATCATGTCGTCTACCCTTTAGAATTATGTATGATATCCTGTCACTAACAAACTTAATATCTCGGATAGCGGATAGGATCCTCCTTCTTACTAAAAAACCCGTTCCAAATGCCATTTTGAAAAAAAAATGGTAGCATAAATTAACAAATACTAATAATATATATTCAAACAAAGAAAAATGAAAGAGATTATTTAGAACAAAAACTGTTAAATATCATACATTACATATTATGAGCATAAATATTTTTTTATTTTTTAATGTGATTTAGAATAAGTCCAAATAATGATAATAATATAATAATAATTTGCATTTTTTGGCAATTACAATATTATTTTTAAAAGTGTTTTTTATTATGTCCTGTCTAATTTTTAACGTAACAGAAGATTTGGTTGAATGCAGGCTTTCACGGCCGGTAATCATGATGTTGAGTGATTCCGGGTTCTGTGGCCGTGGTCCATAGTTGGTGTTGATACCAGACGTTTCGCCCTCAACTGCGGAGGGCATCTTCAGTGGCGAGTGCTTCTAGGCGTGTTTCCTGGTCGGAAGCTCTACTTAGAGCTACTCTAAGTAGAGCTTCCGACCAGGAAACACGCCTAGAAGCACTCGCCACTGAAGATGCCCTCCGCAGTTGAGGGCGAAACGTCTGGTATCAACACCAACTATGGACCACGGCCACAGAACCCGGAATCACTCAACATCAGAAGATTTGGTTACTTACCCGAGCCATTTCAAGAACCATTCATGGCACCCAGTCCAATTAATTTAATTTAAGTTTTATTATTTTTATTTCTATAGTGCCTGAAAATGTAATCAAAATTGATTTTTATGTGACAGAGAAAATATTATTAAGTCATGAAAATTCACACTTGAAAAAATGAAAATATGTCTTGAAAACTTTGACTTTTTGCAAATTATTTTTCAAATCAAATCAAATCGATTTCAATGAAATTTTCAGTTGCTAAAATTAATTTTTAATGTACATTTTTGTAATGCCTCACATAAAAAAGTTATTATTTTTTTAATTTTCAATATACTATAAGATTATAAATTTTGTCAAACACAAAAACACATGAACTGAGTTTTATACTGTTTTATACAGATTTTGAGAAAATTGTCTCCACTTGCTTCGCTGTTAATTTTTTAAATGGTTGTATAAACAAGATTGTGACCCTAAAAAAAACCATTGAGAACAATCTTGCATTCTCTAGAATGTGTCAGCTTTCTGATTAGACATCTTTCTCGCCTAAAAAACTACAGCAAAGTGAAGTAATGTTACATGATCTGTTCTCCCACCAGCAGTTCAGTAATGTCACATGATCTGTTCTCCCTCCAGTATTTCATACTGTGGCACATTTTGCATGCCCCCTGCACAGATAGCTTATTTCAAATAACTTTCTCTACATTTTCTGTGGACAAAGTTTATCTAATGATCCATAATTTGGTAACAGTGCAACATATTAAATCTTTCTCTGATACATTTTTAAGACATATTTGTTTATCTCTATGGGTTTTCCTTTGTTAACATTTACAGAATGATATTTTCACTTTATTATCTCATTTACTGAACATAAAGAAAAATACAAAGATTGATTTTTTTAGTTGTGGCAACTATTTTTTCTCTCCCAATGTATAGCATACTTATGTTGTTCTCATACTTACACGGTTCTAAGTTTTACAAGCCTTTGATGTAGCCACCAGCATTGTTAACATATTCCCAGCAATGAAAAAGTTGATGGATGCCATTGGCATAGCCGAATATAATAATAATAATGGTGTGAATAGAGCAGTTGATTGCCTGTAAAACATCTTCAACTGTTTGGCAGCAAATCCTGCAAAATGGTTCCTTCATCTTAGGAATTAGATTGAAGTTGCAGGGACTTAAACCCAGAGAGTATGGTGGCTGACAGAGCACTTCCCAGCCCTGGCAATTGAATAATGTAGACACATCTCCTGCTGTATGTGCCCTAGCATTGGCATGCACCTATAAAGTGTCACCACTTTCTTCTCAGACCTGCTTGCAGATTTTTTGCAAAAAACAGTAGTACTCCACATTAATGTCTTGCCTTGAGGAATGGTGTGCTTTAAGAAGACACCATCCCAAACATAGGCAAGTATGGCATAGCCTTTACATTGGTGGGGGTTTGTTGAACTGTTGTTTTTCATGGTGACTCATGATGATGCTACTCACATTCCAGCTGTGATTCATAAGATCTGTCCCAGATCACATTAATTGAAATGATATGCCATAAGAAGGCCTCTCCTTTACACTCATGGTGCTGCAAGGGATATTGAGAAGTATCATATTGCTGCCATTTCATCATGTCCATTAGAGCATACAGAATCCATTTTCATGTGCTCTTTCAGGATGTGAAGCACAGTTAAAGGCACCAATCTTGTGCTGACTCAGAATAGTTAAGTTCCAAACCATCTCCACTAATGCAGATACAGTTGTATGTATTCATCGCTTACTGGTGGGTGATCAGATCAAGGCATGTTCAACACAGTTTTGCATCGTTTCTGAAGGCTCTAACCTTGCTACCATTCCATATGGTAACATTTCTCACTATATTGTTATCACTGTGAACAGACATGGAGGGGAAGGTGAATTCATTAGCTCAGATAGAGCGGAAGCACATTAAGGAACTTATGGCTCCTTTGTACTGCATTGATACAGCATAGTTGCCACTACTAAAAAATCACCCCTTATAAAACCACCATGACTTTTCTGGTTTCTGAAAGAATGTAGGTAATTTAAAGTTGAAATGAATGTATTGGCATCAAAGACTAGAAGATTCAATGTTGTATTTTAAATTATTTTTTGAGTCCAATTAAAACTTTCATTAAACATTAATGTTATATAATCAACTGATTTGGTTAAGGTAGAATATTATCACTCACCTCATATTGTTCTTCTTATTTGATTATAAACTAGTTTCGGAATGGTTTTTCAGTCAGCCAATGGAAGGAGAGAAGGACAGCTCTTCAAGATGACAGAACAACGGTCGTGACGATACTGAGGATGGAACAGAAACTATGTTCCGAAACTAGTTTATAATCAAATAAGAAGAACAATATGAGGTGAGTGATAAAAATATTCTACCTTAATGAATATACCTCATAGTGAGAATTCCTGAAATAAGTAATTGATTTGGTGTTTACTTGATGAAAATCCATTATGTATTTAATAAATAAAACTATAAAGTTTTATGTGATTTTCATAAATATTTATTTTATGTAACATTCATAACAGTTGTTTCAGTACACTGTATCTTCTTCAGATGAATGTCATAAATACAAATATATTTTTAATACACAAAAATAGAAAATGTATTTGTATTTATGATATTCATCTGAAGAAATTACTTACTTATTAATGGTGTAGCCTCTCCTTTGTTATGAGTTACTAGACCAAGTTAATTTTTAGTTCAAAGTTAAATAACACTATGAGGTTCTTAATTAATTTTTAGTTACTTTATTTGCACATAGATGTCGTGAATGGCATGTGGTCAACACACTAACTCAATGAGACATCTAACAGGCAACTAATGTATTACTAGGACGTTAGGTTGGTAAATTTTGCTTAGAGGGCTTTTTTTATTCAGGCTTAAGGATCTTTTACAAGCTTGAAAATCTTCAGACTTGGGATCGATGGCTTAAAGTCCCTCCCGAAGGACTTTTTTGTCCTAAAAATCCATTGACCCTGGCCAGCTGAACCTGCAACCCTCAGGATCAGAGGCAAGTAGGAAGAAGATACAGTATATTGAAACAGCTGTTACAAATGTTAAATAAAATAAGTATTAATGAAAATTATAAAACTTCAGCTTTAATTATTAAATGCATTATTTTTATATTTTTATCTATACTTATACGTATATTAGTTTTATATCTTAAGCAATAAAATTGAAATATATGATAAAATGATTAACCCTGTGAGTTTCCGGTAAATGTAGCATATCCTGCTACTCCAAAGAGTGCTGAAACTACGAGAGATGTAAGGATGGATGCATGGGTCACTGTATCCCATCGCTGTTGATCTGCATCTTGAATTGAGCCATATAAGAGGAAAGTATTGTGATGACACATAAATGCTGAAAACATAAAATTATGCAAAAATATTGTTTATACAGGAATCAAATAGAGCCACTGTGTCATAAAGTTAGTTATTAAAAGCACAGAGTAAAAAGTAATATTGCAATGACACTGTTTTTCAATGGTAATTTTTCTTATATAGATATGTGTGTTTTCAAAAGTTTTCCATGATAATGTAAATGCCTGTATATTTTTTGTTTTGTTTTATACTGTATGAAATGTTTCTAAATATTGCAATATTATTATAAGAATAGTGATAATTATGCGTTTTGTCTGTATAAATACACAGCTTGGAAATAAAACAATAAAATAATTGCCTATAACTTTAAAAGTATGCCTGACACAGAAAAAACTAATATATATTGCAGATTTGAATTTAAGGAGGCAAATTTTCATAAGAATCACAAATCTTATCACCAGAAAAAAAAAATGTTTTTCTTTCTTTTTGTAGAACAGTGTAATCTATACTAATTCATTAAATAGAATTGAAATTAATTAAATGCATCAAATTCTGAGAGAAATCAATAATTTGATCTCAGTTTCAAATTTGTATAAGTTACTCCCTTGATCTTAAAAAGTTGTAACATTAAATTAACCTCTAGAATTTTTGGAAATTGAATATAACCTTCATTTAACAGAAGACATCAAGAAATCTGAAACTTCCCCATATATTTTAAAACAAATGTCACTGGAAATAATAAATCTAAGATACCCCGCTCCTGAATGGACACATATTTTTACAGATGGCTCCAGCCTACCAAATGACGGTGGCACTGGTGCTGGTGCAGTATGTCCACTTTTTTCCTTTTATCGTAAACTAAACACAAATTTAACAAACATTGATGGCGAAATTCTAGCAATTTTCTTAAGTTTACAAAATCTTTTATATCACATCCAAAAAATTTACAAAAGTTGTAATTCTATGTGACTCCAAAGCAGCCATTCTCGCTATAACATGAGACACAACACCCAAAAGCATCACAATTATTGAATGTCATGAAATGATAAAACAGTTATCCCGTCTACATAAAAAAAGTTGTACTTCAATGGATTCCGGCCCATTGTGGAGTGACAGGCAATGAAATAGCCGATTTTCTGGCCATGAAGGGTAGCAAAATTGTTTCAAACACAACTTCTACTCCTGTTTCCTTTCACTCTATCAAAAGAATTATCTCAAATAAATATATCAATAAACTTAGAGAAGAATACACCACCAAAACATCTGGAAAGGAATGGGAAAATCTACAAGCTTATGACATTACTACATTACAAAGAAAATCTGCAGTAGCAACATTCAGACTGCTAACGGGACATGACTGCCCGAATAAACACCTACACAGACTTGGCATAACAGATTCACCTAAATGCCCTTTTTGCAATTTAAATGAAGATATGGAAAGAAACCATCTCCTCCATTGTCCAGCTTTTGTAGAAGAGACCAGCCTTCCTGCTAAATATTGGAGTGCAAGAGAGCGAATGATTTTATTATCAAGTGCTGGACATTAGATACCAACCAACCAACCAACATTAAATTAATGAATGTTTATATTTAAAATATTATTTTTTAATATTTTATGTTTTTATAAACTACAGTGAAAACTTGATTTATCATCCTGGTTTAATAATTTTTCCTGATTCATCGTTGGATTTCTACAGTTCCTGCACTAAGCACATTTAAACTATGAGGAAAAACCCCAGATTTATTGTTCCTTGATAGATCATTTTCCTACATTTATTGGTTAGAATTTTCAGTTTAGAAAAATGTAATTCCTGGATTGATCATTTTTAAGTGTACATCATAGATGTACTATGAATGATGATTTCAAAATGTACTGTAGTGAGTTGCAATATGGAATTTTTATGGTTTATATATTGAATCAGAGAAAACTTTTTACATCTCAACTCATAAAATTACATGATTTTCACAGGACCAGTTTTTATGCTTGTTTATGAATTTCTTTCTGATTTCCCTTTCAGCGTATACCTGACTAGACAATGGGATCCAAGGATCACTGGTCTGTTCCATTTTTAAGAACTACTGTATTGTAGTCAATCCTACTAGTCCATACTTTCACTAAATTAACCATTTAAGCAATCTTTAAGTTGTTACATATTTGATTCTTGACTCTTCATAATTCATTATCAGTTTTTGAAAGACATGGCTGCTAAATAAGTTTGTAGTTTAGAAAAGACTTCACATCATAGAAGAAGTGGAAAAAAAATCCAGTAGAGAAAAGGGTTAATATAGCTAAGTGCCTAAGGCTTTAATTAGATAATTGCAAATAATGGGGAGATTGGACAGCAGGTTGTGTGGTACATCAGCCAAAAAGATGAAGATGGGGAAAATTAAACATTTCATAAATTAGTTTAATGTACTGTAAATTAAGATGGTCTGAAGATAATTGTAATAAATTACTATGTTTTGAATATATGCATACAAATAATGTTTTTATTATTAATTTAACACTTCTCACTGAAGGATAAATTATATTTAAAAAGAAAATTTTTTTGCCTAGACCGACACTCGAACCTGGGACCTTTGGCTTTCTGGGCCAAATGCTCTACCAACTGAGCTACTGAGGTGAGTTGCGATCTAGACGCAAATTTTTCTCTTTATACATTGCAATTCCCTCGCCCCAAATGTTTTGAAATGGTTGCTTCTATCTTTGCATGTGGTGGCCTCTTAGTTAAGAAAACTTCTTCTTCTTCTTCTTTGTCACGGTTTAGGCTTATTTACTAGCCTGTTCCGGCTTCAAATTGCTGCTGTTTCCATCTTTTCTTTGGTCTTCCCAGACTTCTTCTTCCTCGTGGTGAACAGCTGTATGCTGCTTTTGGTATTCTATTCTCGGTCATCCTTGCCAAGTGTTCTTTCCAGTTTGTTCTGTATTTCACTATTGTTGTGTTTAATTCCTCTACTTTTAGTTGTTGTCCTATTTCTGTGTTATGTTTTTGTCTGTTCTTTGATATCCTGCTATTGGTCTTAGGAATTTCATTTCAGCTGCTTGTAATCTGGCAGATTGTTGTGTTGTCACTGTCCATGTTTCGGTAAGAAGACATTAATTGGGAATTTAACACTACTTTATAAAGCCAGTAGGGCTTCTATAGATGTTTTTATTATTAATTTAACACTTCTCACTGAAGGATAAATCATATTTGAAGAGAAAATTTTTTGCCTAGACAGGCTTTATAAAGTAGTGTTAAATTCCCAATTAATGTCTTCTTAACTAAGAGGCCGCCATATGCAAAGATAGAAGCAACCGTTCCAAAGCATTTGGCGCAAGGGAATTACAACATATAAAGAGAAAAATTTGCATCTAGATCGCAACTCGCCTCGGTAGTTCAGTTGGCAGAGCATTTGGCCCAGAAAGCCAAAGGTCCCGAGTTCGAGTCACGGTCTAGGCAAAAATGTTTCTCTTCAAATATAATATGCATACAAATTTGATAATTTATATTATTTTTACAGGATTTTCAGTGATCATTTTCCTGTGTCCATAAATTTACTTTCAGGTTTCATGATGTAAATGATTAACCAAGGTTTCACTGTACATTTTTTTTTTGTCATTTAAAATTTTGTTACGCCTGGCGGTCAGTTAAGCCCCAGCGTATTGATAGCGTGAAGACCACTATTGTTTAAGTGGTCTTTGGCCCGAGCGGTTGGCCTTGGTTTTGGAGGAA
Organism: Diploptera punctata; assembly: GCA_030220185.1. Lineage (NCBI taxonomy): Eukaryota > Metazoa > Arthropoda > Insecta > Blattodea > Blaberidae > Diploptera > Diploptera punctata. The sequence continues at coordinate 1,367,451 of JASPKZ010010694.1, forward strand.
GAGTTCTACATTTAAACATGTTAAAAACACAGTAAACGAAAAATAACATTATTTATTAAAATAAAACCAAACATAAAGAAATATTAGAATCAACAACATATAAAACAATTTATTAAAGTCAGCTGAAATCGCCACATTGTCAAACGTAAAAATATTCAAAAATTAAAGTGTTAAAATTCAGAGAGAGAGAAAACAATCATTTTAAAATATTCAACTTTGTTCGTTATTCTAAGTTCCTTGGACCATTTGGTCCCTTATTTAATTCTAAGTCTTAAAATGACCAAAGAATGATAAAAAGGAGTCATATTACCAATGTAAACGCCACCCCCGCTGGGGGGACCGCAATCGGTCCCTGCTGTTCTGCCTTTTTTCCACTCAAAATCCCGTCTTTTATATGATTATCTTTACCTTTCACCATCCCCTAAAGCTAATGGAAACCCTATTTTCTTGCCCCATCTGTAGTAATATTCCTAGTATGTCATGGCCATGTTATATAAGGTGTTTTTAACTTCTTATCCTAATGTGTTTGGGTTATATAAGGTTTCGTAAGAATTTTCTATTTGGTTGAAACTAATAAGTTGTTTTTTTGATATTATATAAGTTTTCGTAAGTGTGTCTTCATTGTTTGACAAATATATTGATGTGAAATAGTCTAACACAATTTATTATAATAATTTTTCCCTAGTTTTTTTATCTATAAAGCACTTATGTATATTTGGATTGAGACTTCAATCCGCATTTAAAGGGTGAATATTTATGCCCTATTTTTTGGTATAATACACATGTATATGTGTCTATCCTTTATTGGCTTTTTATAGTATTTTATTATTATTGCAGTTAGGCCCTAGTGTTGTATAACAATTCCCCCCCCCTAAATAAGACTGTAGGGTTGAAAAACCGAAAGTCTTTTTTTCCTTACAGGATATCTGTCACCTCTCGGGGGTTGGTCCTGACATTTATCTTATTAACTTAACTTTAAGTGGGAGTGGAACTGACGTCGTCAATTGGCGATTCCATCTGTCCTGGAAGTATTTTGTTCTCATCCTAAGAGGTTAGATCGTCTTTTACTTGTAAATTGCCCCGGATACCTTTAATTGTGTCGAAATATCGGTAAGATCTGTTTACTTAGTGAGAACACTATACTTAAAAAAAACAAAAATCACAATATAGCATGCCTTCGCGGCTCTAACACAATATGTGTGTGCATGGTTCCACAAAAAAAAAAATGTTTATTGCTGGAAACAAAAAAAAAATATCGACTATAAAATATGTTCACTAAAAATTCTTCTCGTCTTCGTTCTTTTTCCTTGTTTAAACCTTCTTGTGGTTTCTTTTGAAACGATGCACTTTCACTGTTATTCAATATCCTGACGCACTTGACAACATTTCGTTTCTTTTTTGTTATTCACTTCGACGGTTCTATTTCGTGAACCGGATCACTGTTAAAAAAATTATCAGAACTGTGGTGTCTGCTGTGGCTAGCTTGGAGGTCAGGGTTCGTGTCTGCTTGCCTCGATGGAGGATGCGATGTTCTAATGCTCGAGTTCGTGGTTTCGAGTTCGTGGTGCCATTGGTCCAGCTAGGCCGTTGGTCCAGGTAGGCCTAGTTTGATTTAAAGGTATGCCAGTTAGTTTCTTTAAACAAAACCCAGTTAGGTCCATGGAGAACTTGTGAAGGGTTTGATAGGAATTAATCTTGACGTGGAGTTTGTTTTCTTGACTCATCTATAGGAAAAAAATTGGAATGTAGGATGTTAGGCCAAGGTTGGCGTTGGAGATAGTTATTATTTTTTTTTATAATTGCCTGGGTTTGTTTTTTTACTGCTAGTAAGGCGTTTGCCTTAGCTGGGTGCGAGTCTGGACATTCATCCATCTTATGCTCCGTCACGAGATGTGTAGTTGATCCTGGCAGCTGCGCTCTCGTCCTCAAATGTACAGGGTGCGGTTGGATCTGGCAGTGTTATGCTGCGGCTCTCGTCCTCAGATGTACAGGGTGTGGTTGGTCCTGGCAGCGTTATGCTGCGCTCTCGTCCTCAGATGTACAGGGTGCGCCGTGAGTCTGGCCCTCTTAATCTTGCTCCCATCATGAAGTGTCGTGGTGGTGGCCGCAGGTCCAGGCGTGAAGCTGCAATCTTATGGCATTTGTTAAAACTTGGGAGGATAACTTCAAACATCGATTATGGGTTTGGTGCTATCCCGTACTACATGGGTCCGCATCCTCTTTATCACTCCTGGTCATAGAATGTTTAGTTTAATTTAACTTCATTGCATATTAGACGTCCTGGCTTTAGATTGCATCGTTTAGGTTTGTGCACCCATGTTCCTATTTGTCCCTTATAGCTAGCCTCAAGTTGCAAAAAGAAATGCTCTTATGTTTCTGGTCTTATGATTTCTCACGAATCATTTACGCCCTTATTGCAATTCAGGTTTTACTGGGTTCAAAAATTGTCAGTATCTCACCGTATTTTACCGCTTGTTTTCAAAACTTTCCATTGCTTGGATAAAATTTCAATTTTGCTTTTCCTTCTCTAGAGTCCTGGGTTCGATCGAGTGTGCTCGCCTACACATAAATCGCTAGGGCTTTAAGATGTAACTACTACTTTGTACGATTATGTAACCTGAATTCCGTATCATCATTCCCTCGTGAGGTCCTGATTGTGAGAGCATTTCCTTTCTTCTATCCGGGATGCGTCTTTGCATCTTAAATTCTCTCGTTTCTAACGTGTCTGTCGATTTCCCGTGCTACAGCCTACAGAGTTAACTTAATTAAAAATGCGTCTTTGTATCTTAAATTCTCTCGTTTCTAATCTATCTGTCGATTTCCCGTGCTACAGCCTACAGAGTTAACTTAATTAAAAATGCGTCTTTGTATCTTAAATTCTCTCATTTCTAATCTATCTGTCGATTTCCCGTGCTACAGCCTAAAGAGTTAACTTAATTAAAAATGCGTCTTTGTATCTTAAATTCTCTCATTTCTAATATATCTGGCGATTTCCCGTGCTACAGCCTACAGAGTTAACTTAATTAAAAAATCTAAATGGTGTTGTTTCCTTAAGTCCTTCCTAATTCGTTCGGCAATATCTCATCTGTTCTCTTGAATTTCTTTTTTTATTTTTTTTTCATTACTCCTGATTATGCGTGGACTTTATTACGTGTCTTGGGTCCCCATCTCACCTATGGGTTTAACCCCTTCATCTCTTACCCTTTTTGTTTCCCCTTAATTTCCATTTACGTTTTTGAGTTAATTCCTGGTCTCATACGTGTAGACTTATTCCCTATCTTACCTATGGGTTTAACCTCTAAGTTCATGTACAACCCTATGTGTTTACCTTCTATTTCCATTTACTACCCAATATGTTTAACTTGTAATTTCGTGTACAACCCTATGTGTTTAACCTCTAATTTCCTGTAGTGCCTTATGAGTTTACCCTCTAATTTCGTGTACTCCTTATGAGCTTAACCTCTAATTTCCTGTACTATCCTTATGTGTTTAATTTCTAGTTTCTTGTATTTCTTATGTGTTTTAACCTCTCATTTTCATGTGCACCTATGTGTTTAACCTCTATTTTCCGAGATCTCCCTACCTAATGTGTTTAACCTCTCATTTTATGTACTACCTAATGTGTTTAACTTCTAATTTCCTGAGATCTCCCTACCTAATGTATTTAACCTCTTTTGGTATGTAATATCCCTACTTAGGTCAATCTGTCTCTCTTGGCTCTACTCGTCGATCGCACAATCGTATGTATGTGTGTTTCCTTTGGTATTCTTCTTCTTTAGTGCCCCAACGTTTCCGATGTCCCTGATTAGTATTCGTTGTCCCTTCGTTATGACCATATTCTATGTGTGCGTACGACTTTTTCTTCGCGGTTTTCCTGGCATCATTCTCGACTCTGGATAGACTCCTGCTATCTCTTTTCGTGCTTCGTGTATTCCTGATTTCTTGAAAATAAAACCGGGTGAGCCAGCGAATTCACCGCGCAACGACCATGAAGACCAGGAATGGGCTCGACCTCCGACATCGGTGACTCGGTTATTACCTTGCACGACCACGAGGTGGAGGCCGGGATGCTCCCATCTTTGTCAACAGTGACTCGGTTCCTTCCTGACACACCCTCTAATTCTGTCGTTCCAGAATTCCCTAAGTTTCTGACTTTTTAGTCCTTGGCAAGTCGGCGGACTCGTCGAGCAAATCGCCTCAATGGAGGTGGTGTTGTTCCTTACTCCCTTCGGGGCCCAAGAAAACTCGAGCAAATCGCCTCAAGGGAGGGCACCGCCCTGCCATTCGGGGCCCAAGTTGTCCCTACCGCATTCCCGCTTTTTCCGTTTGTATCCTTGGGGTGGGTTAGCCAATTCGTCGGGCGCGACCTTGAGGACCAGGAATGGGCTGCCTCCCAACTTGGTGACTCGACTATTGTTCGGGCTCGGCCTCAAGGGAGAGGACAGCTAGTTCCACCCATGGTCGACAGTGACTCGAGTCATTCCTAACCCCACCCCTCTCATCCTGTTGCCTCAGGATCTCGATTTCGACGTTAACCTTAGGGAGAGCCTTCTTGAGCTCATTGGACGACGGCCTCATCATCGGAGTGGATTTGATCCTAATCTCTTCTGATGGGGTTCCTACTGTTGCCCTCATCTCTCCCTAAACCCGGGTATCACTAATGTTTCTCGTGGGTCTCTTTGCCCGTAATTGTATTGTACTTTCGTTTTGTCTCTAGTTCCTCGGATGCCTATCTCTCCCTAAACAATGATGTTCCATATGGTCCCTAACGTCAGTGCCAAGCCGGCAAGGTTTTATGGCCAGTGCCCCAAGATCATTTTGGAGTTCTCTGTCTCTAGATCATGTCATAACGGGGGTGCCCCACCTTCCGACTTGCACCTGCCTAGCTTGTTGGCGAAGTGTTCAGGCAACTCGCCAAATTGTCGAGGGCAAAAGCCTCTCCAAAAGGGTCCTTAGTCCTTCCCAACTTGTATCTCTGTGTGCGACTATGTAAAAGTTTCATCTCTGTGTGTGTATTTCTAACGTTACCTAGCCTAGATTGACCTAAGTTGCAGCCTAACCTCTTATTATCCCTCGTAGGCCTAAATATGAAGAGTCTTAAGCGATCTAGTTTTCATCTATTATCGTAATATGTCATATCCCATATGTGTGTGTGTCTACTACTCGACTGGTCACTAGTCCTAACTGACATGGAACAAGGCTCGCAGTATAAGAGAGTCTAGGCGCCTTTAGGCCCTCCAAACTTTTCCAAGCCAGTCCATCTCAGCAGGAACCATTTCCTGCAGAGTGTATTATTGTTGTGTCATACTCAGTAATAGTATTTTGTGTAACCCCTGGGTTCCCATTTGAACTTTCACTTTTCTACTAGATCGGATAAAACATCTCACTGTTTGTCAAGTATCCTAATTTTCACCCCAAAAAAAATCATGATAAAGCCAAAAAGAAAATATTTCTGGGAATAAGTCTATCCTTTTTTTATCACTTCTGTAAGCATCTTGTTTCTGCCTCCACTCCGTATTTCTCACTAGCGGAGTTCTACGATTGTGCCAAATCTCCATTCCCCTCTTCTGTTCGAGCTCTCTCTTATTTATACAGAATTTCCATTCTTTCCGTTTCCGAAACCTTAATCTGAATTACGGATCAAGCGAGTCCTCCTCTAATTGCGCTAATATGACATTACTCAGGATTTAAACTTGACTTATGATTTAGAAACGTCTCACACTGTAGTCGAAATTTTTCACAGAATGCGCCCGCCGGCATTGTTGTAAATCTCTCAACACCGCATGAGAGGTTAATCAAAAAATTTATTTTAAGCTATTATTTAACCTGAAGTTCGGTCGTCTTCCTTTCCATGAGTCTAATGTTATTTCCTTTGGGGAGGTGTGTGGTCCCTGCTTTGCTTTATTGCGCTAAATCTCCATTCCCCGCTTGGTTCGATTTCTCTCTAATTCATCCTAAGTTTTCCATGCCTCTTTTCCATACTCTTGTTTTCGAAACTAGAATCTACATCCCTCATTAGTTGCGTTCTCATTTTTTTGATTGCGTTAATTCTCCATTCCCCTCTATGCTCGAGTTCTCGTTTATTTCTCCTAAGTCTCCATGCCCTTTGTTCATTCTCTCGGTTTTCAAATCTAGAATCCCTCTGATTGCTAATATATGCCACTTTTATTTTCTGTTAATGTCATGGGTCTTTACGTGGTTATTTATTTAAAGTACGCTTTCTGATGTCAAGAAAAAAAAATATTTATTTCCCTGTAAATGCAAATAGTATAAATTTTGTTCATATTCCTAATGCAGTCGGTTTTGGAGTCCTTATCTATGTGGTTAATCTAACTTTCACCAAAATAAACACATTCCAGAGCCTTGCTGAATTTTACAGCTATGTGACCTCCTAATAGACACTCAGTCTTCGTGCATGTAAAGGAAAGACGTGTCAAAACAATATAGTTCTCAAGATGGCGGTTTTTCCATTTTTCCACGATGGTGAGTTCATATTTATTATTCAGAAAACTTCTATATTCTTGAACGGTCCCTAATATTATTATTATTATTATTTGTCATCCAATCTCTTCCATTATCTTTTATTATGAACGTATGATTTGTACCCGAACCTCGTGTGCTGATTATTATTTTATTGTGTTTATTATTATTATTATTATTATTATTATTATTATTATTATTAATTTTAAATCACTCAGTTAGTAGTTCTTTCTGGTTTATGTCCAACTCTCGATTTTTAACTGAAAAACGTTCCTACATATCATAAGGTGCTCGCCTTTACCATAAAATATCCTAGAATAACATTTCCAGCGACAAATCGGTATTATTTGCCTCATGCCCTGCCTTGTCAATGTCGCACGGTAGGCGGTTTAACTCTAATAGGGTTTAAAATTTCTTCGATATATTTAGTATGAATATTTATTTCTACTAGCATAGTGGTTAAAGCACTGCGCTACAAGCCGAAAAGTCGGGGGTTCAAGTCCCGGTGGGTTTAGGATTTTTAACCTGATCTAAACCTTCTGGCGGCACTATGGCCCTGGGGTCGATTCAGCCTCTAACTGAAATGAGTACCAGACTCTTGTTCTGGGGAAAGGGCGGCCGTCACGCAGGGCTGATAACCCGGCTGACATTAAGTGCCGATTGTCTAAAAATATTGGGAGCCCTAACGTTTCCGTTACCTCAAGATCTCCGGTAGGGGGAATATGTTACTTTAAATGTTACTTTATTTTTCACTGTTATTACTCTATTTCCAAATCCTCTGATTTTTATGTTTTCCAACTCCCTAACTATTTTCCTGCTAGTTTTCGGCTATTCTTTTTTGTAATATAGTCCTATTATTAAAATAATTTTTACTTATTTATTTTCCCAATATAAATCACTCATTTCTTTGCAAGTTATAATGCGGTTCCTTGAGCCTTACGTGGGCCAAGATTAATTACCAGTGTGGATGCACGAGTTGCTACATGGGGACTTAAATATTAATCGATTTATTTTTCTTGTATTTATGTCAATAATATTTTTTTGATTATTAGCCCGAATATAAGTAGAATTTTAATTGATTGAGATGGATAGGGTTAGTTTCCTACGGGGTGGCTGTAATGTTTAATATAGACTCCGTTAGATGGCTCTGTAGTCATCGTGGCCATTTTGAATAAAAAAGAAATAATAGACGTTAGCCAATTTCCCAGTTCTTTTATCCTAACAACAAACTACCTCGTTAATAAACCATAAATTAATTTTTCGTATCCTATCTCTATCCATGATTCAGTAAGATATCTAAGATCGTGTTTTACGTGAATAAATAAAAAAAAAAAAATGAATGTTTACATAGTACAAAACGTATTTAGTGCATTAGTGGCGTAAGTATAAGAGGTGTCCGCCATCTTGTTTGCTTAAATTTATTACCCCTTACGTAATAAAAAAAAAATATGAAAAAAAAATTCCAATCTAGTGGCGTGTAAAGCAACCTATGATCCCTTGGGCTTATCTCTCGTGGTGATGCTTTCAGAAATGATTTATGTGTACATGTGATCGTGCCACGCCTTCCCGATAGACGAAATAATAAAATATGTCATTATTAACGTACAATTATTAACATTGGATGAGATATTGCCTTAATTAACACACAAAATATATTAAATCAATTTCATTACTACACTCTGAAAAAAAATATCATAACCTACGTTAACAACACAAAAAATATCATCTGCTGGAAATTTGTCAAAATTTGTACAACACCAAAATAATTCATAAAACTTATATGTATCCAAAAAATCAAGTTCTGAAATGAACATAGCCTAGAAAAAATATATATAGATGTCTGACTATAAAGAAAATAACATCTCTATGAGAAAAAAACATCAACCACACCAAAATTTACCGTATATATCCAAAAGTTTACCCATTGAGAAAAAAAACCTTAATTATGCCCAGAAAGATAAAACATTTGTTGAAAAACATCAATACAACAATATAACCTAAAACAGCGATATATCCAAAATTTACCCATTGTCCATAAAACCCAAAAATTAGATCCTAAAAAAATAAAATAACCTAAAGCCAGTTAATAATAATGTCCCAAAGTTGAAGATTTTCCGGCTTCTCTCTGTTTAAATGACATAGTTTATTCATTAGTACCAATGTGACTCTTCTCTTCCCGATTGAAAAAAAACATATAGATTTTTACTGTATACGAATTGAAGGTTAATTTTGGGGTCTAGGGTTCGTTTCCTTATCCGTGAATATAATAGAATATTATGTTCACGAACATCCCACCGCTGCCACCAGTTTGTTACGCTGGGCGGTCAGTTAAGCCCCAGCGTATTGATAGCGTGAAGACCACTATTGTTTAAGTGGTCTTTGGCCCGAGCGGTTGGCCTTGGTTTTGGAGGAAGAGTTCTACATTTAAACATGTTAAAAACACAGTAAACGAAAAATAACATTATTTATTAAAATAAAACCAAACATAAAGAAATATTAGAATCAACAACATATAAAACAATTTATTAAAGTCAGCTGAAATCGCCACATTGTCAAACGTAAAAATATTCAAAAATTAAAGTGTTAAAATTCAGAGAGAGAGAAAACAATCATTTTAAAATATTCAACTTTGTTCGTTATTCTAAGTTCCTTGGACCATTTGGTCCCTTATTTAATTCTAAGTCTTAAAATGACCAAAGAATGATAAAAAGGAGTCATATTACCAATGTAAACGCCACCCCCGCTGGGGGGACCGCAATCGGTCCCGCTGCTGTTCTGCCTTTTCCACTAAAAAATCCCGGCTTTTATATGATTATCTTTACCTTTCGCCATCCCCTAAAGCTAATGGAAGCCCTATTTTCTTGCCCCATCTGTAGTAATATTCCTAGTATGTCATGGCCATGTTATATATGGTGTTTTTAACTTCTTATCCTAATGTGTTTGGGTTATATAAGGTTTCGTAAGAATTTCCTATTTGGTTGAAACTAATAAGTTGTTTTTGATATTATATAAGATTTCGTAAGTGTGTCTTCATTGTTTGACAAATATATTGATGTGAAATAGTCTAACACAATTTATTAAAATAATTTTTTCCTTAGTTTTTTATCTATAAAGCACTTATGTATATTTGGATTGGGACTTCAATCCGCATTTAAAGGGTGAATATTTATGCCCTATTTTTTGGTATAATACACATGTGTATGTGTCTATCCTTTATCGGCTTTTTATAGTATTTTATTATTATTGCAGTTAGGCCCTAGTGTTGTATAACATATTTATTAATCTTCTTCTTCCTTCCAAGTATTAGGCCAAGGCCTGTTACGATCCTATAGAAAATTTTCCCTCCAACTTTTCATAGGACGGCCCAGTGATCTTCGTCCTCTTGGTATATAATTATAAACAGCTTTGGGGATCAGATTTGAACTCATTCTTTCAAGATGGTGTTTCCAATTTAGTTGATACTGTTTAATATATTCCAAAATTGGCGTAGTCTTCAATTCTTTTAAGATATCGGTGTTCCTTTTCCGATCCCATCTGGTGTAACCTGCTGTTCTGCGCATGAATCTCATTTCACAAGCCGTTATTCTGCTTTCATGTTGTTTTCTTAGTGTCCATGCTTCACTACCAAAGGTCAACACTGGTCTAGCCAAAGTGTTATATAAACGTAATCTGGTGTTTTTTTGTACAAGGGATGGTTTCATAACTTGATTAATAATTCCTAAACTTTTATTATAACTAGTAACTTTTTCAGGGATATCCTTTTCATCCCAGATAGAGAGATAATATCCAAGATATTTAAATTGATTAGATCTCTCTAAAATTTTATTCTGGAGACAGATTTTACTTTGTATGGGGTCCTCCCCATGAAATGCCATAATTTTAGTTTTGTTAATTGATATTTCCATATTAAATTTGGCACCTATTTTTTGTAAATTATAAATTGATCAATATTTATTAATAATTATTATTATCATCAAATTTATGTTTAATCTATTCTTCTATATTCAGATTTTACAGTGTTTCAAATCTTCCTCCCAAATGGGTGATCTGTTGAGCCCTCTTTTGGCAGAGATTTTTATGGATGACTTAGAACAAACCATACATAAGAATGTATTAGCTATAAATGTTCTATTTTGATATCGTTATGTAGATGATGTCATAGCAGGCTTCAGAGGAACCAAAAGACAATTGAATTCCTTTTTAAATTTTATTAATAACATTCACAGAAGTATTAATTTCACAATGGAATTAGAAACAAATAATACTATACATTTCTTGGATTTATCAATAAAACACATTGATAATAAGTTTGAGTTTGGTATCTTTCACAAACCATCTCATACTGATACCACTATCCATAGTTCGTCTCTTCACCCATATACTCATAAGATGGCAGCCTTTAATAGTTACATTCATAGACTTTTAAATATCCCTCTTTCACCCTTGGAATAAAATAATGAATTGAATATTATTAAACAATTAGCTATTAATAATAACTATGACCCAAAAATTATAGAATATTTAATTAAGAAAGTTCATTACAAAAAAGCAATTAACAAAGTTTTTTCCTTTACCCAAAGAAAACATAAAGAAATATGTCGTAATGTCACACATAGGCCCACTTTCAAATAAAATATCTAAACACTTTAAAAAGTTGAACATTAATGTGGCATTTAAAACTAATAAAACTTTACAAAATGTAATAAAAAACAATAAAACCAAAATAAAAAAAGAATAATTATGAGGTGTATATAAATTGAAGTGTGGCACTTGTGACAATGTCTATATAGGACAAACTGGTAGACCTTTTTCTCTCGGATAAAGGAACACATGAGAGCATATAACAGATATTTAGAATATTCAAAATATGCTAACCACCTATTCCAATTTAATCATTGTTTTGATCCAAATTTTGAAATTTTACATGTTTGTGATAAGGGTAAGAAGTTAGATCTTTTGGAGGCTGTAGAAATTAATAAATTTAAAAGTAGTAACAAACTGTTAAATTCTCAACTTGATTTGAATGAATCCCCTTTGTTAAATTAAAAAATTTAAATAAATATTGTTGCATCATTGCTTAGATCAGTTGGAACACAATTCATAATTTGTTAGCATGTCTGAAGAAGGTACAGTGTACCAAAACAGCTGTCACTGAATTATATAATAAATATGAAAATCAAATCAAACTACATTTTATTTTTATTTAATTAATAAGTTTTTCACTTTACCATCGATTACAATAGTTCAGTAGTTGTGAACATTAATTTACTTATATCAAACTTTTATAGGAGGTTTAACTTAAGATAAATTGAAATGTTTCATACCTCTCCTCATAATAATTTGCTTATTTCAATCATATTTATAGCTTTAGCATCTTAATATTAATGTATTAAATTTATATATTAAAATATGAAGGTATTAAAAAAATTGAGTTACAACATTTTAGAATCCAGATTAAAATTGCAAAGTCAACTCTTATTTACACCATAAACAGTTTATACACATTTATTATACATATTAGATAAGAACTCACATTAAATAAAATGGTTATTCCATGTGTCAAATCAACAAGACTCTTAACCTGACCAACTCAGATTAAAAAAACAAAATCATGGTTTAGTACAGTACATACCTAAATAACTAAAACTGCCAAGTTTCACAATTCATGTTCTTTATATTTCGTGTTAAGTATGATAAAATAATATTTTTTTTATAAGCAGGCATCAAATTAAAAAAAAAATATAGGAGGGTTGGGGCATAAGTTTCATGGCATCTATTTTATTTTTTGTGCAAATATGAGCCAGGATAGAAAATTTGAAATATACTTATGAAAGCATAACTATGTGTATGGACATTTAATAATAATAAGTTGGTAAGAGGCACTCGAAAGAGCATTAAGTTATAAGTTTATGATTTGTCTTTTATGAGTTCGTTCAGTGATCCTGTCCATATTCTGCATTGTTTGTAATGGTATCGCTCACACTTTTGGTCGCATATCTTGCATTCACACGAATCACTCGGTTGGTGGAATTTTGTATTTTTGCACATTTTGTGATGATATCCGTGTGTTGCTATGCCTATGATTCTGTGCCTTTGTGGTTGGTTACTTCCAGTCCACTCTCTGTTTACCATGGCATCTGAGGCGTAGAAATCTTCGTCGATCTCTTTTTCTCTCTGTTTCTTTTTTTCGATGACTTTCTTATATGGCTCCGTTGCTGGCAGTAGTATCCTTTGCCTCAGGTCCTCTAGGAAGAAGGTTTCTCTGGCTAGCATATAGGCCATTCTATTTGGTGTGTATTTGCTTGCACCTAATGCCTTTTTGATGAATCTTGGTTTTACTTTTTCTAACCTCTCCAAATCGTTGGTCGATAGTTTCTCCCATATCAGTTCTATCCCGTAGGTGACGATCGGTGTGATCACTGATGCGAATAATTTCATGGCTGTGACTAATTTTAATGGTGTGATGTCTTTGATACTGCACATAGCTCTTATAGCTGCTGCTGCTCTCTCCTGCACTGAAAGACTTTGTTGTTGGCTGCAGTGTTATGCCTAAATATCTGAATTTGTTGACCATTCTTATCGGTTCTTCTCCTAGTTTTAGATTATCACTTGCCGCTGTTCTTCCTCCTTTCTTGAAAACCATTTGTACGGTCTTGTTGCTGTTTATCTTGAACTCATTTTCCATAGCCCATCGTTGTATCCCATCTATGCCTTTTTGCAATTCTTCTTTGTTTTCTGCCCCAATGGTCTTGTCGTCCGCATACATTACCAGCGTGGTCCCGTTTGTTGCTTTCCCAATGTCAGCCGTCATTATGTTAAATAGTAGCAGGCTGATGGGGTCTCCTTGTAGTATCCCATTAGTTTGCATAATCTCGTCTGATGCCGCAACCTCATCTGTTATTTGTATCCAGTTTCGCCTCATTATGTAATGTACTATTCCAACAATGGGGTGCTCGTTTCCAATCATGTCCCTCATCTTCGTGAGTAGTTTTTTTCTGTTTATGTAATCGAAACGCTTTTTCATAATCTATGAAGACCACGTAGTATTTCCCTTTCGGTCTGTTGAGGGCTGCTTCTATCTCATATAATAATGCCGATGCTGCTTGCAGAGTGGATTTTCCTTTCCTAAATCCAAATTGGTTTTCTGGGATGTTTAATTTTGTGATGTCCATCAATCTGTTTGTAAGTATCTTCATAAAGATTTTGAAAAGGGTGTTCTCCAGTACAACGCCTCTGTATGAGTTCATGTCTCCCATGTTTCCTTTACCTTTATACAGCATTTTCAGGGTAGCCCTTCTCCATTGTTCTGGTATGGTTCTCGTCTCTAGGCATTTGTTAAACAGTTCTTTCCATGTTGATATTAGCACGTCAGCTGATGCCTTTAGGTGTTCGTATGCTACTTGATCCGGTCCTGTGGCTTTTTTTATTTTTTGCTTCTTTCACGCATTTGTTTATTTCATCCTCTGTTATTTCCATTTCCAGATTCAGGGTTCTTGGGTTCCTGGTAGTATTGGCTTCGTAAGCTTCTGTTCTGTTTCCTTCATTCAGTATTTTTGTGAAGTGGTTTTCCCAATCATCTATCGGTATTTCTTTCATCACTCCTCTGGGTTTCGTCCTTAAGACCAGGAAAGGTTCCTTTTCTGCTTCTTCGGCCAGCTGTTGGGCTTTCATTTCTATGTAATTGTTTTTCTTGTATTTTATTATGTTTTTGTACTGTTTTCTTTTCTGGGCGTATCGTTCCAGGTCTTCTTGATTTTTGGATTCCTTTGCTTTGTTTAGTGCTTTTAGTGTTTCCTTCCGTTCTGTGTAGCACATTCTGTCGAACCATGGTTGTGCTCTTCATTTTGATGTTGGTTGACAGGCGTTCTTTATAAGGTTGTTAGTGATGTCTAGTGCTTTGTCCAATTGGCCTTCCTTTATTCTCTTTTAGCTTTATCTATGTTCTCCGTGTCTTTTCGTATTTGTTCTTCATCTAGTTTTCTTGATATCCTGTTTTTAGGGGTTTCCTTGTTTGGTCTATTTCTGGCCTTTGTCTTTTCCAGTCTTGTTGCTATCGGTACGTGTTTCCTGATGGGTGCTAAGTTTGATGACCATAGCCCCTTTTGTTCTATTAATCTTAGATCTTTTCCCTTATATAGCAGTAAATCGGTCGCGCTTGTTCCATTGTGCACTATATATGTTGGCAGTTCCATCTTATTGGTTAGGGTGTAACCCTCTTCTCTCAGTGTCTCTAGAACTACTTCAGTCTTTGTGTTCTTCTTGTCTATCCTGCAGTTGATGTCTCCAACTATTATGATGGATTCGTCTTCTTCCGTGTCTGCTATTGCTGTTATTAAAGTTTCTATCACTTCCTCCGTTGTTGCTTGGACATTTAACAGCATATTTATTATGTTAGTTGGAAGGTACAAAGGTAGATTGTACAGAAATTTACGTAGACCTAAAACTTTAATTGTATCCAGCATGAGTTTTATATTTTGATGAGAGACACATATATAGCATGTGTTCCATTTGCTCAGCTAGAATGCTTTTTTTTTTTTGTTATCAGCTGCAAACTTGGAGAATTCTATTTTCAGATCAGGATTTGAATCTCTAAAAGTTGCTTATAATTATTTAACTGTGACATAACCTTTCCTGTCCGGTGTTACTTGGCTCATAGCAATAGAGTGAATGATATGCATTTTTGTGCAAGATGGGTTAAAATGCTAAAGACAAATAGCCTGTATATATTATTTTACTACTGTTTGCGAAGCCATTCAAAATAAAATTTATACCAAGGGAACAATGCATTAAAATCTATAACATACTTTTTTTGCTACACAATTAAAGCCCTGCATTGCTAAATTTTCAAGATTAAATGTGCATCATGTGGTCATTACTTGAAAGATCTATTATTTTATATACACATATTTTTCATGGAAATTGTGTTTCATTGTCTTTAAAATAAGCTAAATTTGACATTTCTACTTCAATTAGCTGCAAAGTTCTGATTTCTTTTGTTGACCTTATGTGAAAGTTTCCTACATTTTTCTTTGTATTGGAAACCTGGCTGCACAAAAACCATACATTTCTATGGGCTAAACTTTCAGAAATGTTAATTTTTTGTTGTGCTTTATCATCTTACAAAGTTTCATAAAAATTGAATATGGTCAAATTGAAAAATCCACATTTTTGTTGTTGATTTGATATGGAATATTGTAAGAAACATAATGTTATTTTGAAAAGAAAAATTAATGCTTGAATCGGGGCTCGAAGCATTACTTTATCTTTTTCAAAATAATATAGTCCAGTATCGGAAAATATTAATATTTAAATATAACATCAAAACATAATGTAATTGATTTACCAAATGCCATGACTCCAATAGCAGGTACAATCCCCCAATTAGCAAATTTCCAAGAATCTGATGTATTTTGTCTATGGAAAGAAGAGACATTAGTTAATTACAAACTTTTTAGTAACAGAGTCTATTTTAATAATTGATGGATCAATTTAAATGACATCCTCTATGTTCTGGAATAATTTTACCAAAAATAATCAAAATGGTATATGGTCTGAAGAAAGTGACCAACATTTAATCATATTTAATTAATTATTTTGCTGTGTGTAGGCCTACATATAAGATATCCACCTCAATAAGTTCTTTGCCTCTGTCCCGAGGCTCACACATTTAAACCCAGCCAGGATCAATTAAATTTTAGGATGAAAAATCCAAGGGATGAGTCTTCCAGGAGAGATTTTAAGTCATAGGTCCTAAGTCTGAAGATTTTTGGGCTCATAAAAAGAACCCCAAGCCTAAATTATAGTCTCTGAATAAAATTTAATTGGCCTTTCCCATCCAAGTGATACCTTAGTTGCATCCTATATGTCTCTTTGAGCCAATGTGCTAATCACATGTTACTCATTGACATTTGCAGTGAAATAAGCATAAATTAAATTAGCTTGGTTAAGTAACTCCTACAAGGGAGTACCCTTACCACACATGGGGATGTATGGACATATATATAAAGGGTGTTAATAAATAACACCAACAAACATTTCAGGTATTGTAGAGGAGTCTTATATAAACAACTTGAGATATGCACCTTGTAGTCTAGAAGTTCAAATTTTCACATTATAATCTTAAATGTGTTAGGAGCCAGTACATCACTGACAATATTTAAAAGATTTCATTGATAAACTGTTACATAGTGCTGGTTGACTTCCTGTGACCTTTTGGCTCATGGTAAGATGCCAGGTATGAAATATTGTTCATTTGGGAAGTGAGATTCAAGGTTCAATCCTCAGACATGCTGACTTTTAATTTTTACTTTTTTTTTTGTTATTTCTTATGTGAGATGTTTGGAAATTTAGTACAAAATACTGTAGAATTTCTTTTAGTATGATGCATGAAAGTAATAAATGACAATATTCTATATTAGTGTAAAAGAAGGAATACTGTACAGCACACTATACAACTGCAGTAAATATTCGTAAGTGAAAATCACATGGTTCAGACAGACGAAATAATAAGGTTATTTATGCATTAGTGTAATCATTACTTCAGGTTAAATATCTACAAAGATTCAAGATAACAGAAGATCCGACCTGCATCTGGAACAGAAACGCACAGACAGTCGACCACATTTTGTATGAATGCGAAGCGCTAAACAGTGATAGGAAAGTGCTAGAAACAAATATTACTAGGGCAAGCGGAAAGTGGCCAACAAGTAAAAGTGAACCAGTCATCAACATTTCCAGAAATTCGTAAATAGTTTAGACTTTGACTCTCTAATCAAATAAAAGCATAATATAGACTAAAATAGTGCAGACAAAAGATGTGACTGCTACAACATGCCTGTAGTATTGGGCCATGCAATGGAGCATGCAGTAATTAATCATTATAAATAATAAAAAAATAATAATACTGTATGAATGTAGCATCAAGTCTTATCATGTGGATCTTAGTACGAACATGAAGGAAAGGAATAACACAATTAATAATTAAACTAAGACCCACTATTGTTTGACTTGACAGTGCAAGAATAGTAAAGGAAATCAAATTTGTTATTCATACCTCATTTTACAGTAAAGATGTTAACATTCAAGAATAATAATAATAATAAATGAAAACCAACTTGTTGCATTATATTACAGTACACTTAGTAAAGGAGGCATGGTTTAAATACACAGAAAAATAAAATCTCTTTATTCATGTTTGTTTCAAAAACAGATCATAGGTACTGTTCAAAATTAATAAATGAGTTGGAGAAAATGTTTTAACATCTCACCTCACAAAGTTGCATGTCTTCACAATACCGGTTTCAAAAGTATAGTATTACTTCCATCTTCAGTCAAATTCCAACTGTTCAAAATGTTGCCCTTGATGGAGTATGCACAAATTGCATCTGTGCAGAAATGATCCTTCAAAGATTCCTGGAGTATTTCTGATTTCATCACAGGCAGCCAAAATTCTTGCCAGTAACTCCTCATCTGAGTCGACTGGAGTCTGATACATGAGGCTATTAAGGCGTCAAGGAAACAATTTGGAGGGGTGAGATCAGTGAACGTGGAGGCCACACTATAACACCGCCGCGACAAATCCAATGCACAAGGAAGATATTATCCAGATGGTTCCTTACATTCTTGTCAACATGAGAAGAAGCTCCGTTGTGCTGGATTCACATCTGACATCGGATGTCAAGATGGACTTCTTCCAGGAATACAGGAAGCACATGTATAAAAAACTGTCAGTACAAATGACCATTTAACCATGGGGGCAGGAAATATGGACCAATGATGTAATTATACCAGCCCATATAGTAACGGTGAACCTGTGTTGATAGCCTCTCTCTACAATGTGAAATGGATGTTCATGTTCCCAAATATGGCTATTCCTCTGGTTTAGAACCACCCCTTCCCTTAAAAATAAGCCTCGTCAATGAAAAGCACTTTTGAAAACAAATCAGGCTGTTCAACCATCCACTCAGAGACCCAGTTACAAAACTGCATGCAAGGTCTGAAGTCTATTGGTGTCAAGCAATGTACCTTCAAAAAGTGGAAGGGGTGGAGTCATTCTTTCTGCACGACCTGCCACATGCTGACATAGTTCATACCCATGGCACGTGCAATTGCTCACATACTGGTAGAAGGATTCTCTCGAATCCTGCCAAGCACCTATTCTTTGAAATCCAGGGTACAATGAGATCGCCTTGTGCAGGAATCTGGTTTATGCACCACCAGGGTTCCAGTTTTCCGTAGATGCTGGTGGATAGTTTGGAAAGTTGAATATGAGGATGTTGTCTGCCAGGATATCTTTCTCTGAACATTTGTGCAGCTGCATGCGCATTTCCTCTTGTCTCACCATAAACATAATGCATATCTGCTAATTCATTAAAAGCCTAAACATTGGCCACAATGTTCACGTCAATGTAAACAATGTTACTCCTACAAGATTCAAAGCAATAGTGCAGCAGACTAGTTGGTATCAGTCATTAGTATCACGGGTACATGCATGAGCAGTTGGTATGAACAGACTACAGTATTTTAAAAATAATTTTTACCTGTGCATTTCATGTAAACAAATCAGGCAATTAGTTTAATTCAAATTAAATACATATGCTTAAACAGAATATCATAAAGTCAATTAAGTAACTACATAAACAAGATCCTCCTCTGAATAAAAATAAAAAAGGAAATAAAAATACAAAAACCAAGAAGAGAGATTTAAATCTGGCATTACAACATTCAATGTTAAGCATGCTACCAACTGAGCTATTACTGTGAATGATGTCTGAACTACCAGACAACTAATACCCATGATTGCATGACAGAGCATGAAATATAGACTCTCAATGGCGCACTGGCTCTTGCCAAAAGACAATGTCTATAATACCATAGCTCAAAAAATGCTACTATATTTGCAATTAAAACTAGGGTTATTCTACTATTGGAGCAGAACTGAAATATTCCCAAGACAAACTATTGATTAATGAGTATGAACGTCCAGTTTAAAAAAAAAGTCATGTAACTTCAAAATTTGACTTCACATACCCCAAGTTCCTTATCTCAAATTGTTTGTCTAACTCTCCTCTAAAATACCTGAAAGTTTGTCACTGTTATTCATTAACACCTTAGGATATATATAAGATAAAATATAATTATTAAATTTGTAAGAGTGGAAAGCACAATTGAATTTCGTATACCACATCCCATTTAATTTAGGTTATTGAGCATAGTAGTTGGCCTATGACTCATACCGTAGAGCATTGTTCTTAAAAAATAGTCAACTGAAAGTTGCTTAATAAAATTATAGACATAACATCATAAAATTCTATTGATATATAGTTATCCATCATGAATTCAACACAGCATGATGAAATATAAAAAAAAATATACATAATTAAATTATTTTCAGTCTGATCATCTTACCTCAATATTAATGTTGATTTGTTCTTGCCCATGTTTCAAAACAACTCTGTGTTACGCGTGGACAGTTAAGCCCAGCCGTAAAAGATCTCTATAGTTTAAGTGGTCTTTGGCCCGAGCGGTTAGCCTTGGTTTTGGAGGATGAATTCCACATTTACACACTTTAAACAAATATTACTATAATTTATTTAAATAAAATAAAACATAAAGAAATATTAAAACCAAAACATATAAAACTCTTATTAAAACCAGCTAAAATCGCCATATTGAAAAGCGTCAAAAGACTAAAACTGATAAAATTCAGAGAGAGAAAACAATCATTTAAAAGAATCAACTTTGGTCATTATTCTAAGTTATTTGACCCTTAGGTCTTCTTAATTTCATGCATTTTCAACAATTAGAATTATTTCAAGTTCTTTGGACTATTTGGTCCTTTAATTAAATCTATGTATGAAAAATGACCATTTAAAAAACTGAACTTTTTAGAGTGATAATAAAATAGTTTAAAGCTTTTTACCCATGTAGACCTGCCTCTTCCCAGGGGGACCGAACCCTTCGGTCCCCCACACCGTTCTGCCTCTCCTACCAAAAACCCTGCTTTTTATATTATCATCTCTACCTTTCACCATTCCCTAAAACTAATGGAAACCCTATTTTCTTACCCAATCTTTTGAACTATTCCTAGTTCTATCAGGGCCATGTTATATAAGATGTTTTTAACTACTTATCGTAATGTGTTTGGGTTATATAAGTTTTCGTAAGAGTGTCCCATTAGGTTGAAACTAACAAAGTTTTTTTTTGATATTATATAAGATTTCGTAAGTGTGTCCTCATAGGTTGAAAAATATATTGATGTGAAATAGTCATTTTATTATAATTTTTACCCTAGTTTTTTATCTATAAACACTTGTGTATATTTTGATTGAGACTTCAATCCGCATTTTAAGGGTGATTATTTATTTCCTATATTTTGGTATAATAAAGAAGTATCTTGTGTATATGCTTCATCTGTTTTTATAGAATTTTATTATTATGGCAGTTAGGCCCTAGTGTAGGCATAACACTCTGTTTTATCGTCAGCTTGTCCAGGTCAGATGATCAAATGATCAGACTGAAAATAATTTAATTAAAATAACCTCAAAATATCACTTCCTAAAATTAAATATTTATATACATAATAATTGCCTCAGCTTATACTTTTTGAGACTTACATTTCATCTTGAGTTGAAATCATGGTGCTGACCAAACTGACTATGGTTTTTCATAGTTTCCCTCATTATTTTGTCAAATGTAAATTCTGTGTGAGAATTTCATTATTATGATTCATTCACCATTACTCATAATATCAAAATTAAGATAAGCTACATTTGCACAGAGAGACATGAATACACATAGCAGTAGACATATGCAACCTACTGGTCTCACCCAAATATATTTTTTTATTCAATGCAACCAGTTTGTCATTTTGACATTTCTGGTATTCTCTCCTGGCATTAGCATATTGTAACTCACTTCTGAGGTTGGGGCGCCTGGAAGGCAGGGTTATGCTGTTCCTATGATATGATGGGTGAAGATGATGGTAATTATGTGCCAGGAGAGGCCTTGATTCTAAACTTAATATAATGATGGCCAAATGATGTTCAGAAAGCATATGGGCCTTGATGTTTTCTGACATTTGTCTTACATGTGAGGAAAAACCCCAAAAAAACCTCACCCAGGAAACTGGGCCCACTGCGTGATAAGGCAGCATGCTACCTCAAGACCACAGTGGTGGACTCACACCCAAAGACTGTAGATGTAAAATGACCAAAGATATATTAAATTAATGTTGGGAAGTAAACATTATGAGGTATTATATTTGAAGAGAAAAATTTTCGCCTAGACCGAGACTCGAACCCGGGACCTTTGGCTTGCCGGGCCAAATGCTCTACCAACTGAGCTACCGAGGCGAGTTACGATCTAGACGCAAATTTTTCTCTTATATACGTTGTAATTCCCTCTCACCAAATGCTTTTGAAACCATTGTATCTATCTTTGCAAATGGCGGCTTCTTAGTTAAGAAGACATTTATTGGGAATTTAACATTACTTTATAAAGCTAGTAAGGCTTCTAATGATGTTTTTATTATTAATTTAACATTTATCAATGAAAGATAAATTATATTTGAAGAGAAAAGTTTTCGCCTAGACCGAGACTCGAACCCGGGACCTTTGGCTTGCCGGGCCAAATGCTCTACCAACTGAGCTACCGAGGCGAGTTACGATCTAGACGCAAATTTTTCTCTTATATACGTTGTAATTCCCTCTCACCAAATGCTTTTGAAACCATTGTTTCTATCTTTGCAAATATCCCATTCAGGCATTTATTTTTCTTATCTTGTTATATATATGATTAAGAAAGTTTTCTTGGGTTTTCTGCATCGTGGATTCAAGTTTGGCCTCTGGCCACTGATTCCAACATTTTGGCTTGATCCCATATGCCATTATCAAGGAATGATAAGTTTGAGTCGCAGGTTTAGGTCTTATATAATTAAACACATAGAGTTTTCGCTTTGGTCTATGTGTTTAATTATATAAGACCCAAACATGTGACTCGAACCTATCATTCCCCTTGATCATGGCATGTGGGATCATGTCAAAACGTCGGAATCAGTGGACAGAGGCCGAACTTGAATCCATGATGCGGAAAACCCAAGAAAACTTCCTTAATCATACTTATATCCGCAAAAATCTGCAAATTAACATATATATATATATATATATATATATATATATATATACACGAGGGTCATACTGAAAGTCATGAGCAACCCATTGTTAAAATTCAAATTTCAACAATGTAACAAAAACAACTGCAGGATCATAATCTACAGATTTAATACCACAACATTGCCGTTTTGTGGCGTCATAGCTTCTATCATATGACCACACGCAGTGTTTCCAAAATGGCAGACATCAATGTTTCGTTTCGACAGCGGGCTGTTATTGAATTCCTTGTTAAAGAGGAACAATCTGCTGTTGCCAGGTAAAATAAAGCTATTATTATTATTATTATTATTATTATTATTATTATTATTATTATTATTATTATTGATATTCACCAAAGACTTCAATGTGCTTACGGAGATGCTTGCATGGGTGTCAGCAGTGTTAGGAGATGAGTGAAACATTTTAAAGATGGGAACACGAGTATCAAAGATGAGCCTCGTAGCGGTCGCCCACGCTCTGCCTCCACGGATTGCAACAAGGAAAGAGTTGATGCGCTCATTATAGACGACAGGCGTATCACAGTGAATGAAATCACTACAAAACTTGCAGTAGAACACAGTGCAGTGCAAGAAATGATTCACAGCTTAGGTTACCGAAAAGTTAGTGCCCGTTGGGTTCCACGTTTATTGAGTAGTGAAGACCACAAACTTCAGAGAAGAACCATCACCCATAACCTTCTTCAGAGATTTCGAAATGAAGGTGATGATTTTTTGACGAGTATTGTGACAGGTGACGAAAGCTGGTTTCATCGCTACGAGCCTGAAACAAAACGCCAGAGTATGGAATGGCACCACTTGAATTCGCCATCAAAGAAAAAAGCGAAGACAGTGCAATCTGTTGGGAAAGTTATGAGCAGCGTCTTCTGGGATGCGCAAGGTTGCATTCTGGTTGAATTTCTTGAACCTGGACAAACCATAAATGCTGCCTGCTATATCCAGACACTTGTGAAGCTCCATCGTGCATTGCACGACAAACGCCCTGGAACGAAGATCATTCTGCAACACGATAACGCGCGTCCTCACACTGCTCGTGCCACTGTGGAGAAGATCAGGACATTTGGGTGGGAAACTCTTCCACATCCTCCCTATAGTCCTGATTTGGCACCCTCCGACTACCATCTTTTCGGTTCTATGAATGAGCAGATGAGAGGCCAACGCTACGAGACGCTGGAGGATATTCGGAAAGCAGTGCATCAGTGTCTTCGAGCAGCTGGAACGGACTTCTATCATAAGGGAATTTTCAAGTTTGTAGAACGCTGGACAAAATGTGTGCAAAGAAATGGAGACTATGTTGAATAGTAGCACAAAGGTCTGTAGATTAACATGGTGTACTTGGTTTGTCTAAAATAAATATTATGATTGTTTAAAAAAATGTTGCTCATGACTTTCAGTATGACCCTCGTTTATATATATATATATATATATATATAATATACACATTAAGATAAAAAAAAATTAGGGGATATTGTAGAATAACCTATTAAGACTATGTTTTTTTGGAATAGTATTAGATGCAATCACTTTCTATTACTCCAAGATAATGTAAATAAGAGTTTGAAGTTGTTACGTAACCTCGGTACCACACCAGAGGGCAGTGTCTGTACCGTTGATGTGAAAGGGCGGTGTGGGGGTTGAATGTTTTGTTGCTGTTTTTAAATCCAGTCCAGTTTTCAGTTACTGAATGACTTTCCTTAGGGACAGTGATGCCTCGACAACGTGATTTACCTGAACCAATGGCTTGGAGGGCCATAGGAAGGATGGAAGCTGGACAGACACAACAAGAGGTGGCACAAGCCATTGGGGTGTCTCAAAGCGAGATTTCCAGACTTTGGAATCATTTTCAAAGAACATACTGTTCACAGAAGAGCCGGACAAGGTCGACCAAGGGCAACAACAGCAAGGGATGACCGTTACCTCTTGTTAACAGCCCGTCGGAATAGACAGCAGAATGCAACTCAACTGCGAAATACACTTCAAACAGCAACAGGACGCAGGGTGTCAACTCAAACTGTCCCTAATCGACTGCATGGAAGTGGTCTCTATGCCCGTAGGCCCATGGTGTGTACCAGGTTAACTCCACAACACCGTAGAGATCGCAGAAACTGGGCGGAGGAACATCGTGGGTGGAGGCATGCTGAATGGAGATCAGTTCTTTTTTCTGATGAGTCGCGATTCAACGTGGAATGTGATAGTCGGCGTGTATTCATCTGGAGAGAAAAAGGGACAGGAAACAATCCAGCTTTTGTACGTGAAAGATCCCCATATGGTGGCGGTGGATTGATGGTGTGGTCAGGAGTCAGTAGTGGTGGACGTACGGACCTCTACGTCATCCAAGGTGGTACTTTGACCGCGGTAATGTATAGAGATGAGATTCTCTGACCTTTTGTCGTGCCTTATGCTGGTGCCATAGGCGATTCTTTTCTTTTTATGGACGATAATGCACGACGCCACAGAGCTGGCTTGGTGGACGACATGCTGGAAGTGGAGGGTATCGAGCGTATGCAATGGCCAGCTTCCTCCCCGGACTTAAATCCGATTGAGCATGTGTGGGATGCAGACGCATTGCAGGCAGACCAGCACCTCCCACAACTGTTCCAGAGCTGCACATTGCTCTTATGGAAGAGTGGCCACGTATACCCCAAGAACTCATTGCTAACCTCATTGCATTAATGCCACACAGGTGGGAGGCAGTGCTGGCCGTTCGAGGAGACCATACACCATACTAAAGAAACATTTTCACCAATGTTAATGTTGCTTTGTTTGTTTGCCATATTCCTAATCAGGATTTCTTTGACATCTGGTGTGGTACAGAGGTTACGTAATAACTTCAAACTCTTGTTTACATTCTTTTGGAGTAATAGAAAGTGATTGCATCTAATACTGTTCCCAAAAACATAGTCTTAATAGGTTATTCTACAATATCCCCTAATTTTTTTGAGCAGTGTATATGATACATCAGAAATTGAGATATACTGACAATCAAATTTATCTACATGTTCAAGTATGCTTAATACTTTATCTTAAGTCTAAAATTATGTATTTAAAAGTTTTACAATTTACCACGACACATTTATTTTAAAGAAAATATGGTTAAGATTTTCAAACATTTTTTTTGTCATATAATTGTTTCCTATTTATAAAATATTTTTTGTATCAACATTTTATTTACTACTAATAATTTTGAAAAAGTGAAAATTAACAAAAGGTAAAATCCAGCAATTAAGGTATTAATAATTCTATATATATATATATATAATAAACATAATTATTTACAAGTAGAACGCGTATATGCAGCAAGCCGTACGTGGTTTTTACATGTGAATTGCTACATCAGTGTCTGGTAATAATATAATAAATAATAGTTTTAAAAAACTAAGAGAACACGCTTTATTAGAATACTAAAAAAATGAAAAATAATTTTAATTTCCAATACGCTTGGGATAAAACTAAAGTGGTCAAAAAAAATCATCTCCAACACATAGAATAAAACTAGAGTTATCAACAAAAATAAAATAATTTTACCATGAAAAGCGTGGGGTGCTCTATATCAATTAATATATTTGATAATAAACAGATATTGGTAAAAGTAAGCTCTCTAAGAAGAAAACGTAAAAATCATAAAAAGCACCCCACGCTTTTGATGGCAAAATTATTTTATTTTTGTGATAACTCTAGTTTTATTCTATATGTGTTGGAGATGATTTTTTTGTTGACCACTTTAGTTTTATCCCAAGCGTATTGGAAATTAAAATTATTTTTCATTTTTTAGTATTCTAATAAAGCGTGTTCTTTTAGTTTTTTAAAACTATTATTTATTTTTTATTTTTTAGTTTTAATATTTTACAGAATAAGATAAAAATGTAAATATCTTTAAATTTGATACTATTGTAGTATGAGCTAAAAGTAATACTCTTCCATAAAAAAAACCCTCCCAGCCGGATTCGAACCAGCGACGTATGGATTACCGAAATTATATACCATTAATAGTTCACTGCTCTACCAACTGAACTCTTACAACTATTGACTAAAAACTCGACAAGTCCGCAACCTATTATACCAGTTTTCAGTTTTTTGATTTTCGGATGATTCTGGCAAGGATTTTAGAAACAACATATAAAATTATTGTATTGTCACGGGTCCTCTACACGTATACAAAGTTTCGAGTCGATCCAATGTTTCTAAGTGGGTGAAAATCGCGTTGAAAAATTCCGTTACATTGATATAAAACACTTTTTTTTGATTTTCTGATGATTATGCCCAGGATTTTAAAAAATAAATATGAAATTGTTGTATTGTCACGGGTCCTCTACAAGTATACAAAGTTTCGAGTTGATCCAATGTTTCTAAGTGGATGAAAATCGCGTTGAAAGATTCCGTTACATTGATACAAAACACTTTTTTTTTTGATTTTCTGATGATTATGGCCAGGATTTTAGAAAATAAATATGAAATTATTGTATTGTCATGGATCCTCTACAAGTATACAAAGTTTCAAGTCGATCCAATGATTTTAAGTGGGTGATAATCGCGTTGAAAGATTCCGTTACATAGGTAGATAGATAGATAGATAGATAGATAGATAGATAGATAGATAGATAGATAGATAGATAGATAGATAGATAGATAGATAGATAGATAGATAGATAGATAGATAGATAGATAGATAGATAGATAGATAGATACAGGTCAAGCTAATATAAAGCGTGTAATAAAAACAGACCAAAACAATAGATAATATTACAATTAATTACATTATAAATTAAACAAACTAAGTAATACAATTATATAAACTTATGTAGCAGTGATTATATTTATACTTTGTTTATATAATTATCTATTAATTCACAGATGAGTTCTTTTTTTATTTTTCATGTTTTATCCAGATATCTACCAACATTTAATAACACAGGCCTGCAAATTTAATTTTTTTCTGCGGCACAGGGTTTAACAGGTCTCTAAACCTAATTTTGAATTCAAATATGTTCACAGTTTTCTCATATCACATAAGGTTTTTCCGCCATGTTCAAATTAAGTATTTATTACCTTTTGCATTGTATGTTATAGCCTTAATCCTTGAAATTGCTGTAAAAACTACAGAGGCTTGATACTATATCGATAGTGCAGTTAAAACAGTTTAAAATAAATAAAAACCACCAAATTACCTTAAAATCTCTATTTTCTCCTCGCTTAGCAAGAAATGAATGGTGAGATGATTGGTGTTTCTTTTTCTTACCAAGCATCAATGATAATAGGCAACTTTGATACCTCGTTTCCAACTCTTGTATGTCTTGATGGAATATCTCATCATGTTCTTCACGCTCCTAAATTCTCCCTGGAAATGTTGAAGATGAGAGTGGAGGAAGTGTAACTTGAAGCTCATATTGCACCCCATTACCCTGAACTTTTTGAGCATGATTTTTACAATTTTCTCATATTGATCATTTTTAACATTGCTCAGAAACGTCTCAATAATGTCCTTGTATGATTACTATCTAACCTCTCTTGGTTAACTCTTGTTTTTTTCGACCCCGACGCTATTAGAGCATCCGAGGCCTAGGGAGTCTTTCCTTTCTTCCATTTCTTCTTTCCTTTATTTTCTTTTCTTCTCCAGAAAAGCCTGACCAGAGGCTATAAGATGGCAGCCCCATCACTGGTCTTGCCTTCCTTTGGCCAGCAACCATTCGAAGGGACTATTATTATGCTTTCAAGTCTTATACGAGAATTTCCCGGAAGGATCAAACTAATGACGACCAAAGCATGAAAAAGGACAACTCTTGGAAGAAAAAAAATATTTTGCTTTTTAGCACATGGAATGTACAAGGGATTAACTATAAAGATGATCAATTAGATGATATATTGTGCAAAAAGGGGATTTCATTAGCTGTAATATCAGAAACAAAAAAGAAATTACAAGGCACCAAAGAAACTCAAAATTACATTCAGTTTTATAGTGGTGTAAAAAAACATATTCATGCACAAGCAGGAGTAGCGATTATGATTCATGTGAAGCATACAAAAAATTTCTGTCTACAAAAAAAGATGAAGATAAAGTAGAGTATCATAGGAAGAGAGCCATAGCTAAAATTGAAATTCGGAAAAAACATAGACAAAGCTGGGAACAATTTGTCTCATTTTTGGAAAATGATATCACTAGGCCTCAACCAAAAATATATAAAGTTTTAAAAAATTTAAATAATGATTCAAGAGAAAATGCACATTTAAATTGTATGTCTAAAGAATCTTGGCTTAACTACTTTCATCATTTATAGACACAAAAGGATGATTTATTACAAATACCAATCTCTAATAACACTGCTTTGGAACAAATTTCTATAGATGAATTAATTGTTGTTGTTAAATCATTAAAAAGTAACAAAGCTCCCGGAGAAGACCACATTAATCAAGAATTATTTAAATTTTCAACTAAAAATTTTGTAGACAGATTTCTTATTCTCCTTAATATGATATGGGAAGGACAAGAACCACCACAAAGCTGGAACAAATCCATTGTAATACCAATCTTCAAAAAAGGAAGTCGCCAAATCAAAGATAACTATCGTGGAATTAGCTTGTTGAACTCTGGATATAAAATTTATGCTAATATAGTTAAGAATAAATTGAGGAAAATTTATGAAAATATAATTGGAGAAGAGCAGAATGGATTCAGAAAGGGTAGATCTTGTACAGATGGATTCTTTACTCTAAAACTACTATTAGAAAAGCACAAGGAATTCAATATAGAAACTCATATCGCCTTCGTTGACTTCATAAAGGCTTTTCACAAAGTAGACAGAAATATATTACTACAAATTTTAGCTGATGATAACGTTCCACAACAATATATTACTAATATCTTCAACATCTATAAAGATAATGAAATCTCTGTTAAACAAGATGGCAAATTATCTTCTTGGGAAAAGATCAACACTGGAGTAAGACAGGGATGTGGACTTTCACCGGTGCTTTTCATTATATACATGAATAAATTAATAAATGAATGGAGGAAAACACAACGAGGATATATACCCATCAATAGGAACCTCAAACTCGATGCTATTCTTTTTGCAGACGATTTAGCTCTTCTGGCACTTTCTGAAAATGATTTGCAACGATCAATTTATAATTTACAAAAAATAGGTGCCAAATTTAATATGGAAATATCAATTAACAAAACTAAAATTATGGCATTTCATGGGAAGGACCCCATACAAAGTAAAATCTGTCTCCAGAATAAAATTTTAGAGAGATCTAATCAATTTAAATATCTTGGATATTATCTCTCTATCTGGGATGAAAAGGATATCCCTGAAAAAGTTACTAGTTATAATAAAAGTTTAGGAATTATTAATCAAGTTATGAAACCATCCCTTGTACAAAAAAACACCAGATTACGTTTATATTAACACTTTGGCTAGACCAGTGTTGACCTATGGTAGTGAAGCATGGACACTAAAAAAAACAACATGAAAGCAGAATAACGGCTTGTGAAATGAGATTCATGCGCAGAACAACGGGTTACACCAGATGGGATCGGAAAAGGAACACCGATATCTTAAAAGAATTGAAGACTACGCCAATTTTGGAATATATTAAACAGTACCAACTAAATTGGAAACACCATCTGCAAAGAATGAGTTCAAATCGGATCCCCAAAGCTGTTTATAATTATATACCAAGAGGACAAAGATCACTGGGCCGTCCTATGAAACGCTGGAGGGAAAATTTTCTATAGGATCGTAACAGGCCTTGGCCTAATACTTGGTAGGAACAAGAAGAAGAAGAAGTATGATTCCCAAGCTTGTAGTGTCATGTCAGACATGCAGTTTTTAAAAGTAACATCCCTAATAAATTTTTGAATCTGTGGCCATTAAAAAATCTTCCTTCATTTTTGGCTCTGACAGTAACATAATTTTTTTAGTAATGTATTGATAACAAGGGACATTTTTGTTCAAAACTTTCACAAAATGCTTCATTAATCATAGTTTTATGTGCAAAGGTGGTAGCAATATTTTTTTTCAAAATCAACTAATGAGTGATTTATTGCATTTTTGTCCCTGGCATCAGTCTTTTTTTATTTTTGGCCAATTAGTAACTTTCCAGTATCTTTCCCAGGCTCTAGAGTCCCATTCGCATGAAAACACAGAAATTCCATGTACCCTCCTTGTTGTCCATACACCGTAAAGTCACAGTACACATACCACTTGTGTTCATTATATATATTTTTTCTAGATTAGTACACATGTTTGTATATGTTTATTTCATGTACACTGACTGAACTACTGGAACTGAAGCTAATTTATTCCCATTTAGCAGAAGAATGCCCTTTAGACGTATTTTGCTAGAATCAATAAATATATGCCAATCTGCCGATTCATAAATGACCATTCAAGCCAGGAATATAACAACAGTACACTACTTCCCCATTACGAAATACTTTTTAAATTTTTCTTCATGATGTCTTCATCAATAAAAAGTTGTACGAGGAGCTAAAAGATTGTCTTCTTTAAATCTCAAACCTAAAAGTTCACTTTTTTCTTTTGTAAGACCTAAATCGTGTACTAAATTGTTTAATTTTGATTAATTGATAGGATACAGATTGTTGACTTTTGATTCTATGAATAAATTGAAATCATCTTCTGTTCAGGAGGTGGAAGAAGTCTAGTACTACTCACTTTTAATGTTGTTAGTGGTATTGGAATATAATATCTAGCCCATGTGCTGATGGCTTATTGCTTCTGAAAACTATGTGATGTAACCAGGAGAGGGTTGTAGGATGAACCTATCCTCAGTTAAACACAATGACAAACTAGTATGAATAAAATCAGTGATTATATTATAAAATTGTACTATATTTTTGGTGTTTACATATTTTAATGCAATTTGTATATATCACATACAAGTGATGGACCGCACGCTCTCATTTTTTGTGTTAAAATAGAATTGTGCAAAATGTGTATGTGATACACAAAAACTAGTAATAGTTCTGTTATCAGGGTATTTGACTTAACTCATTTTCATTAAAATATCTCATGCGGCAAAATCTTACCATTAACTCTTAGCGTGCCAATCTATCATGATTTGAATTTAGGAATCATTACAGCAATAACTGATACCTTCAATGTTCCAAATAGTTATAATTTCCTAGCATATGTATTTTCTAGCATACCATATATATATTGAAATAGAAAAATAAAAAATTATGTTACAATATACAGTATAACAAAAGTAATATTTTGGGATATATCAAGAATGAAATTTTGAGGCATATTAGTTATCAAATTTGAAACAACAAAAATAATTTTTTTTAAATTTGAAGTTAAATTTAAAATATGACCTATGTTGCTACTTGAATTTCTAGATAATTATACTGATTATCAAATGTTATGTAAATATTCATAATAATATTTAACTTTTATAGGAATTAATCACTATGAGGTTTAATTTATGGTAAAATTAAATGTTTCTTACCTCTCCTCATATAAATCTTCTAAGTAGATCGCGATTTCGAGACCATAATGGTATCATCTTCAGTACAATCTTGGCGACTGATGTTATGTCGATCGGAAGAAATTCTTCTTCTTTCCTCTGTTGGTGGACCAATGAACCACTGGATCAGGTCAAAATTTGTGGGAATTTCGATGTTCACAAGTTTTCCTTTGTTTGTCTATTTGTTTAATTAGACTGGCTTTTGATTCAATTAAATGTTTTTCGGACCAAGCATGAGCAGCTACTGCTGACTTTTCCACTTCTCCATTTTTGATGTTTCTAAGATGTCCTTTCACCCTTGTTTTCAAATTTCTTTTCGTTTTTCCAATATAAATTTTGTCGCAATCCCTGCATTTGATCTGATAAATTCCTGATTTGTTTTCATTTTCAATTCTCTCATTTTTATTGGTTTTAATTATCCTATTAAGGCTGTATTTATTCTTTGGTGCTAATCTTATATTAAACTTTGTGAAAATTTTTTGAAATTGAAACACCATAAAATTAAAAAAATTTCAAAAAGTATAATACCGGTAACGGGCTTCCAATATAAGCCTGGACTGACCTCACGGGGTTTCACCCGTCAGGCAGCACTCTCTCCTCATCCGCATTTCACTCTGCCAGCCGCTTGTCCTTGAACTAGTCAGTTTACTATCGTTCGACAAGATGAGACGTCAGCTGACATTAGAGCAGCGCATTTATGTGTGTAAAGGTTATTATAAATACGAATCAGCTCGTCGCGTTCGCGAGGAATTTATTTGGAACTTCCCTGGACAATTACCTCCTTCTAGATCGACAATCCACGATCTTGTGACTAAATTTGAGACCACTGGTTCAGTACAAAATAAGAAACACACGCGAAGGCGTACGGTTCTCACCGAAGAAAAGTTAGACGAAATTGGCGAAAATTTGGAACGTTCACCACAAAAATCATTACCGAAATTAGCACAACAAGTTGGGATTTCAGTATCTTCTGCACATACAGCAACAAAATGTGTTTACTCGGTATAATGCCTGTTTAACTGCGGGAGGACAACATTTCCAGCATTTTCTATAAGGTAAGAAACAGTTCAAGGACGGGTGGGAGGCAGGGTGAATTGCGGGAGGAAGAGACAGCACTGCGTGCCGGGTGAAACTCCGTGAGGCCGGTCCGGTTTTATATTGGAAGCCCGATATAAGGTTAGCACCAAAGAATGAATACAGCCTTAATAGGATAATTAAAACCAATAAAAATGAGAGAATTGAAATGAAAACAAATCAGGAATTTATCAGATCAAATGCAGGGATTGCGACAAAATTTATATTGGAAAAACGAAAAGAAATTTGAAAACAAGAGTGAAAGAACATCTTAGAAACATCAAAAATGGAGAAGTGGAAAAGTCAGCAGTAGCTGCTCATGCTTGGTCCGAAAAACATTTAATTGAATCAAAAGCCAGTCTAATTAAACAAATAGACAAACAAAAGGAACTGACGGTTTGGGAAAAGATCCACATTCAGAAAAACAAAGGAAAACTTGTGAACTTCGAAATTCCCACAAATTTTGACCTGATCCAGAGGTTCATTGGTCCACCAACAGAGGGAAGAAGAAGAGTTTCTTCTGATCGACATAACATCAGTCGCCAAGATTGTACTGAAGATAAGACCGTTATGGTCTCGAAATTGCGATCTACTTAGAAGATTTATATGAGGAGATGTAAGAAACATTTAATTTCACCATTCATAATAATACTCTAAGATAGCTTAGTGCATACAGTTGTTTCTGACAGTGTTATGTGTGCACAAAAAGTAAATTCAAATGGCTTTTTATTTTAATCAGATAAATTATTTTACATGAAACACATGCCATTATTTCCTAGAGAACTAGTTACAAAATATGTAATTTAATTAATATATATGCCTACTTTGTTTAAATATATGATGAATGCATACTCTATTCTAGTATATTCTCAAAATTAAACCAAATTAAATGGCATATGCTCTTAAGAAAGTCCACATAATTCATTAATATGTAATTATTAAATTACACTGTTCAACAGTGAAAATGTAAATTGAATAAAAGTTTTAAAAATACAATAGGAAGTAACATAAGGAGGTTTATTTAATGAATAAGATATTTGGTCTGTGTATTCTTAATTCTTATGATTGTTTTTGTTGAACATATGTTTCAAGGTTTGTGAGCCTCATCTTCAGCATTTGCAAGGATGGGGCTCACAAACTTTGAAACATATGTTCATTAAAATCAACCATAAGAGGTAAGAATACACAGACCAAATATCTTAATTATTGAATAAAAGTTGCCAATTCTAATCCATTTCGACATGCTAAACATGAATATGAAAGAGAAAATTAAAAAATTAGCTCTAGTTTTCATATGAGGCGAATGGAGGATGAAAAATTATCAAATAAGATAATGGAATGGACACCATCAGGAACGAGAAGGAAAGGATGACCAAATCTCATGTGGATCCAAGGGATTAGATAAACTTTGAAGGACTGGGAAATAGAGGAAGAAATATGTTATAATAGAGACGAATGGAGGAAAATTATAAAACAAAATTTAAGACAAATCATTTGTGCCGGAAAAATGTATCAAAATTGTTAAAACCAGATATATATATATAATATACTTTTCGTATTACATAGTTTTGTTGAAGTAGGTAATTTTATGTAGATTTTATGCTAAATTTTAAAATAATTACAGCAATGAGGTTACAAATCCACACATTATTTTTTTAAATGGGTTCTGGGTTCCTTTATTTTTCAGTGTTCTGGATATATACGTTAATTATCCTGGTTTCAGTAATTTTTATGTTTCTCTCTTATGTTACTCAATTTGATTCTAATGCATCTGTCATTTGGTTTGTCAGGTAAATATCAGTTGAATTATTTTCAGTCTGATCATTTTACCTCAATATTAATGTTGATTTGTTCTTGGACATGTTTCGAAACAATTCTGTTTTATCTTCAGCTTATCCAGACTGGTTAGATTTATGTTGCACACCCTGGATGTCGATGTCAGCTCCATCCTGTGGTTGGCCAAAGAACCTCCAAACAAAGTCACGCTCCGTCGATATTTCAAAATTCATAACTCTGTTTTTGTTCTATAGATATTTTCCCCAAATAGTTAGCTCTTTGGTATTTTCTAACTGTTTTAATAATTTAGTGTTCAAATTTATGTTTTGCAGACCAAACATGAGCAGCAACTGCAGATTTTTCTATTTCCCCATTTTTAATATTTCTTATGTGTTCTTTGGTTCTAATTTTTAGGTTTCTTTTTGTTTTTCCTGTATATATTTTTTCACAACCTATGCATTCAATTTGATATATTCCTGATTTTTTATTTTTATTGGTTTTTTTCATTTTTGTTGGTTTTTATGTTGTTGTTGTTTTCAAATGCTGGGCCTTGGCACCGAAGCCATTAGCGTTCTTGCTCTCCAATATTTCTGTATGGTGGAGCCAACAGGTAATACTTCACAGGTTTGTAGGTGTTCTTCATTCATTTCTTCGTCTTTATTGCATAGAGGGCAATATGGATTCATGTAGATTCCTATTTTATATAGATGTTTGGCCAAATAGTCATGTTCTGTAAGCAGTCTAAATTTTGCTACTGTAGTTTTACGTGGAATTTCTGGAATAATATCTGGCTTCTTTACTAAAATATTCCATTTTTTGTCTTTGGCTTTATTACATAGGTCTTGGTTTTGTTTGATTTTATATTTGTTTTTAATTATTCTTTTTATGGATGTGAAAGGAAAGGTAAGCTTTTAGAAGTATTCTGAATTAGATTGGAGCCTTTTTTGGCAAGAAAATCAGCAGTGTCATTTCCAGCAATTCCACAATGTGCAGGTATCCATTGCAATTGAATTCTTTTCTGTAGTTTTTGGAGTTGTTGAATCATTTTGTAGCACTCTTTAATTTGTATTGACTTCATTTTGTGTGAATTTATTGCATATATTGCTGCCTTAGAATCAGAGAGTATGACAGCATTTTGAAATTTATTTATTCTGTATAGTAATTGTTGGAGTGAAATATGAATAGCCGTTACTTCTGCATCAAAATTTGTTGTGTGGTATCCTGCTGGTTGATAAAATGAAAATAATGCACATGTAATTCCTGATCCTGAGTTGTTATCAATAGTAGATCCATCTGTGTAGACATGTAACCATTCTTCTGGTGGATATCTCTTATTCACAGCTTCTAATGCTAGAACTTTTAGTACAGGCGTGGGAGTTTCAGATTTTGTAACTGGTTCTTCTAGATTTAGCTGAATGTTAATTGGTCCAAAAGTAAGAGGGTTATCTCTGATCAAAATATTTTCTTTAGATTTAGGAAGATTCAAATCTGTTTTTATTTCCGTTACTTTGGACAAGAAACTTGTTTGTGTTTTCAACTTGGTTGGTTGTAACTGTCTTTTTTCCCATTTTGTTGTTGTTAATCGTAACATTTTCTCATGTTGTGTTATTGCCTGTTCCTCTAAAGTTAGACATATTGGAGGGTTCTGAGTTAGTGCTTCCATTGCTGCAATTGGAGTTGATTTTGCTGCGCCGGTTATAAGCCGTAAAGCCTGATTTTGGCATACTTCTAGGCGATTCAGTTTCAAGTTATTTGCTGTGATTATTACCTCCCCATTGTATAGTAGTATTGGCTTGATGAATGTTTTGTATGTGGTGTTCAGAATCTGGCGAATACTACCCCACTTTGCTCCAGCTAATCTTTTTAAGATTGAGAATCTTTTCGTTGCTTTGTTTACTACTGCTTCAATATGTTTTCTCCATGATAATTTTGAATCAAAATTGTCCCTAGATATTTTGTTTCATTTGTTTGTCTCAGATTTGTTTTCTTGAACTGTAGATTTAGTTTTGGGATTTTTTTCTTCAAGCTAAATATTTGAAATGTTGTTTTGTCTGTATTAATGGCCATTAAATTGTTGTGGGTCCACTTTTTTAGTAGGTTAAGAGCCTTTTCCATAGATGATTTAGATTTTTCTATTTGTGAGGAAGATAGCCACATAGTCATGTCATCTGCAAAAAGAGCTGTCTTTATTTCTGTGTTTGATATAGCTGGTGGCAGATCATTGATGTAGATGTTGAACAGGGTTGTACTTAGTACTGCACCTTGAGGGAGGCCCATTTTTATTTGTCGGAATTTGGAAGTACTGTCATTGTATTTTGTAGCACAGAAACGTTGTGAAAGGAACTGGGTGATCGGTTTAACATATTGTTTTGAATGCCTAGTTTTGTGAGTTTTTCAAGTAATTTATATCTCCATACTGAGTCATATGCTTTTTCAAAATCAATGAAAACTGTTAGCGTATCTTGATTTTTGTTGAAAGATTCTTTGGCATCTTGAGAAAGTTGAATTGTATTTTCTTTTGTAGATAGATGTTGCCTGAATCCTGTTTGTGCTGTTGTTAGTATGTTTTTACTTTCTAAGAACCAATTTAGTCTCGCTGAAATCATACGTTCTGCTGTTTTTGCAATGACACTTGTTAAAGAGATTGGTCTGTAATTATTTATATCATCAGCTGTCTTGTCTTTTTTTAAAATAGGGATAATTATTGCTTTTTTCCACTCTGTAGGTACAGTAGAGGTCCATGATAGGTTAAATAATTTCAGTAGTGTGTTCCTTCCCTTTTGGCCAAGATGTTTCAAAAATTCAACATGTATTTTATCTGGACCAGGAGATTTGCTGTCTTGTAACTCGTGTATTGCAGAATTTAGTTCCCATATGGTAAATTCTTTGCCGAATACATCATTCTTTTGTTCTTGATGCTTCTTAAAAGTCTTGAGATCTTTTTTAATTTGCCTTTGTTTCTTTTTAGCTTTAGGAGGGAGTTTGTGTTGAGAGCTGTAGTATTTATTAAAGTTTCAGCGATAGAGTTGTTGGAAGTAAGTGTTTTCCCATTAAATTTGAGTAGTTCTTTCTTTGTATCTCTCTGACTTGTGATTTTACTTATATATCTATATACTTTTTTTGAGTCTTTTCTGTAATCAGCTTTTTCAATAAATTCACTGAATGCATTTTTCTTAGCTGCATAGATTTCTTTTTTAAACTTTGCTGCCTTTCTTCACCATTCTTGTGTATCTATTGGGTTGTTGGACAATTCTGCTTTTCTTCTTGCTGTGTCCTTTCTTCTTTTAACTTGGATAAGTCTGCGTTCCAAAAGGGTTTGTATGTTTAGTTTTTCCTCTTGGGATCCAATTTTTAGCTGCTTCAAGAATTATGTTTGAGATGGTATTATTAAGTTAATCTGTAGATACTTCGTACAGGATAAGGTTTAATTTATGTTCAGTTTCTTCTGTAAATTTTTCCCAATTAGCTTTTCTAAAATTCCAAGAGTATTTTGTTTTTTTGTTTACTGTTATTTTGTTTGTCCTGATGTATTATAGATGCAACAACTGCTCTATGTTCCGATCCTAGATCTTCAATGAGTTCATGTGTAGTCTTATCTTTCAGGTCAGATGATACTAACAGGAGATCTGGATTTGTACACTGGCCATTATAATGTATGTATGTAGGACAGTCATCATTCTTATAGATAAGTTCTAAAGTGTTTGAATTTAATAAATCTTCAATAGTTTTGCCACTAGGATTGTAGTCTTTGTATCCCCATTTAGGTGAATGGCCATTAAAATCACCAATCAGAATTATTTTTGGATAAATAATAATTATATCTAGACAGGGGTTGTTATTAGGTGGATTGTATATTCCATATATATTGTAATGTGAATTTCCTTTCCAGATTTCAATTTGGATGATTTCTACTTTGTCTTCTTGTTGCATTTCCTTTATAACTTTAGATTTTGATAAAATATTTGTTCTGACGCCTGTAAGAATTCCACTAGCTACTTGCCGTGCTTTGGGGAGGATATGTATGTTGAATCCAGGAAATTGAAAATATTTTAGTTGGTCTCTTGATACATTAGCTTCTTGTATGATAAATACATCTATCCCATTTTCCTCTATGATTGTTTGTAGTTTGGTTTTTTTACTCTGTGTAAGTCCTCCTGCGTTCCATTGGAGAATTTTAAAGATGTTCTGTATATGACGTCCTGCAGATGTCCCCACCCGGAGATCCGAAAAGGGGACTGTTTTACCTCCGGAAAACTTGTCTGAAGGATTTGCCATTGTTCAGCATAAATGTAACCGTTTTTTAAGAGGGCACCAATTTTTTATTTGTAATGGTGGTTACATCACCCACTCACATAAACCCCCAGTATGACTGAAGGGCCACACATGCCGTTGGTTAATGGGTCCATCGGACCTTGCCGGGAGGATCTATATATTTGAATCCACCGACCATTCTCACAAGCACCATTTGTGGACCATTTCTACGCCGTGGCATGCCAGAGTAAGTGTTGAAATAGCATTTCCTCTATTTCTGATGGTGTGGTTATACCGCCATTACTCGGTCATCATAGCCTCATTTGTAAGAGCAGGTTGCACCACGAGCAGGTTGAGGTTGAGATTTGGATAGGAGAGGTTATGGAATGCATTTCACTATCCTTTGCAACCCTTGTTGGTTTTTATTAGTTTATTTAAACTGTAGTTATTTTTCAGTGCTAATTTAATATTAAACTTCACAAATATCTTGTGGAATTTATAATGTACCCATGGGTAATATGTGAATTTCCTATATTTTTTCATAAGTGGTTTTTCTTTTTTAGGAGTACTTCTGTTTATCATTTATTGTTTCTTACACTTTTCTATCCTTTTGTGTGCCATTTTTTGAACAAACCTGTTTTCTCTTGCTACTTTGATTATGTGTTTTTTCTCCTGTTTGAAATTTTCTTCGTTTAAGGGCAAGTTTACCAATCTATGAGTTAAACTATTAAATGCTGCTAATTTATGTCCAATTGGATTGAACCCTGTTGATTTAATAAAATTTTTCGTATGTGTTTCTTTCCTGTGAATCCCCAATTCAATTTTTCTTTTTTCTTCGTTTCTGACCAATTTAAGATTCAAAAAG
Organism: Diploptera punctata; assembly: GCA_030220185.1. NCBI lineage: Eukaryota > Metazoa > Arthropoda > Insecta > Blattodea > Blaberidae > Diploptera > Diploptera punctata. The sequence continues at coordinate 1,407,554 of JASPKZ010010694.1, forward strand.
GTATTTGTTTATTTTCTTCTATTTCTTTGGTAAATTTGATGTTTGTACTCTGTAAATTTAACAGTTTTAGGGAATCTTCTACATGTTTTTCTTTTACAATACAAATTATATCATCTACATATCTGCTCCAAAATTTAAACATTTTGGGATGTGCTTTAGTGATTTTACATTCAAAATCGCTCATAAATAAATTTGCCAAGAAAGGTGATAATGGGTGTCCCATTGAGAGCCCAGATTTTTGTCTATAGAAACTCCCATTGAATGTAAAAAAAACATTTGGTCAATGCATAACTCAGTTAATTTGAAACAGTCTTCTCTGATCTCTCTGTCTATGTTGTTTTTACTTAACCAGTTATTCAATATCTCCAAAGTTTTTTGTTTCAGTACATTTGTAAATATGTTATGAATTTTGAAATATCGATGGAGTGTGACCTTGTTTGGAGGTTCTTTGGCCAACCACAGGATGGAGCTGACATTGACATTCAGGGTATGCAACATAAATCTAACCAGTCTGGACAAGCTGACGATAAAACAGAATTGTTTTGAAACATGTCCAAGAACAAATCAACATTAATATTGAGGTAAGATGATCAGACTGAAAATAATGTAATTAAAATAACTTCAAAATATCACTTACTAAAATTAAATATTAAATATCAATTGTTTTGGTGATTGTAAATATATTTTGAAGGATGTTACAATTCTTGAGGTTTAATGTGAAACTAACATGCTGCAAGTTTGTGTGAACAGTTCGAACTTGTTTTGTTATGTGTGTGTGACAAAGACAGTCTACTACTCCACAAATAAAAAAGCCTTTCACTGTTATTTTGGTCGTAAGATTGGGGACCAGGACAAAATCTGGGCTCCTCATGTAGTATGCAACGAATTTGATTAATGCCTTTTGCAGTGTCCATGATCTGGAGGGAGTCAACCAACCATTTAAGTTACTGCTACTTTTGTATGGTTTCTCCAAACAAGCAGGGAATTTTTAAGAAGAAAAAGCGGACACTGGTGTATCCTATATTCTGCCATTCATTCAGTACCACATGGTATAGATCTTCCAATACCTGATTACAGCCTTACTTCTGATGAAGAGGAGGAAAGAAGCAGTGTTGGGTCTCCTCAACACTGTACATCAAAGGATCCAGATTTTCTTACAAATGTGCCATACATAGAACCACAGAAGATAAATCAAAATGAGTTAAATGATCTCATACGAAATTTGGATCTCTCAAAAAGCAAGACTGAGATTTTAGCATCCTGGTTGCAGAAGTGGAATTTGCTGGAACAGAATGTGAATATTTCACTATACTGGAAAAGAGAGCAAAAGTTCACTTCTTTCTTCACCATGCAGGAACATTAATTTTATTAGATCTCTTGCACATTTTATATTTCCCATCTGTTCATTTATATTTCTTATGTAGTGTAGATTAATTGTAGTATAAAGAGAATAATGCTCAAATGTATTCATACAATGCCATATTATTACAAATCATTTATATCAGTGCATGTAATATCTCATTGAAGTTAACTATTAAGTGTTTAAAAAATGTTGTGGTTATTTTCTGGAATGAGTATACATATTTAGCGAGAATTTTGACACTACGATGTTGATGGCTTATAAAAAATTATAGCTAAGTACATTTGTACATGTTGATTTTTTATCATTTTATGGTCAAAGGAATCTAAAAAATCCAAAATGGTGACATTTACACACTTTTGATGAAAATTTGTTGTACAGTGTTATTTTACTATTACCTATCCAGGGGGCTCTGTGGTGCAAATAATTAATCAATTGCCCTCTACCCCTGGGACCCAAGTTCTCAACTTAGTCACTCCATGTGGGGGTTCATAGAGGACAAATTAGAGCAAGAGCAGATTTCCTGAGTATTTCTCCTGTTTTCCTTTGCCAAAAATTTCATTCCACCTCTTCTCCATATTTATTTCATCCATTTTGTTTAATTTAATTTCATCTGTCCTGTGATAATGTGACAGGACTGGCCAGCTAGCATCTATGTGTGTCACTCTATCCTCCTATTGGCTGGAAACTGAATCACCTTATGCAAATAGTCCAAGATTTATGAAGCTACATTATAAAATAAAATATCCTACACTCTCTGTTACCTCAACCATTGGTGGAGATCCTCCAGTAGGTCGAATTTATTTAATTTTACTTACACCAGTTTAAAAAAAAATTCAAATCTTCTTTATTTCTATCACAATACGATTCTGTATGAACACTCACATTTTTGTACTATTAGAGTCCTAACATAATGCATTTTCTAGTCTCTTCTTCACACTTGCAGACAGCTTCTCTTACAAAAATTTTCTTCACTATTCAAATGACCTTCTCTGGTCAACTTCTGACTCGTGACTGACTCTCACAATTCATTTGCAACTGACTGACTGATTGACTGGTCAAGACTACTTGCATCTTTTTTATATGCGATGGACAAACAATCTGGAAGCCCAGTCTAGATCCCTCTTGAATAGGAATCCCAAGAGGATGATCCCTCCAGAAATCAAATCACAGATGCATCTGGAAGTTTCCATTGGGCCATACTAACTCAAGGGTCACTATCTCATGAATCCTCTTCTACCATATAAGGTGAGACTTGATTCCTACTACCTGCAAATTTCAAAAGCGAGTCCAACAGTGCATCACAATATGTTATCTCTACAAAATCTCTATCTTTTCATATTGTTTACATAAAAAATCACTCACCTCTTCAAGAAATTAACTATGCAATGGATTCGTGTCATCAGCTATGGTTGAATACACATAGTGAAGAAGAATAATGAATTACAAAATAAATTATCGTTTCATATTTTGTTGCAATTGGAATATATGAACCCATTATCATGTTTAAGTAAATTAATTATGTTTTTAATTTTTTGTCTGTAAGCATGTATTATCTTTACTAGAATATTGGCAAAAATAACTTGAGACAATGTGGGAGTAGCACATAGTGATACAAAAGATTGATAGTAATGTTAGATAGAAACGTGATCAAAATGGATTCATTGTGAAATATGCAAAGAATCAAATATTATTGCCCTGGCATAGTTCATTCATCTAGCCATATTCCATTCAATTCTATTTACTTTTACTCTAGCAATACAAAAGTCAGTATATAATAATTAAATAAAATAGTCTTGTACAGTTTGCTATACAGTAAAGAAATGCAAATAAGTGTAAGACTAAAAAATACTGAACTTACACTATGTCATGAAGTGTTCCCAGACGTATAAATATTGTGATTAGTATGAATGATATGAAAACTAATGACAAGAAAGAAATTTTAGCCAATTTTGCTATATCCCTGTATAAACACAGAGGTGCAGTGATGAAAACTGTTGCAAAAGCTACCACTATTTCTCGATGAGAGAGCAGGGAACCTGGACTTATTCCTGTAAGCCGTATTAGCACTTTTGTAAGTGTGTCACCAACCACAACATTATAGCTGACCATAGCTGGAAATAAATTAAAATAAGTATAATTAACTTGCTTAAAAACAATTATTTATTTACAATAAGTCCTCAAGTTTATAGTGAAGTGAAAATTTTATCTTTCAATTTTTTGAGGATGTAAAACTATGCTGCAATTTTTGTCATAGCTGAACACAATTCTCCTACTCTAATGATGGGAAAGTTAACAAGTGTAGAAAGCTTTATCAATTTTTTTCCCTGATCCTAAGGTGTTGAATATTGTTAACAATCAGTCAAGATAAAAATGGTGTTATAGTGTCAAATTAACAGCTAAGAACTTTCATAACTTGTATGCTTAATAATAATCATGATTGTGGTTGTAGTTGTGATGGTGATATAGGAATCAGTACAATGGGAAGTTAATAATCAATGTTTATTTTCAGCCAAGGGATTTGCCAAATTTTTCAAAATATCACAGATAATTTAGAAGGTGTGGCTTGTCTTTAGAGATTGGAGCCTTTAAAACATATATAATTAGAATTTGTATTCTGAGCCATATAGGAGAATGAAGGAATTCATATTCCTTCAATTTGGGGAGTAGAGAAATTTCAATATATTTAGTTCCATCATTAGTTTTGAGAAAAAAACATATAATACATGGAGCAAGTTGTCACAAATGGTAGCATTTCATATTCTTATTCGAGTTCTTGCATCAAATCTCAGGATTGTTCAAGCAAAATTTGACATAATTTCTGAAAGATCTGCTGTCGTGTCACTTATTAGTGTAATATTGTACACTGCAGAACATTTCATACAACTGATTTTATCCCAAGCACAATCAGTCCAATGGAATATTTTGACTGGTAAGTCTTTTGTCCACCCTATTTCATGCAATGCAACATTTCATACAACCATCTAGTGTATAATTCCTTATGTTTCTAATTTGCTGAAGAGTGTTGAATGTAGCCTAGTAATGATACTCTTCCATTTTTATTGGTAATATGAGGGAGGATCGGAAAGTAATGCACAATAATCTTTTACAAAAAAGTTTAATAGATAAAAAAACAAAAAATCAGAAATGAACTTACATCTTTTACCTACTTTTCTATATAGTCACCAACTTTCTCAACACATTTTTCCCATTATGGTACCAGTTTCAATATGCCCTCTTCATAAAAGTTCATTTAGTGGAGTATAGCCACCTGCAGACTGCTGATTTCACTTCTGCATCTGTCGCAAAACCAGGAATTTCTTCATGGGACTAAAGAGATCCATCAAACTGTATGGTGGATACTCGAGTACTTTCCAAATAGATTTGGTGATTTTCTCATGAACATGAGCAGCAACATGGGGGGCAAGCATTATCATGAAGAAGTTTAACATCATCAGCATTAATGTGGCATGTGTTCCAAAAGGTACAACACAACTTACCATAGTTTTAATGTAAGCTGTAGCATTCACAGTGATCCTTTGTTTAACAAAGTCCACCAATAAAACACCATGCAAGTCCCAGAACACTCTCACAAGCGCTTTCCCAGCTGATTGAGTCACTGAAATTTTTTCATACTGGGGAACCAGCATGTTTCCACTCCATAGAGTGGGCATGTAGTGGTACACCCACGACTCATCACCAGTGATGATTCCTTTCAGCCCTTCTGTGGCATAACATGTTAAGTGATCCAAGTTTGTTATCATTCGCTGGTCCTTGTGGTCATCTGTCAAGTTCTTAGGTATGCAGCGAGCACCAACTGTATGAAATTCCAATATGTCATGAACAATATTGTAAACCACACCATAGCAAATGTTAGAACTGCTGTGATAAAATTTGCAGTTGCACATCTCAGTTCAAAATTACCACCACAATGACTCTGACATTCTGCAGGATTGCATCTGTTATACAGCATGGCAAATCACTAAGGTTCACACTGCCATCTTGGAAGAATTCACACCACCTGGAAACGTTGCTTCAATCCATACAATCATCCCCATACATGCCACGCATGTTCCTGTGAATTTCACTTGGTTTGTGCCCTTAGGCCCTTAAAAATCAATCGCTGCTCTTCCTAAGATGAAGACAGTAGCATGCATGCCATTACTGTTGCATAACTCATAATTCTCCTGCTAGAGCTGCACATGAAAAAAAATCCTACGTAGTGAACATTTAAACTCCTCTACTATTTAATGTTGTATTAGAGCATGCCATTAAATCTTTAGAGAATGAGGAAGGCTTACAACTGAATGGCATTAATAAGCTGTTAGTTTATGCTGATGATGTAGTATTGTTGGCCGATAGCGAGGAGATACTAAAGGACAATACGCACACACTGTTGAGTAACGCTAAGAAATTAGGATTGGAAGTAAATATCAATAAAACTAAATATATGGTCACACGTAGAAATTCATTATATAATGGAAATGGACAGCTAATGACAAATGAGGGAAATTTTGAGGAAGTGGCTGAATTCAAATACCTAGGAACAGTAATTACAAATAGGAATGAGATGCACAATGAAATTAAACATAGGCTCAATTCTGGAAATGCATGCTATTATGCATTGCAGAGACTCTTGATGTCACAACTCCTTTCAAAAAACGTTAAACTGAAAATATATAAAAATATATAAAACTATTATTCTACCAGTATATTATATTATATGGATGCGAAACATAAACTCTTACTTTAAGGGAGGAAAGGAGATTACAAGTATTTGAGAATAAAGTACTTAGGAAAATTTTTGGACCAAAGAGAGATGAAGAGACAGGTGAATGGAGAAGACTACATAACAATGAAGTACATGGTCTTTATACTATATCTTCGTGAAATTTCAACATTCCAGATGCAATACCAAGACAGAAAAAAAATATTTGCGTTACTTTCTGATCCCCCTTGTATTTATAAATTTCAGTGATGCCAGAAATTAAAAAAAGTATACATAAGTATACATAAGAAGTGTTACTGCTCGAAGATGAAGGCAAGTGCAACCTGCAAGCTTTCAACTAGATAAAAGGAATGTCTTCAATTCTGTTATTAGTGGAGAAGAAAGGAATAATAATGCTGTTGAATGTTGGTACAGAAGGTTTCAGCATTGTGCATTACCTATCAGTTTTAAAATTCATTGAGGTACTAAAGAAGAATAGGGTATGAATGAACAGACAATTGTGCAATTTCTTAGAGGTCACAGACAGGTCTATCCACCTCGTAACAAGAAATATATACAGTACAACACAAGCATTGAAGAGATTACAGAATTATGAGGATAATGAAGATCACAATCACATCGAGGCCTGTTATAAATCCTTTTGAATATGACCCTGATTTTGTAATAATTTAATTTAATGAATTGTGTAAGCCTGTATTTTTTATATTTAATGGATGAATATCACATATATGTTAATAAAATGAGTTGTATCTTACCTCATACTTTGTGTTTATCAAGCATGAGAACTGTAGTTTTCAAGAGGAATCACTCCCATACCCATGAGAATGGGAGGTATTCCTCTTGAAAACTGCAGTGTTGTGATGTTGCTGAGGATGGGAGGGATTCCTCTTGAAAACTGCAGTTCCCGTGCTTGAAGAACACAAAGTATGAGGTGAGATATGACTCTTTTTATTAATTGATCAATGTTATTTCCCATAATTAATTTATGAAATTACATATATACTAGGTATACCCCCCCTCTACTGCTGAAAGCCAGATAAACGTGATACATTGCTGATAGTAAATTTTTATTCAAAACCCTATGAAATAAGGGTGTTAAGGTATTTAAATTCCGGTGACTGGCTAATGATAGGCATTCAAAAATTCATACATTAAAGGTTAAAAAAATAATAAAAGGCAAAGTGATCCCACTATCGGTCTGAGGAGGCCTTGTAGTAGTAAGAGGTTGGGCTCCCATTGTTTTAAACAATCAGCCCTGCATGATGGTTGCCTTTACTTCCAGAACAAATGTCTGGACTTATTTCTGTTAAAAGCTGAGTCACCACCCCAGGAACCATATTGTAGCCAGAAGGTTTGGGTCAGTTTAAAAATCCTGATCCCACTGGGACTTGAACCTTTTGGCTTGTAGTATATTGCCTTAACCAACTATGCTGTATCATGCCCTGTACATATATTTAACTTTTTTCAAATACATTCTGCATATGTTAGAAACATTTTGAATATGTTTAGATGTGGTAAAAAATTCTTGGTCCAACTGTACAGTTAGCTTAACTGGACCTGGACAAAAATTCTTGCCCCATCTATACAATTGGACAAAAAATCTTGGTTAAAATGGTCATGACAAAGTAAGTCTGGACAAAATGTACCCCTGGACAAAAACTGTTGGATGAAATGTCCACTAACCATATTATAAATTACTTGATAAGTTATCAATTACTGGTATTTATACCGTACATGTACTATTACTGTAGTACGGTATGGTATTTAAAACTATTATATTTATTTTTAAGTACATTTTTATGTTAGTAGTTTTCAGTATTAGTTTGAAAGTATGCATTTTTTTAATGTCGTACTTCACAGGTGGTTGAATGGAAGATAAAGTCCTATGACCTTATAATTTTTTTTTGTAATAAAAACATTAATTTAATTATTAAATTAAACCTCATAGTGTTCTTTCCCTGTGAAAGTTAAATACCTATGACCTTAATTCGGCCAGTTTAAATAAAACTTTTATTCATTATCATTATTATTAATTAAATAAAAATAAAACATAGTTTTATTTTTATTTAATTAATAGATATGGATTTTCATCAAGTAAACACCAACTCAATTGATTATCATCATTTTTTTTACATTATTTTTAGGGCAAGGCAATTAATGATTATTTGCATCTTTTTCTTATGATGGTTGTAACATTGCTTGCATATATGAAAATGTAGGACATTAAAAAACGGATTAAATAAAAGCAATTCATTATGGCATGTTTTTGCATTTTCTTAACTTTTCTAGGGATAGGTCATTTTTTGGCAATTTTTAGGTCATTTTGAGCATTTTTTACACTTTTCCAGAAGGCTGTGACATTATTTGTATTTGATTTGAGATTTGTATTATAGTTCAGTATTTTTCCTTGTCAATACAATTTCTTGGAATTAAGGAGACGTTTTGCTAACTACTACCCCTATTTTTCAAGGTATGTGCTTAATGAACTTGCCCACTTCTAGGAATTTTATTCAATTTCTTAGAGCTTATGCTAGCTTCTACCTCTATTTTGATTGTTAACTGCAATTCAAAATTGTTGTAAAAGTGCATTGTGTAATTGAAATGGATTTTCTTCCATAAAAGGTACTCTAATATGTATTTTTAATACTTTTATATTATAAATGCAACAGGGCCATACCAGAAGATAGTGTAATATATATATATATATATATATATATATATATATATATATATATATATATATTGCATATACATTTAATAATATACCCATATTAAAATAATTAATAATTCTTGTAAAAAAAAGTAAGAATACCTAACTTGTAGTAGAAATTTGTAATCAATTGTTAAACATTTCATAATAACCAAACATCGTTATCAAGGTTCAAAGTAGGGATGGTGATTCCTTTTCAAATCCAAGTTGCATCATCCTGACCTTGGATGTGTAATTGTTACTAAGTATGACATCATAATAGCTAGGACTGGTATGATAGTATTATCTTATGATTCTATATGTATAAATATGTGTACATCTGGGATGGACCAGGACAGCAGCGGGACCGATTGCGGTCCCTGGGCAGGGCCCAGCGGGCCGGTGGCGTCTACATGTGTAATATATCTTCATCTGTCATTTCTTTGGTCATTTTAAGACTTAGAATCAAATATGGGACCAAATGGTCCCAGTAATTTAAAATAACTAACAAAGTTGAATATATTTTAAAGGGATTGGTTTCTATCCCTCTGAATTTAAGCATTTTAACTTTTTGAATATTTTTGACGGTTGACAATGTGGCGATTTTAGCTGTTTTAAATAACTTGTTTTATATGTTACTAATATCTCTTTATGTTTGACTTTATTTCAATAAATTATGTTTATTTTTCGTTTACTGTGTTTTTAACATGTTTAATTGTAGAACTTTTCCTCCAAAATCAAGGCCAACCGCTCGGGCCAAAGATCCCTTAAACAATAGTGAATCTAACGCTATCATTACGCTGGGGCGTAACAGACGCGCTCGCGTAACATTCTGGTGAACTAGCGGTGCGATATTCGTGAAAACAATGTTCTATTATTATTTTCACGGATAAAGAAACGAACCTTAGACCACAAAATTAACTTTCAATTCGTACACAGTAAAAATCTATATGTTTTTTTCCAATTGGGAAGAGAAGAGTCACATTGAATAAACTACGTCTTTTAAAAACAGAGAGAAACCAGAAAATATTCAACTTTGGGACATTATTATTAACTGGCTTTAGGTTATGTTATTTTTTTAGGATCTAATATTTGGGTTTATAGACAATGGGTAAATTTTGGATATATCGTTGTTTTAGGTTATATTTTTGGTATTGATGTTTTTCGACAAATGTTTTATTTTTCTGGGCATAATTAAGTTTTTTCTCAATGGGTAAACTTTTGGATATATACGACAATTTTGGTGTTGTTGATAATTTTTTTTGGTGTTATTTTTTTAATAGGCAGACATTTATATGTACATTATTTTTTTTCTAGGCTATGTTATATGTTATGTTCATTTTAGAACTTGATTTGTTGATACATATAAGGTTTATGAATTATTGTGGTGTTGTTTCAGTCAGATGATATATTTTGGTTATAATTATTATTTTTTTTTATTTGTAGAGTATAGAAATGAATTTGATTTAGTTTTTTTTTGTGTGGCAATATCTCATCCAATGTTGTACGTGTATAATGACAATATTTTATTATTTCGTCTATCGGTAAGACGTGGCACGATCACATGTATACATAAATCATTTCTGAAAGCATCACCACGAGAGATAAGCCCAAGGGATCATAGGTTGCTTTACACGCCACTAGATTGGAATTTTTTTTGTTATATTGAAATTTTTATATTTTTTTGAATAGGGTAATAAATTAAAGCAAACAAGATGGCGGACACATCTTATACTTACGCCACTAATGCACTAAATACGATTGGTACTATGGGAACATTCATTCTTTATATATATATTCACGTGAAAACACGATCTTGGATATCTTAATGAATCATGGATAGAGATAGGATACGAAAAATTAATCTATGGTTTATTAACTAGGTTTGTTGTTAGGATAAAGAACTAGGAAGTTGGCTAACGTCTATTATATTCTTGTTTTGTTTATCAAAATGGCCACGATGACTACAGAGCTTCTAACGGAGTCTATATTAAACATTGCAGCCACTCCGTAGGAAACTAACTCCATCCACCTCAATCAAATAAAATTCTACTTATATTCGGGCTAATAATAAAAAATAATATTGACATAAATACAAGGAAGATAAATCGATTGATATTTAAGTCCCCATGTAGCAACTCGGGCATCCACACTGATAATTATTCTTGGCCCACGTAAAGCTCAAGGAACCGCATTATAACTTGCAGTGAATGATTTATATTGGGAAAATAAATTAACAATTAGTCTAATGATAAGACTATAAAAATTTAATTACAAAAAGAATAACCGAAAACTAGCAGGAAAATAGTTAGGGAGTTGGAAAACCTAAAAATCAGAGGATTTGGGAATAAAGTAATAACCGTAAAAAAAAATAAATAAAGTAACATTTAAAGAAACATATTTCCCCTCCCGGAGATTTTGAGGTAACGGAAATGTTAGGGCTCCCAATATTTCCAGACAATCGGCACTTAATGTCAGCCGGGTTATCAGCCCCGCGTGACGGCCGCCCTTTACCCAGAACAAGAATCTGGTACTTATTTCAGTTAGAGGCTGAATTAATCCCAGGGCCATAGTGCCGCCAGAAGGTTTAGGTCAGGAAAAGAATCCTAAAAACACACCGGGGCTTGAACCCCCAACTTTTGGCTTGTAGCGCAGTGCTTTAACCACTATGCTAGTAGAAATAAATATTCATACTAAATATATCGAAGAAATTTTAAAACCGATTAAAGTTACAACCGCCTACCGTGCGACATTAACAAGACAGGGCATGAGGCAAATAATCCCGATTTGCGCTGGAAATGTATTCTGGGTTATATATGATGGTATGGCGAGCCCCATATTATATTTAGGAACGTTTTCAGTTAAAAAGAGAGAAGTAGACTTAAAACAGAAAGAACTACTAACTGAGTGATTTTAAATTTAATAATAATAAAACACACACTATAATAATAATCATCACACGAAGTTCGGGTACAAATCATACGTTCATAATAAAAGGTAATGGAAGAAAAAGGATGACACATAATAATAATAATATTAAGGAAGTTCAAGAATATAGGAGTTTCGGAATAATATAAATATGAATTTACCAGCGTGGAAAATTGGAAAATCGCTATCTTGAGAGATATTTTATTTTGAGACACGTCATTCCTACGTGCACTAAGTGTCTTATGAGGTCACATAGCTGTAAAGTTCAGCAAAGCTCTGGAATGTGTTTATTTTGGTGATAGTTAGATTAACCACATAGATAAGGACTCCAAAACCGACTGCATTAGGAATATGAACAAAATTTATACTATGTGCATTTACAGGGAAATAAATATTATTTTTTTTTCTAGACATCAGAAAACGTACCTTAAATAAAGACCCATGACATTAACAGAAAATAAAGTGGCATATATTAGCAATCAAAGGGATTTTAGATTTGCAAACCGAGAGAATGAACAAAGGGCATGAACACTTAGGAGAAATAAATGAGAACTCGAGCAAGAGAGGGGAATGGAGAATTAACGCAATCACAAAAATAACAACGCACCTAATTAGGGATGTAGATTCTAGTTCCGAAACCGAGAGTATGGAAAAGGGGCATGGAAATTTCGGATAAATTAGAGAGAACTCGATCAAAAGCGGGAATTGAGATTAATAAAACAGATCCGACACCACACACCTCCCTAAGGGAAATAACATTACTGAGGGATTTCCAATTCGAGACTCATAGAAAGGAAGACGACCGAACTTCAGGTAAAATAATAACTTAAAATTATTTTATTTTATTAACCTCTCATGCGGTGTTGAGAGATTTACAACAATGCCGGCGGGCGCAATCTGTGAAAATTTCGACTACAATGTGAGACATTTCTAAATCATAAATCAAATAAATCAAAGGTAATGTCAAGGAGGCTAGCGCAATTAAGGGAGGACTCGCTCGATCCGTAATTCAGATTTAGGTTTCGGAAACAAAGAATAGAAATTCTGGAATAAATGAGAGAGTGCTCGAACAGGAAAGGGGAATGGAGATTGGGCATAATCATAGAGCTCCGCTAGTGAGGATTACGGAGGGGAGGTAGAAACAAGATGCTTACAGAAATGATAACAGAAGGATAGACTGATGCTTACAGAAGTAATAAAGGAAAGGTAGACTTATTCCCAGAAATATTTTCCTTTTCGGCTGTATCATGGTTGTTTTTTTTTTGGGTGAAAATTAGGATACTTGACAACCAAATATCGACGAATAACCCTCAAGCCGAGTACGGGTAGGACGCTAGAGACTAGTTATGATATCCACGTGAGAAATAAAACTATTAATATTAATGAAGATCCTGAAACTTAGTGAAAACATAATAATAATAAATCACCAGGAAAGTAAATAATGATAATAATAATAATAATAGTAATAATAATACTAATAATAATTCACAGAGAATTACGAATAATAATAAGAACAATAATAATAATAATAATAAATCACGGTAAATTAATTAACCATAATAATAATAATAATAATAAAAACGAAATAGGAGCGAACTACCAGAAATAAGACTTATGTTTATGAATAAAAGGAAAGATAACGGAAGACCATAATCTCATTTTCAGCAATTAGGACTCATATAAGAATGAATGGGTTCCGGGATAAGTAGTAGGCTAGTTCGCGAGAAGATAACGTGGAAGCAGTCCAGATAAAGGCACGTAGTATGTCAAGCCTATAGTGGACGACGAATGATAGGCTGAATTACCCAGGAGTTATGCCAACACGGAGGGTAGAAACGATTTTAACACTGCAAGAAATCAGTAGTAACAATAGTTCAGATTAAGAAGGGAGGATGTGCATTATCCAACTTGGTTTGAGAAAAAAAATATACGTATTACGAAAGAGAATGGAAGAGGGACTTGGGAACTTAGGAAAATTTATAAACTTTTTGAAATGCAGAAATGATCGAAATCAAATTAATTTATCCCCATAGCAATTTAGAAGATGGAGGTTAGGATACTTCACCGATAGTGGGTGTCTTAATCGGTCTAGTGGGAAGAATTATCATATAAATTTGGAATTTCAAGGGCTACACGGAATAATATTTCTAAGGAAAAGTACACAACAATTATTATACTCAGCTGGTCATGACGCTTGACTGAGGTGCCTACAGGAGGAAACAGAGAGAGAATCTGCGGCCGAGATCTCTCCCTCTGTATACCTTGATAGCATGTCAGTTAGGACTAGCGACCAGTCGAGTGGTAGACACACACACATATGGGATATAACATATTACGATAATAGATGAAAACTAGATCGCTTAAGACTCTTCATATTTAGGCCTACGGGGGATAATAAAAGGATAGGCTACGACTTAGGTCAATCTAGGCTAGGTAACGTGGGAAATACACACACAGAGATAAAAACTTTTACATAGTCGCACACAGGGATACAAGTTGGGAAGGGCTAAGGACCCTTTTGGAGAGGCTTTGGCCCTCGACAATTTGGCGAGTTGCCTGAACACTTCGCCAACAAGCTAGGCAGGTGCAAGTCGGAAGGTGGGGCACCCCCGTTATGACATGATCTAGAGACTGAGAACTCCAAAATGATCTTGGGGCACTGGCCATAAAACCTTGCCGGCTTGGCACTGACGTTAGGGACCATATGGAGCACCGCTGTTTAGGGAGAGATAGGCATCTGAGGAACTAGAAACAAAATGAAAGTACATACAATTACGGGCAAAGAGACCCACGGAAAACTGTCATGATACCCGGGTTTAGGGAGTGATGATGGCAATAGGGGAACCCCATCAAAAAGATTAGGATAAAATCCACGTTTCCGATGAGGCGGCGTCCATGAGTTCAAAAAGGCTCTCCCTAAGGTTAATGTCCTGAGGCAGCAGGATGAGAGGGGTGTCAGGAAGGAACCGAGTCACTGTTGATGAGGATGGGAGCATCCCGGCCTCCACTTCGTGGTCGTGCAAGGGATAACCGAGTCACCGTTGTCGGAGGTCGAGCCCATTCCTGGTCTTCATGGTCGTGCAAGGTGAATTCGCTGGCACACCCGACAGGAGAAATAGCGAGACAGGAATCGCGAAGATGAGAGGGGTGGGGTCAGGAAGGAACCGAGTCACTGTTGATGAGGATGGGAGCATCCCGGCCTCCACTTCGTGGTCGTGCAAGGGATAACCGAGTCACCGTTGTCGGAGGTCGAGCCCATTCTTGGTCTTCATGGTCGTGCAAGGTGAATTGGCTAACCCACCCCAAGGATACATAGCCGGGATTAGGAACTGAGGTTAGCAAGAGACGGACCCCGTCTGGGAGGATAGGATTTAATTCCCTTCTGGACGTAGTAGCGGACGTTGTGGCACCAACAGGCTTACTAAGGAGAGACAAAAAAAGGATAGAATTAGGAAGGACAGGATGCCAGGGAAACCGCGAAGGAAAGTCGTACGCACACATGGATATGGTCATAACGAGGAAACAATGAATAATAGACAGGGACGTCAGATACGTTGGGACACTAAAGAAGAAGAATACTAAAGGAAACACAGATATTACGATTGTGCGACCGACGAGTAGAGCCAAGAGAGACAGATTGACCTAAGTAGGGATATTACATACAAGAGAGGTTAAACACTTAGGGAAGTGCATGAAATTAGAGGTTAAACACATAGGGAAATACGAGGAGGTTGAAGTTAAATACATTAAGTGGTACATACAAAGAGAGGTTAAGCACATAAGTAATACAAGTAAGTAGGAATATTACATACAAAGAGAGGTTAAGCACATAAGTAATACAAGTAAGTAGGAATATTACATACAAAAGAGGTTAAACACATAAGGACTATATGGAAGTAGAGGTTAAACACATTAGGCAGTACATACAAAGAGAGGTTAAACATATAAGGATAATACAAGTAAGTAGGAATATTACATACAAAAGAGGTTAAACACATAAGGACTATATGGAAGTAGAGGTTAAACACATTAGGCAGTACATACAAAGAGAGGTTAAACATATAAGGATAATACAAGTAAGTAGGAATATTACATACAAAAGAGGTTAAGCTCACAAGGAGCACACGAAATCAGAGGTTAAACACATGGCGTTGTACACGGAATTAGAAGTTATACACATACGGTAATACATAAAAGGAGATCTCGGAAAATGAGAGGTTAAACACATAGGTGAAATTCATAAGGTACTACAGGAAATTAGAGGTTAGACACATAAGGTAGTACATTAAGGGAGATCACAGAAATTAGAGGTTAACCACATGAGGTAGTACATGAAGGGAGATCACAGAGATTAGAGGTTAAACACATAGGGTAATACCAGAAATTAGAAGTTAAACGCATAAGGAGCACATGAAATTAGAGGTTAAACCCATAAGTAAGATAGGGAATAAGTCTACACGTATGAGACCAGGAATTAACTCAAATGGAAATTAAAAGGAAACCAAAGGATAAGAAATAAAAAGGGAGAGGTTAAACCCATAGGTAAGATGGGGACCCAAGACACGGAATAAAGTCCACGCATAATCAGGAGTTATGAAAAGAAAATTAAATACAGACATTCAAGAAACCAGATGAGATATTGCGAACGAGTCAGGAAGGGCATAAGGGAATAATGCAAAAAAATTAGGAAGGACTTAAGGAAACAACACCATTTAGACGCATTTTTGTTTAGTTAACTTTGTAGGCTGTAACACGAGAAAACGACAGACAGATTAGAAGCGAGAGAATTTAGGATAAAGACGCATTTTTATTAAGTTAACTCTGTAGGCTGTAAAACGGGAAATCGACAGGCAGAGTAGAAGCGAGGGAATTAAGATGCACAGGACGTATCCCGGATAGAAGAAAGGAAATGCTCCCACAATCAGGACCTCACGAGGGAATGGTATACGGAATTCAGGTTACATAATCATACAAAGTAGTAGTTACATCTTAAAGCCCAAAGTAGTAGTTACATCTTAAAGCCCTAGCGATTTATGTGTAGGCGAGCACACTCGATCGAACTCAGGACTCTAGAGAGGGAAAGCAAATTTGAAAAATTTAGCAAGCAATGGAAAGTTGAAAACAGGCGGTAAGATACGGTGAGATACTGACAATTTTTGAACCTAGTAAAACCTGAATTGCAATAAGGGCGTAAATGATTCATGAGAAATCATAAGGCCAAAAACATAAGAGCATTTCCTTTGCAACTTGAGGCTAGCTATAAAGGACAAATAGGAACATGGGTGCACCAAACTAAACAATACATGTAGATAACAAGGAGATCTAAAGCCAGGACATCTAATATGCAATGAGGTAAATTAAACATTCAATGACCAGGAATGATAGAGGGGATGCGGACCCATGTAGTACCGGATAACCACCAAACCCATAATCGATGTTTTCCCAAGTTTTAACAAATGGCATAAGATTGCAGCTTCACGCCTGGATCTGCGGCACCACCACGACACCACAAGATGGGAAGCAGATTAAGTAGGGCCAGACTCACGGAGCACCCTATACATCTGAGGACGAGGGCAGCATAACGCTGCAAGGACCAACCGCACCCTGTACATCTAAGGACGCAGGGCAGCTGCCAGGACCATCTACACATCTCGTGTCGGAGCATAAGAAGGGTGAATGTCCAGACTCGCAATCAACTGAGGCAAAGAACAAACCCAGGCAATTATAAAACATAATAATGACTTTCTCCAACGCCAAACCTTGGCCTAACTCCCTTCAGCCCAATTTTGTCCTATAGAAGTGTCAAGAAAACAAACTCCACATCAAGATTAATTCCTATCAAACCTTTCACAAGTTCTCCTTGGACCTAACTGGGTTTTTTCTAAAGAAACTAGGCATGACAAAAAAAAGGGTCTACCTGGACCAACGGCAGCTGAAACTGAACAACGAACTCGAGCATTAGAACATCGCATCCTCCAAGCTAGCCACAGCAGACACCACAGTTGTTATATTTTTTAACAGTGATCCGGTTCACGGAATAGAACCGTCAAAGTGAACAACAAAAAAAAGAAACCGTCGAAGTACATAACAAAAAGTAACGAAATGTGATAAAGTGCGTCGGATATTGGATAACAGTGAAAGTGCGTCGTTTCAAAAGAAACCACAGAAGGTTTAAATAAGGAAGAAGAACGAAGACAAGAAGAATTTTTTTTTATAGTCGATATTTTTTTTTGTTTTTTTTTCAGCAATAAACATTATTTTTTTTGTGGATACATGCCTAGGCACAGTGTATTAAAGCCGCGAAGGCTTGCTATTTTGCTTGCTATATTGTGATTTTTTTGTTTTTTAAGTATAGTGTTCTCACTAAGTAAACTGATCTTACCGATATTTCGACGCAATTAAAGGTATCCGGGGCAATTTACAAGTAAAAGACGATCTAACCTCTTAGGATGAGAACAAAATACTTCCAGGACAGATGGAATCGCCAATTGACGACGTCAGTTCCACTCCCACTTAAAGCTAAGTTAATAAGATGTCAGGACCAACCCCCGAGAGGTGAGAGATATCCTGTAAGAAAAAAAAAAGACTTTCGGTTTTTCAACCCTACAGTCTTATTTAGGGGGGGGGGGAAATATTATAAATGCAACAGGGCCATACCAGAAGATATATATATATATATATATATATATTGCATATACATTTAATAATATACCCATATTAAAATAATTAATAATTCTTGTAAAAAAAAGTAAGAATACCTAACTTGTAGTAGAAATTTGTAATCAATTGTTAAACATTTCATAATAACCAAACATCGTTATCAAGGTTCAAAGTAGGGATGGTGATTCCTTTTCAAATCCAAGTTGCATCATCCTGACCTTGGATGTGTAATTGTTACTAAGTATGACATCATAATAGCTAGGACTGGTATGATAGTATTATCTTATAATTCTATATGTATAAATATGTGTACATCTGGGATGGACCAGGACAGCAGCGGGACCGATTGCGGTCCCTGGGCAGGGCCCAGCGGGCCGGTGGCGTCTACATGGGTAATATATCTTCATCTGTCATTTCTTTGGTCATTTTAAGACTTAGAATCAAATATGGGACCAAATGGTCCCAGTAATTTAAAATAACTAACAAAGTTGAATATATTTTAAAGGGATTGGTTTCTATCCCTCTGAATTTAAGCATTTTAACTTTTTGAATATTTTTGACGGTTGACAATGTGGCGATTTTAGCTGTTTTAAATAACTTGTTTTATATGTTACTAATATCTCTTTATGTTTGACTTTATTTCAATAAATTATGTTTATTTTTCGTTTACTGTGTTTTTAACATGTTTAATTGTAGAACTTTTCCTCCAAAATCAAGGCCAACCGCTCGGGCCAAAGATCCCTTAAACAATAGTGAATCTAACGCTATCATTACGCTGAGGCGTAACAGACGCGCTCGCGTAACATTTATTTTAATATTTTGATGTTTTAAGTTAAATTTTATGTAAGTCAGTAATCAAGTGAGTACTCAATCTAATAAATAGTATTTTTATTGGTAATTCTTAACTTCTTATTCGTCTTTTTTTTTATTTTATTTGTCATTTTTGTATTTTTTAGGTCATAAATGTATTTTTATTTTGCATTTTTTACCAATTTATAGGTCATTAAATGCCTTGCCCTAATTATTATTATTCCTATTACAGTAATATATTTAAGACAAACTCTATACTTACCAATGAAAGGATAAATAAACTGCAAAAAAGAAAGAAGGATGTAACCAGGTTTCCCAAAAGCTGCTTCCATTAGACCTTGATATGAAAATGCACCGCTAAGGTGACCACTTCTTATCATAAGCACCAAAGAATAGTCGGTAGCCACAGCAACAAGCACAAGTAATATTAGGCCAATGCCAAATCCTGCTTGAT
Source organism: Diploptera punctata (assembly GCA_030220185.1). NCBI lineage: Eukaryota > Metazoa > Arthropoda > Insecta > Blattodea > Blaberidae > Diploptera > Diploptera punctata. The sequence continues at coordinate 1,427,184 of JASPKZ010010694.1, forward strand.
GCAATGCATATGGTATCCCTGAAAAAGTATTATAGTTTGTCATATAGTATAATACAAAAATTAATGATTTGACTCAGTTATTTCTCTTTGTGGGTATGACTTATGCATTTTGGATATTTAAATAGATCTAGCAGCTCATACAGTCTGTATCAGACATTGCAATGTGTCATTTGCTAGTTAACTTTATTAACGTTATGATCTGGAATAATTATCTTTATATGTCCCTGATTTTATGAATTGCATTAGTAAAAAACTATATTCAATTTGTCAGTTATTTAAATACCGTATATTTTCTTACATTTTCTTAGTTTTACACATCATTATTAGATTGTATTTAGAGAATACTCTGATGATTTCTTCTGTCATAAGACACCATATGAAACAAACTGACACATGGGTGTGACAGACTCGCTTTGAATTGAGTAGATATAGTCATCTATCCCAGTCTCAATAAAATCTTTAGTAGAAAGAGTGAAAAAATTCAGAGGAAAAATTAAGCAAATTAGGAAATTGCAGAACACTTACAACAAAAAAGAGGGAGAAATAGGATACCCCAAAGGAAAACAACAGCAATATTAGATATTATAAGAAAGTAAAGAAGCAGAAATGTCTAGAAGATGCAGAGCATCTGATGTGCCACAAAAAGAAATTAAAACTACAGAAGATAGATATAACTGGAGAAAAAATTACACATTTTCATAAAAGATATTGACAGTTGAGGGGTCCAGTCAGATAAGAGGATAAGCCACACTTTCATGAAAAGTGAGATTATTACATTTCTGGAATGCAGTGCCATCTATCTTTGTAACCACAAATTGTTACAAGTGTGGGTTATACCATCGGGTAGCTATGTTGTAATTAATATTTAATTTTAGGTAGTTATATTTTGAGGTTATTTTAATTATATTACTTTTAGTCTGGACATCTTACATTAATATTGAGGTAAGATGTCCAGACTAAAAATAATATAAGCTATGTTGTAATTCAATTTGGTATTTAACTTTTATAGGAATTAATCACTATGAGGTTTAATTTATGGTGAAATTAAATGTTTCATACTTCTCCTCATAAATATTTTCTAAGTTGATCGCGATTTTGAGACTATAACTGTCTCATCATCAGAACTTTGTTGGCGACTGGTGTTATGTCGATCAGAAGAAACTCTTCTTTCCTCTGTTGGTTCACAGATGAACCTCTGGATCAGGTCAAAATTTGCGGGAATTTCAAAGTTCATAAGTTTTCTTTTGTTTTTTCTGAATGTAGATCTTTTCCCAAACCGTGAGTTCCTTTTGTTTGTCTATTTGTTTAATTAGACTGGCTTTTGATTCAATTAAATGTTTTTTGGACCAAGCATGAGCAGCTACTGCTGACTTTTCCACTTCTCCATTTTTGATGTTTCCAAGATGTTCTTTCACCCTTGTTTTCAAATTTCTTTTCATTTTTCCAATATAAATTTTGTCACAATCACTGCATTTGATCTTATAAATTCCTGATTTGTTTTCGTTTTTAATTTTTTCATTTTTATTGGTTTTAATTATCCTGTTAAGGCTGTATTCATTCTTTGGTGCTAATCTTATATTAAACTTTTCGAAAATTTTTTGAAATTTATAGTGTTTCAATGGATGGTAAGTGAATTTCTTGAATTTGATTTTTTCTGTTTCTTTTATAAGTGTGCTTTCATTTATTAATTTTTGTCTTTTGAATTTATTTATTTTCTTGTGTACCATATTTTCTTCATAACCGTTATCTATTGCAACATTAATTATGTGTTCTTTTTCATTTTCATAGTTTTCTTTGCTCATAGGTATATTTACCAATCTATGTGTTAAACTATTGAATACTGCCTCTTTGTGAGCAAAATGGTTGAATCCTGAAGCTTTAATATAGTTGTTAATATGTGTGTTCTTTCTATAAATTCCAAATTCTATCTTGTTTTCTTCATTTCTTCTTAAAGTGAGATCTAAAAATGGGATTTGTCTTTCATTTTCAGTTTCCATGGTAAATTTTATAGTTCTACTCTGAACGTTCAACAGCTTTAAAGCATCCTCTATTTGCTTGTGATTCACAATAGCAAATATGTCGTCAACATATCTACTCCAAAATTTGAATGTTATTTTCTGCTCAAAACTTTCCATAAATAAAATAAAAACAGAAGAAAAAATTTTAATTAGAAATGAATGTGGTAAAATAATAGAAGAAATTAAAGAAATACCAAGAAATAAAAGAGGACTGGGAAACATAAAAATTATTAAAGAAATCAACAATAAAAATGCAATAATTACAAAGGCCGTAAGTTAGTAATCATGGATAACCAAGATTATAAAAATAGGATGGAAAAAGTTTTAGAACACTGGTCAAACAGTGATTTTGTTACATAAAAGATTTTGGGTGATTCTTATGTATTTTCATCTGCTGATTCCAAAAATGAAGTCAGAAATTTTCCATCGCCCACCATTTTTTTGTAATTTTTAAAATAATTATTTTCCTATTTATTAGCATTTTTGGTATATAACATGATGATTAGAAGGATTATTTTACATTTATATTTAATTTCATTGTGCCAACAATGGACTTATAATGTTTTGCGATTGTTGCCTTAAATTCATAACTTACAACAATGACATTCTCCTACAAAACTGTGATTGTATATTTTAAGTTCGCAGTTGAATAGAAGCTTTCTTAAAAGAAAGAAGCTAATTCTGTGCTCACTTCCGTAGTCAAGTAAATTGTGATAGAAGTGTATTGTAAAGACTAAGTAGTGTATTGTAAAGAGAAGAGTAAAATTGTATTTGTATAAGAAATATGTCTCGAAAGTGTGTTAACGATAGAAACAACTTCTGTTTTGTGTGTGGTGAGCTCACTTTCAAAGCGCAGAAGCGAAAGTTTACTCCTCTAATAAGAAGAGCTTATCACTGTTATTTTAACAACAAAATAGACCAGAACAAGATATGGGCCCCGGAAATCTGTTGTACCAAATGTGTAACACTATTAACTGGCTGGTTGAAAGGATCCCGTCATATGCCTTTTGCAGTCCCAATGATACGGCGCGAACCTAAGGATCATTTGACAGACTGCTACTTCTGCTTGACAAATATATCTGGAATAACTTCCAAGTCAAGACACACCGTTAAATATCCAATGTTAGATTCAGCAATTCGAGCGGTACTTCATGGGCCAGGTTTACCCATACCAATTCCACTAGATCACATAACAATGATTGAAAAACTTTCTGATGTTCAGGATTTACAGAATGATTCAGATTTTGCGGAAGGTGATGCTATAAATGAAACTCACTTTCTAACACAGGAAGATTTAAATGATTTGGTTTGGGAACTTGGTTTAAGTAAAAGCAAGGCAGAATTACTTGCTTCAAGATTGAAAGGATGGAAGCTACTGCAGGATGACACCAAAGTAACTTTTTTCCAAAAGGAATTTGAGGATTTCTTTTCTAAAGAGAAGGACCTAGTTTTCTGCAATGATGTTGAGAATTTGTTCCAGTCACTGGGTGTTGAGCATAAATCTGAGGATTGGCGTTTATTCATAGACTCCTCGAAAACAAGTTTGAAAGGAGTGTTACTACATAATGGAAACATATATCCATCCATTCCTTCAGCCTATGCAGTTGGTATGAAGGAAAATTACGAGAATATGAAGCTCTTACTATCCACTATAAAGTATGACAATTTTTCTTGGCAGATATGTGGGGATTTGAAAGTTATAACCATCTTACTTGGGTTGCAGCTTGGCTATACTAAATTTTGCTGCTTCTTGTGCAAGTGGAATAGCAGAGATAGAAGTAATCATTATATTAAAAAGAACTGGCCAAAGAGAGAGTCACTTAATCCAGGACAAGAAAATGTTCTTCACCAATCACTTGTACGTTCTGAAAAAATCTTATTGCCTCCACTACATATTAAACTAGGCTTGATTAAAAATTTTGTGAAAGCAATGGATCGTGATGGCAGTGCATTTCTCTTCCTCAAAAATAAATTTCCAAGGATCAGTGAAGCTAAATTGAAAGAAGGGATATTTGTTGGCCCTCAAATAAAGGAACTGATATGATGAAAGATACGCAGTTTCAGAACAAGTTAAATATGCAAGAAGCAGCTGCATGTCAATCTTTCAAAAATATTGTCTCAAATTTTCTGGGGAACTTCAGGTCTGATAACTACAGAGAACTTGTCAATGAGATGATTGAGAACTACAAGATAATGGGATGTAATATGTCTTTGAAAATTCACTTTCTGCACTCCCATCTTGATTTCTTCCCTGAAAATCTAGGGGCTGTGAGTGATGAACATGGGGAGCGCTTCCACCAGGATATCGCGGAAATGGAAAGGCGCTATCAGGGTAAATGGTGTCCAAATATGTTAGCAGACTACTGCTGGACACTGAAGAGGGATATTCCTAAAGCGAAGTACAGCCGAAAATCCAATTCACATACATTTTGGGTGAGCAAATATAATTTTCGGCTAAGATATAATAAATTGTAATGTATAGACACGAAAAACGTTTTTCATGTGATTACTCGAAAACCCTGGGTCTTGTAAAAGTTCCGTAAAAAGATTTGAAATCAGCACAAAAAAGTAAGTTAGAAACACACATTTTCTCCCTTGTAACATAAAAAAGTTCAAATTTTGTTGGCCAGTGGAATCTGTAGAATATACTGAAATAAAATCTGATCCACTTCCAAAATGCATTAAAGAAGTTAATAACACCTTCAAAAACATAAACAAAATTTTAACGAAAGAAGATAAATTCAAACTGAAAGTCCCTAATCCTAAAAATCCACAAATGCATGGTCTCCCAAAAATTCACAAGGGTGGAGAAAAAATGAGGCCCATTATCAACAGTATAAGTTCACCTACATACCTAATATCAAAATGGTTATGCAATGAATACAAGAAAATGGAAGAATTTGATAACCTATCAATAGATAACTCATTTCAACTAATAGGAAAATTAAAGAACACACAAATAGAACCAACAGACAGATTAGTGTCGTTTGACGTAGTTTCATTGTTTCCCAGCATCCCTAGAGAAACCACTCTTGAAATTTTGGAAAAATGGTTAAATAAAAACAAATTAGAAAAAGCATGTATAAAAGAATTTATAATTCTAACTAAATTGTGCATTGAACAAATGTTTTTTACATATAATGGAAAATTTTTCAAAGAAAATTCTGGGCTTTCTATGGGAAATCCTCTATCACCCTTTTTGGCCAATTTATTTATGGGAAGTTTTGAGCAGAAAATAACAAGTGGACATCCTTTGATTTTCAAATTTTGGAGTAGATACGTTGATGACGTTATTGCTATTGTGAATCACAAGCAAAATAGAGAATGGTTTAAAACTGTTGAACATTCAGAGTAGAACTATAAAATTTACCATGGAAACTGAAAATGAAAGACAAATCCCATTTTTAGATCTCACTTTAAGAAGAAATGAAGAAAACAAGATAGAATTTGGAATTTATAGAAAGAACACACATATTAACAACTATATTAAAGCTTCAGGATTCAACCATTTTGCTCACAAAGAGCAGTATTCAATAGTTTGACACATAGATTGGTAAATATACATATGAGCAAAGAAAACTATGAAAAAGAACACATAATTAATGTTGCAATAGATAATGGTTATAACTCCGCCATTGCCGGTCCCAAGCCCGGATGAGAAAGGAGGAGGGGGAGGAGTAACACCTCGTAAAAAAACCTTGGTTCAGCTGGCCCGGCTGATAGTACCATGTGAGGGCCCCTTACCAGGGAATGGTGAAGACCTCAACGGCAATGAAGACGGAGAGGAATACCCTTAATACGGCAGATTTGGCGGAAGAGGCACCCTACCCTCACTCAGGGAAAGAGAGAGGAACCGCTGCCTTGCGGAGAAGGAGGAACTTCAAAGGCTAAGGGAGCATCCCCTACAGAAAGCATGCCTGTCCAAGAGACATTGAGGTGGCAACCCCACCACTGGACTTACCCAACTATAGGCTGGTAACCTTTAATGGGGAAAACTTTAAATACTCGAAAGACTATAAGAACGGGCATCATCACCCAAAACTGAATTCGGAAGAAGAAGAAGATAATGGTTATGAAGAAAATGTGGTACACAAGAAAATAAATAAATTCAAAAGACAAAAATTAATAAATGAAAGCACACTTATAAAAGAAACAGAAAAAATCAAATTCAAGAAATTCACTTACCATCCATTGAAACACTATAAATTTCAAAAAATTTTCGAAAAGTTTAATATGAGATTAGCACCAAAGTTTGAATACAGCCTTAACAGGATAATTAAAACCAATAAAAATGAAAAAATTAAAAACGAAAACAAATCAGGAATTTATAAGATCAAATGCAGTGATTGTGACAAAATTTATATTGGAAAAATGAAAAGAAATTTGAAAACAAGGGTGAAAGAACATCTTAGGAACATCAAAAATGGAGAAGTGGAAAAGTCAGCAGTAGCTGCTCATGCTTGGTCCAAAAAACATTTAATTGAATCAAAAGCCAGTCTAATTAAACAAATAGACAAACAAAAGGAACTCACGGTTTGGGAAAAGATCTACATTCAGAAAAACAAAAGAAAACTTATGAACTTTGAAATTCCCGCAAATTTTGACCTGATCCAGAGGTTCATCGGTGAACCAACAGAGGAAAGAAGAGTTTCTTCTGATCGACATAACACCAGTCGCCAACAAAGTTCTGATGATGAGACAGTTATAGTCTCAAAATCGCGATCAACTTAGAAAATATTTATGAGGAGAAGTATGAAACATTTAATTTCACCATCAATTTGGTATGTTGATCATGTTTTCTCAAATTCCAGTGGGAGAGTCCCCTTTATTGTTGTTTGCTGCACTGGCAGTAAATGATCAGCTGTTTTTGTTTAATTTGTTATCAAAATGGATATTATTAATGTTGGTGATGATTCAGAGTAATAGGCAAAAAAAAAAAAGACCAAGAAACGAAGAACAGTGGAAAAGAAATAAGGTGAAAAGGTTACAAAATGCTGGCTTAGAATATGTAAGTGACAAAACTAATAAAATGACCAATGGTGTGATTTAATCAGTAAGGCAAGAGTAAAGAAGCCATTCGAAGATATGAGTATGCAGATGCAAGATTTCAAGAACTTAAACTGGCAGAACTATTAGCAAAAGAAAGTGAAACAAACGAAGGACTCCAGGTTTACATGAGGAAGTTTACAGCATAAAAATGAGCCAGGATGTCTACTTTTCAAGTATACTTACTCACAACTTGAGAGTTGGCAGGAAATAAAGGTTTTCAAAAGCAACCTGGGAGGCACTGAAAAGTTAAGACTACACCAACTTGCAATGCCATGGATGATTTATTGAAAAACTTGGAAATATTCTATCCACATGGAAGAAAAAATTTGCCAAAAGAAGTATGCTGATATTATGTCTCTACTTCTCTTTGTACCAGCCGTGTATCATCCAGTGTTTACAGCTCTACAATCCGATAATTCAGAGAGGGAAGACAAATGTGAACTAGTGTGATAATGGACTTCAGCATCTCATTTAGATCTTCACCCATATATAAATATTATATACTGTGTTTATAAGTTATGTTTCTACAAATGAACAAAGAAACTCATAAATTAAGAAGTGTATCCTTATCGCAAGAAAAACAAAATTCATTGCTTTATATTGACATTATTTTTCTCGTAATCAAATGGTAAAGAGAAAAATTTATGCATGAACCGGGAATCAAACCCCGAACCTTCAGCTTTCCATGCTGATGCTCTTAACCATTGAGCTAATCCAGGCTTCTTTCCCATCCAAGCATAAATCCTTCCTTTACCTTACTGTCTTGTCCCACATTCAAATGCTATGAATCATTCACAAATACACAATGAATGGCTTCTACCTGCAGAAGACATGAAGGGACTCCACATAGCTATAGCATTATTTATTAAATTAATATTAAGAAGCCAAAGCTGTTACTATGATTGAAATAAGTATATTAAAGTACACAACTAAATTATTGTAATCAAATGGTAAAGAGAAAAATTAGCTCAATGGTTAAGAGCATCAGCACGGAAAGCTGAAGGTTCAGGGTTTGATTCCCAGTTCAGGCATAAATTTTTCTCTTTACCATTTGATTACAATAATTTAGTTGTGTACTTTAATATACTTATTTCAATCATAGTAACAGCTTTAGCTTCTTAATATTAATTTAATAGTATTTTTCTCTTCTATACAAAAGTAAAACAGAAAAGAAAATTAAGAAAAGAAAATTATTTTCTGTAATACTTTATACCATCCTTAATCAAATAAAAATGTTTGTAGCATAAGTTATAGCAATTTCTTTTGTAAATTGACTATTTACAAAATCCTTGTTATATTCATTAGAAGTTGATGTGGCTTATCCCCTTATCTGACTGGACCCCTCAGTTGTTAATGAGTTATTTCCTACTTACTTACTTACTCACTGGCACTATCGAACTCGTAGGTTCATGGCCGCGCGGACATAAGCTCTCCATACATCCCTATCCTGAGCTAATGCTTTCCAATCATTCCCTGTATAATCTACTTCCCTCAAATCATAGTTAATGTTGTTCTCCCACCTCATTCTTGGTTTACCAATTGGGCGTTTTCTTTCTGGCTTTCCTACAAGAAGTTTCCATGGATGTCTTTCATTCCCCATACGCACAACATTTCCTGCCCATTGCAGTCTACGAGAAGTTATTTCCTACAAATATTTAATAAAGATATTGGCAATTTGTCTGATTTATCTACTATTTCTGACTTCTACAGTAGAACTCAGTTTTTGAGTAAGGTAAAGAAGAATTTACCAAAACATACAAGAAAGAAAACTGCAGTAGTAAGAAGATTGGTGCAAATGTTAAAGAAAAGCACTTGTCATCAAAAAAAGAGAAAGAAAAGTTTAACTAAGGAGGTAAAAGACAAAGAGTAAACCTCTTTGTTTAGAGATGACATTAGTAACCAAGAATCAGGCCAAAAATATTTGGTAATAATTAAGAATTGAATCACATAAGAGAGTATAACTTCAGAAAAGGCCAATGATATGACAATAATGAAAGCCTACAAATTATTTGTGTAAGAGTAGCCAGATACTGTAGACTAATATGAAAACATAATTTTTAAAAATGTTGTCCACTATTTGTTCTCAACATTGTCTACTGTGGTACTCAATGTTTTCATTTGCAGATACCATGCCAACATTGAATTGTTAATATAGAATATTTATATCATAATTTAATGTAGGCTTAATATTCCATGTGTGATGATATATAATATTATTTAAGTGAAATTAGTTTACAATATTCATCATTTCATTAATTATTATTGTCATTTTTTGTCAAACACATAACATAGCAGCATTTTGTAAAAATTATGGTAGTCAGTAAAGAAGTGTTTAAACACCAAAAAAATACAACGTTAAATTAAAATTCTGTATACCTCAACTCATATCGAAGTCTTCTAATTATGCCCATTTCAAAACCTAGGTGGTTTCATCTTCAATAATATCTCAACCAGTGTGATGTCGTTCAGGAGAAGTGCTTCTTACTCCCTCTGTTGGTGGACCAATGAACCTCTAAACTAAATCAAATTCCCCGGGAATTTCAAAATTCATAAGTTTTTCTTTCTTGTTTTTTTTTAATCTGGATTTTTTCACCCAAACCATGAGCTCTTTGGTTTTTCTATTTGTTTAATTGAACTAGCTTTTATATTGATTAGATGTTTTTCAGACCAAGAATGAGCAGCTACTGCTGACTTTTCCACTTCACCATTTTTGACATTTCTAATATGTTCTTTCAACCTGGTTTTCAATTTTTTTTTTGTTTTTCCTATACAAATTTTGTCACAATCTCTGCATTTGATCTGATAAATTCCTGATTTGTTTTCTTCTTCAATTTTGTCATTTTTGTTGGTTTTAATTATCCTATTGAGGCTGTATTCATTCTTCGATGCCATTCTTATTTTTTTTTTAATTTGTGGTGCTTCAATGAATGGTAAGGGAATTTCTTGGATTCTATGTTTTCTAGTTCTGTAGTTTAATTAAACAAATAGAAAAACCAAAATAATGCACGGTTTAAGAAAAATCCACATTCAAAAAAACAAGAAAGAAAAACTTAGGAATTTTGAAATTCCCAGAGAATTTGATTTAATTCAGAGGTTCATCAATCCACCAACAGAGGGTATAAGATGCAGTTCTTCTGAATGACATAACATCGGTTGAGATATTACTGAAAATGAAATCACATAGGTTTGAAACCAGTATAATTAGAAGACTGGATTTGAGGTGAGGTATAAAGAATTTTAATTTAAATCTTAAATTAAATCTCATAATATTTTTTCCTATAAAAGTTCAAAATACAAAGCCTTCTTTATGAAAGACTGTTGAACAATATAAAGATTGTTTCAAATCTTTCAGTGTCCAGGAAGAATAGAAATATTTAATAAAACAGAACCAATGTTTATCAGTAATGTAAGTTTTGTCACACCCATAACATATTTATATTTGAAGAGAAAAAATGTATGCCTGAACTGGGATTTGAACTCAAGGTGTCCAGTTTTCCATACTAGCACTCTTCAAATATAATTTGTCTTTCAGTAAAAAGTGATGTTTAAAAATAAAACATCAATTTTTTTTTCCTTTACTTAGATTTAAAAATTGAAGCCGAAACTTTTTAAATCATAAGAATATAAATATAAGTATTGTTATTTAAAAAAGCCACAGCTACTAGAACCCAGCTTTACATCTTGGTATTGGTAAATTCAATAAATTAAGCCTTAAAGTTACAAAACGTGGATTCCTATTCTAATTTATAAACAAGTGTCAGACTGCAGTAAAAAACTAACACTCTACAATAATTTACTGTTATATAATGTTTTTCAATTTAGTTCATATTTAAACTTGTTTCTACCAATTCATTTTTATATTGTTTTAATTAAAAATGTTAATTAAAACAATGTATCATTCAGGATATATTCCAAATTCAAGGCTTAATAAGCTTTACAGGACAATCATTTTAAGTATATCTTCTATCTATTGAAAAAAAAATCTCTGTTGTATTACAGTATTTTGCAGAAGTTGTTTGTCCCATTTTCTCCACTTATTGGTGAAAAGATAATATTGTTCATTCATAAGGAGTGAAATATCAAATTTGGGAAAAATTAAATTATATTATTTAATGGACTCTTTATTTGCTAAAAAAATTAAGATAACTTACCTATGACACCACTTCCAATGATGGAGTTAATATAATTAAAACTAGCTAATGGAAGGCTGCTCTGCTGCTTATCATCATCTGACTGAACAAAAAATAAATTTAATTATTGGCACATTATCAAGTAGCAGTGCATTGTGGACAGAATTGTATATGTTTATGCATGTTATGCCTACACTAGGGCCTAACTGTCATAATAATAAAATACTATAAAAAACCGATAAAGGGTAGACACATATACATGTGTATTATATCAGAAAATAGGGAATAAATAACCGCACTGAAATACAAATTAGTCATACTCATATAATATAAAAAACGCTAGTAAAAAGCCATAATGTTTTTATATCCTGGATCAAAACCATGTCACAAGATTCCAGAATTATTTAGATCAGAGATGACCACATTAGATAAGGGTGAATGTGAATGGCAAGAAGTGAAAGTGAAACAAAGTTTTCTATTTTGACATAGATGAAGGTTTCGAAATAGATCATGTACTTTCCACCCAAATGTCCCCCGATTAGAAACTTAAAATTTATCATATAAATATTCGCGATTTTTTTAACGAAGTCAGACCGGCGGCGGGGACCGAACGCGGTCCCCCTGCGGAGGAGTGCAGCTCTACATGGGTAATATGAATCTTTTATCTTATTATCATTCTTTAATGGTCATTTTACATTCATAAATTTAATTAAAGGACCAAATGGTCCAAAGAACTTAGAATAATGAACAAAGTTGTATCTTTTAAATGATTGTTTTCTCTCTCTGAATTTTATCAGTTTTAGTATTTTGACGCTTGACAATATGGCGATTTTAGTTGATTTTAATAAGTTGTTTTATATGTTGTTGATCTAATATTTTTATATGTTTTGGTTATAATATTGCTTTATGTTTCATTTAAATAAATTATAATCTTTTTTTTTGTTTTAAAGTGTTTAAATGTGGAATTCATCCTCCAAAACCAAGGCCAACCGCTCGGGCCAAAGACCACTTAAACTATAGAGATCTTGTACGCTACAGTAAAGCGTCCCTGCGTAACATTCTGGTGAACCAGCGATGCGATATTCGTGAACATAATATTCTATTATATTCACGGATAAGGAAACGAACCCTAGACCCCAAAATTAACCTTCAATTCGTATACAGTAAAAATCTATATGTTTTTTAATCGGGAAGATAAGAGTCACATTGGTACCAATGAATAAACAATGTCTTTGAAAACAGAGGAGAAACCAGAAAATTTTCAACCTTGGGACATTATTAATAACTGGCTTTAGGACTGTCGTGTGTTTGTTTGTGGTTATTTTATTTTTTTAGGATCAACTTTTGGGTATAATTCAATGTTTGGTATTGTCAATGGGTAAATTTTTTGGATATGTAACTATACTGCAAATTTCGTTGTTGTTGATGTTTTTTTTTTTCATAGAGATGTTATTTTCTTTACAGTCAGATATCTATATATTTTTCTCTAGGTTATGTTATATGTATTATTTTCAGAACTTGATTTTTTTTTATTTAGGATACACATAGAGTTTTGGTTATAGATAATTTTGACAAAGTTTTTTCAGTCAGATGATATTTTTTGTTTGTTATCCTAGGTTATGATATTTTTTTTTTCAGAACTTGAATATTTGTAGAGTTACACTGTTTAAGTAACCGGAAGAGTAGTTATGAAACTGATTTAATTTTTTGTGTTAATTAAGGCAATATCTCATTCACTGTTAATAATTCTACTTTGATAATGACATATATATTTTTTTTTTTCGTCTATCGGGAAAGCGTGGCACGGTCAAATGTACGAATAAATCATTTCTGAAAGCATCACCACGAGAGATAAGCCCAAGGGATCATAGGTTGCTTTACACGCCACTAGATTGAATTTTTTTTATCGTATATTTTTTGGATTACGAAAAGGGTAATAAAATTGAGGAAACAAGACGGCGGATACATCTTAAACTTATGCCACTAATGCACTAAACATTTGTAACACGTTTTGTACTATGTAAACATTCATTTTTTTATATAGATTTATTCACGTAAAACACGATCTTGGATTCTTACTTAACCACGGATAGAGGTAGGATACGTAAAATTAATTTATGGTTTATTAACTAGGTAATTTGTTTTGTTAGGTTAGAAAATGGGAAGTTGGCTGACGTCCATTATTAAGTTTTCTTGCCAAAGTGGCAACGGTGACTACAGAGCCATCTACCTGAGGCTATATTAACCTTTACAGCCGCACCCGCAACTCGTGCATACACACTGGGACCTTTTCACTAATACTAGTTAGGTAATTGATCTTGGGCCACGTAAGGCTCAAGGAACCACATTATAACTTGCAAAGTAATGAGTGATTTATATTGGGAAAATAAATAAGTTAAAATAAATTCAATGATAAGACTATGAATAACTTAGCTATAAAAATAGTAGCAAAAACTAGCAGGGGAAACTATTTTTAGACAATCGGCACCTGATGTCAGCCGGGTTATCAGCCCTGCGTGACGGCCGCCCTTACCCCAGAACAAGCGTACTCATTTCAGTTAGAGGCTGAGTCGACCCCAGGGCCATAGTGCCGCCAGAAGGTTTGGATCAGGTTAAAAATCCTAAACCCACCGGGACTTGAACCTCGACCTTCCGGCTTGTAGCGTAGTGCTTTAACCACTATGCTAGTAGGAATAAATAATCATACTAAGTATATCAAAGTAATTTTAAACACTATTAGAGTTAAACAGCCAACCGGGCGACAATGACAAGGCAGGGCATGAGGCAAATAATACCGATTTCGTTGCTGGAGTTGTTATCCTAGGATATTTTATGGTAAAGGCGAGCACCTTATAATATGTAGGAACATTTTTCAGTTAAAATCGAGAGTTAGACAAAAAAAAAGAACTAATAACTGAGTGGTTCAAAATTAATAATAATAATAATAAACACAGTAACATAATAATAAGAATAATAATTATAATAAATCTAGTAATAATAATGTGGCAAGCAAAGTGGTAAGGCCCATCCTAGCTATACACTGGCGATACAGGAAATAGTATTTTTTTCTGAATAATAAAATATGGACTCACCATCGTGGAGGAATGGGAAAAAACCGCCAACTTGAGAACTATTTTTTTTTTGGGAACTTAAGCATTTTCAAGAAATCACTCTTCCCTCACTTGCAATAGACTGAGTGTCTATTAGAAGGTCAGATAACTGTAAAATTTCAGCCAAGGCTCTGGAATGTGTTTATTTTGGGATGTGAAAGTTAGATTTCTCCACATAGTTATGAACTCCAAGCAACTGTATATAAACAAAATTTATACTAACTTACATTTACAGGGCAATAAATACTATTCTATTTTTTTGACATCAGGAAGCGTGCTTTAAATAAAAAGAAGTGATAAAAATTAGTAACTACTTAAAGACCCATGACATTTATAGGAAATAAAAGTGGCATGTATTAGCAAATACAGACAAGATATTTTAGCAACAGAGAGAATGGAAAAAGGGCATGGGAGCTTAGATTGAATAGAGAAAGCTCGAACCAAGAGGGGAATAGAGAATTAGCACAAATTAAAAAAAATGGGAACTCAACTAATGAGGAATGTAGATTCTAGTTTCGAAAACAGAGAGTATGGAAAAGGGGCATGGAAACTTAGGATGAATTAGCGAGAAATCGATCAAAGCGGGGAATGGAGTTTTAGCGCAATAAAACAAAGCAGGCACCACACACCTCCCTAAAGGAAATAACATTAGACTCATGGAAGGGAAGTCGACCGAACTTCAGGTTAAATAATAGCTTAAAATAATTTTTTTGGTTAACCTCTCATGCGGTATTGAGAGTTTTACAACAATGCCGGCGAGCGCATCATGTGAAGGGCTCAACTACAGTATGAGGCGTTTCTAAATCATAAGTGAAGTTTAAATCATGAGTGAAGTCATAGAGGCTAGCGCAATTAAGGTTGAACTCACTTGACCCGAATTACAGATTATAGTTTCGGAAACGGAAAGAATGGAAAAGGGACATGATAACTCAGAATAAATAAGAAAGAGCTCGAACCGAAAAGGGGAATGGAGATTTGGCACAATCATAGGGGAACTCCGCTAGTGAGAAATACGGAGTAAAGGTAGAACCAAGATGCTTGCAGAAATGATCAAAAGATAGACTTATTCCCATAAATTTTTTTAAGACTTTTTATTTTTTTTTGGTGGAAATTAGGATACTTGACAAACAGTGAGATGTTTTATCCGATCTAGTAGAAAGTGGAAGTTCAAATGGGAACCCAGGGGTTACACAAAATACTATTACTGAGTATGACACAACAAATAAAACACTCTACAGGCAATGGTTCTTGCTGAAATGGACTGGCTTGGGAAAGGTTGGAGTGTCTAAAGGCGCCTGGACTCTCTTGACCTGCAGGCTCGTTCCATGTCAGTTAGGGCTAGTGACCAGTCGAGAAGTAGACACACACACACACACATATGGGATATGACATATTAATATAATGGATGAAAACTAGATCGCATAAGACTCTTCATTTTTTTAATAAGAGGATAGGCTGTAACTTAGGTCAATCTTGGCTAGGCAACATTTAACAGATACACACACAGAGATGAAACATTTACACAGTCGCACACAAAGATACAAGTTGGGAAGGACTAAGGACCCTTTTGGAGAGGGTTTCTGCCCTCGACAATTTGGCGAGTTGCCTGAACACTTCGCCAACGTGCTAGAGAGATAGGCATCCGAGAAACTAGAGACAAGCGAAAGCACAAAGTAAATACGGGTAGAGAGACCCACAGGAAACACAGAAGCAATCATGGGCAGAGAGACCCACAAGAACAGCAGTGATACCCGGGTTTAGGGAGCGATGAGGGCAATAGTAGGATCACCATCAGAAGAGAATCGGATCAAATCCACTCCGATGATAAGGCCGTCGTCCGATGAGCCCAAAAGGCTCTCCCTAAGATTAACATCGAGATTGGAAAATTCTGAGACAGCAGAATTAGAGAATCAGGATGGAAGCGGTACAGGGGAATAAGGACCCTGTTGATAAGATTGGGATTTCTCCTGCTCTCATCTTGGGGCAGAAGCTCGTCGAAAGACGGGACCCGAGGATGAGATTAGGAACACAATCTCTGTCAATTTTGGCAGATGCCTGCCCCTCCCGCTTGCCAACGAGGATTAACGAAGTCTGGGAGACAAGGAGAGAGGTATACGGAACTAGGGACCCTGTTGATAAGGTTGGGACTTCTCCTACCTTCGTCTTAAGGCAGATGCCCCTCGAAAGTCGGGACCCGAAGACGAGGATGGGGACCGAACACTATCAATTTTGGCGAATGCCCGAACGCCGGTCTAAAAAGTCAGGAATACAAGGAGCAATGGTCAGGGACCATCCAGAGTCAAAAAAGATGCCAGAGGGGGGGGGAAAGAGGCCACCGGTGGTTATAGCAAAGCGGAAAGGGAAACCGCGATGAGAAAGCCGTACGCACACATAGAATATGGTCATAACGAAGAGACAACGAATACTAGCCAGGGACATCAGAAACGTTGGGACACTAGAGGAAGAATACTAAAGGAATCACACATACATGCGATTGTGCGATCGACGAGTAGAGCCAAGAGAGACAGATTGACCTAAGTAGGGATGTTACATACCAAGAGAGGTTAAACACATTAGGTAGTACATACAAAGAGAGGTTAAACACATAAGGTAGTACATAAAATGAGAGGTTAAACACATTAGGTAGGGAGATCTCAGAAAATGAGAGGTTAAACACATAAGGAATATATGGAATTAGAGGTTAAACACATAGGGTTGTACATGAAATTGGAGATTAAACACTTAGGGAAGTACATGGAATTAGAGATTAAACACATAGGTTGTACATGAAATTAGAGGTTAAACTATAAGGAGTACACGAAATTAGAGGTTAAACACATAGGGTAATACAAGAAATTAGAAGTTAAACACATAAGGATAGTACAAGAAATTAGAGGTTAAACACATAGGGTTGTACACGAAATTAGAAGTTAAACACATAAGGATAGTACAAGAAATTAGAGGTTAAACACATAGGGTTGTACACGAAATTAGAAGTTAAACAAATAGGGTTGTACATGAAATTAGAGGTTAAACACATGGGGTTGTACACGAACTTAGAGGTTAAACCCATAGGTAAGATAGGGAATAAGTCTACACGTATGAGACCAGGAACTGACCCAAAAACGTAAATGGAAATTAAGAGGAAAATAAAGGAGTAGGAAATGACAAAAGGGAGAAGTTAAACCCATAGGTAAGATGGGGACCCAATACAAGGAATAAAGTCCACGCATAATCTGGAGGAACGTAAAAAGTAAATAAAGAAATTCAAGAGAACAGATGAGATATTGCCGAACGAATTAGGAAGGACTTAAGGAAACAACACCATTTAGATTTTTTTTTGTAAAGTTAACTACTGTAGGCTGTAGCACGGGAAATGGACAGATAGGTTAGAAACGAGGAAATTTAAGATGCAAAGAAACATCCAGGATGGCGCATGATAGAAGGAAAGGAAATGCTCTCAAAAATCAGGACCTCACGAGGGAATGATATCCGGAATTCAGGTTACATAATTGTACTAAGTAGTATTTACATCTTAAAGCCCTGTCGATTTATGTGTAGGCGAGCACACTCGATCGAACCCAGGACTTGATAGAGGGAAAAGCACAGTTGTAATTTTAAACAAGCAATGGAAAGTTTTGAAAACAAGCGGTAAAATACGGTAAGATACTGAAATTTTTTTGAATCCAGCGAAACCTGAATTGCAATAAGGGCGTAAATGATTCATGAGAATCATAATACCAGAAACATAAGAGCATTTCTTTTTGCAACATGAGGCTAGCTATAAGGGACAGATAGGTACATGGGTACACATAATAATCAAAACTAAATTATACGGAATAATAGAATGTTGTATAACAATAATAAGACCTAAAGCCAGGACGTCTAGTAAGCAGGGTTCGGAATATAGTATCGGAGATAAGATGGCTGAACAATGAAGCATCTAAGCGATGAGGTTAAATCAAACCGAAAATTACCATTCTATGACAAGGAGTGATAATAAGAGATGCGGACCCATGTAGAGCGGGATACCCGCCAACCCAGTAATCGATGTTTAAAGTTATCCTCCCAGGTTTTAACAAATGCCATGAGATTTCAGAAATTACGAACTACCTGCTTCCCGCCTGGACCTGCGGCCACCCACCACGCACACTTCATGATGGGAGCAAGATTAAGAGGCCCAGACTCACGGCGCATCCTGTACATCTGATGACGAGAGCCACAGCATAGAGCTGCCAGGACCAACTGCATCCTGTACATCTCATGACGGAGCATAAGATGGGTGAATGTCCAGATTCGCAACCAGCCTAAGGCAAACACCTCACAAGCAGTAAAGAACAAACCCAGGCAATTATACCAAATTGCACCTATGGATGAATCAAGAAAACTAAATTCCGCGTCAAGATTAATTCCCATCAAACCTTTCACAAGCTCTCCTTGGACCTAACTGGGTGTTGCTTAAGGAAACTAGGCATAACTAAATCAAAGGCCTACCTGGACCAACGGCAGCTGAACATGATCCACGAACTCGAGCATTAGAACATCGCATCCTCCATCGAGGCAAGCAGACACGAACCCTGACCTCCAAGCTAGCCACAGCAGACACAGCAGTTCTGATAATTTTTTTTAAAAAGTGTTCAGGTTCACGAAATAGAACCTTAGAAGTGAAAAACAAAAAAGAAACGAAATGTTGTTAAGTGCGTCGGATGTGAATAAAAGTGATTAGAGCA
The DNA here is from genome assembly GCA_030220185.1 of Diploptera punctata. Taxonomy (NCBI): domain Eukaryota; kingdom Metazoa; phylum Arthropoda; class Insecta; order Blattodea; family Blaberidae; genus Diploptera; species Diploptera punctata. The sequence goes on from JASPKZ010010694.1 coordinate 1,446,221, forward strand.
TCGTTTCAAAAGAAACCACAAGAAGGTTTAAAAAAGGAAAAAGGACGGAGATCAGTAAACATTTCTAATGGAAAAATACATTTTTTTTAGACCGTGCGTAGACATGCTATATTGTAAATTTTTTTGTTGTTGTTTGTTTTTTTAAGAAGTATAGTGTTCTCACAGAAGTAAACAGATCTTACCGATATTACGACACAATAAAAGGTATCCGGGCCAATTAGCAAGTAAAAGACGATCTAACCTCTTAGAATGAGAACAAAATACTTCCAGGTTACAGATGAAATCGCCAATTGATGACGTCAGTTCCACTCCCACTTAAAGTTAAGTTAATAAGATAAACGTCAGGACAAACCCCCGGGAGGTGAGAGATATCCTATAAGGAAAAAAGACTTTCGGTTTTTCAACCCTACAGTCTTATTAGGGGGGGGAATGTTATGCCTACACTAGGGCCTAACTGTCATAATAATAAAATACTATAAAAAAGACACAGTAAACAATAAAATAACATTATTTATTAGAATAAAACCAAACATAGAGAAATATTAAAACCAAAACATATAAAACACTTATTAAAATCAGCTAAAACCGCCGTACGCTACAGTAAAGCGGTGCTTAACTGTCCCTGCGTAACAATGCATTATAATGACACCTACTGATTTTTTGGTTTTCAAGTTCTGCACTCAGTGGATAGAAGGCATTAATGTGTAATATTTAAAAATTGTTATACACCGTACCACTTCACCAGATCTCGTTATGTAGGTGAGATATAGGGCCTACTTGTATTTTGTACAAAGAGAAGTGTTTGTGTAGTGTAAATGTGTTGTGTGAGGGATGATGATGATGAAGAGAAGGGAGAAGGTGAACTTAATGCCAGAATATGTTGAAAACTACCAAGGGAACATTATAGGTAGTAATTGGAGCTATTTTAAAGTTAGTAAGTACATTGATTCCCAGAAACGTTATTGTCTATTGTTGTCCCTGTTCTCATAAAAATAAATAAAACAAGTAATAGTAATAGTAGTAATACTTTCTGTCACTCCTCTTGGAAGCATAGAGTCATTGTGAAAGCATGCCACGGGACTCTATTTTTTGCCAAATTCCTGATTTCATTCCATCTGTGGCAACTTCAATGGGTGCATTAAGTTGTACAATTGATCCAATATCCAATTTGAGTGTCATGTTCCATGCCAAATGTCATCTTAGTCCTGCTGGCTACATTTCATTTTAGTTTCTTTATTAATGGATATTAAGAAGTGCAAGTTATTGGCCCAAAGCTTGTGATGGGGTTTGCTAACTAGATAGCCAGACCTGCCTTCCTCAGTTCTTGAGGCAAAGTTTGGACATTTCCTTCCAAGCTCAATGATTATGGTTTTCACGCCAATAGACCTACCGTACTTGAGTGGAAATCCACTGAGCAATGGGGTCGCCACATCCCTACATCAAAATAAAACAATGAAGGGTAAAAATTATATAAAGTATAAAATAATAAAGATGCTAAATGAACAAAAAAAGTCTTAATAACATTTTTCTGTAACTATTATGCAGCCCCTTAAAAAAGTGTACTTTTAGATTTCATTTCTTTAAGAGTTGGAGAAACCAGGTACAATTCTTATTATTAAAATTAATTTGTTCTTCTTCTTCTTCTTCTGTTAATATGGCTTAGGCTGTAAAGCCTGCTCTGATGCTAATCTTTGAGTTACTTTTTCCATCTACTTCAGAAAAACTTCATCTTTGTCTATAAAAAATTATTTCCCTATACTGTTTACAACTAAAGAATGGAGTAGAGTGGCTACCATAAATAAAACTCTCATGAACTCACCTTTTCATTCGATTTTTGGGTGTATGAGAAGATTATATTAGCTATTATTCTACCAGTTATATTATATGGGTGCGAAACATGGACTCTTACTTTAAGGGAGGAAAGGAGATTACAAGTATTTCAGAATAAAGTACTTAGGAAAATTTTTGGACCAAAGAGAGATGAACAGACAGGTGAATGGAGAAGACTACTTAACAATGAACTACATGGTCTTTATAGGAAGTCAAATATAATAAGAACAGTTAAGTCTCGTAGACTGCAATGGGCAGGACATGTTGCACGTATGGGGAATGAAAGACTTGCATGGAAGCTTCTTGTAGGAAAGCCAGAGGGAAAACGCCCAGTTGGTAGATCAAGAATGAGGTGGGAGAATAACATTAACTATGATTTGAGGGAAGTAGATTATACAAGGAATGATTGGAAAGCATTATCTCAGGATAGGGATGTGTGGAGAGCTTATGTCCGCGCGGCCATGAACCTATGGGTTCGATAGTGTCAGTGAGTAAGTAAGTAAGTATGTCTTTTGTAGTAATGAGTTTGAGACCCAATGTAAAGCTCCAAGATCATGTGGGTTTTATATACTTCTACTTTATTCTTTAGTTGAAAGGAGTTTCAGTCTATTCATCTTTACAATAATTATGTTCTTTCTTTGCTTCTTATATTTATATATGTCCCCTATTTTATTTTACTGTCCTTATCCTGCAGAAAGTAAATTTTACAAGAAAAATTAATAAAATTCAGAAGATCTTCCACAAAATCAGATAGATACCAATAATTAATATTTAAAATATGTTTTTTAATACATAGATACAGTATGATGAATTCATTTAAATATAAATATTTTAAATTGCATAGTATCCATAACTGTTGACATAAACTGATATACCCAGTTCTTCTTATCCATGATTAACCTATTATAGAGACTTATCTATTTACACATAAATGAAATATGCTAAATCACATGTGTTAATTTATATCAATTATTTAAAATACTGAATACAATGCTATCAAATTTAGATCAGTAGAAAATTTAGAGCAATTGGGTAGTGTTAGACAGGAAACCACCAAGTTACTAAAGAGTAAAAAGAGGGAATATTTGAGAGAGAAGATTAATGATCTTGAAATGAATGCAGAAAATAGGAACATTAGAGAATTATATCAGGGAATTAGTATAGAGAAGAAAGGGTTTCAGGCTAGAACAAACATAATTCGGAATGAAAATGGGAATATGATTGCAGATTCCAAGAGTATATTAAATAGATGGAAAAGTTATTTTAATCAGCTATTAAATGTACATACAGAACAGGACATTGAGGAGGATAAGTTACAGACAGCAGAAATGCTAGTCGCAGAGCCAAGTGCATTAGAGGTTGAAATGGCAATTGAAAAATTGAAGATGTATAAAGCATCAGGTTCAGATGAGATCCCAGCAGAACTGATAAAATCAGGGGGAGAGAAATTGATGGACTGGATACGCTGTTTGCTTAGTATGATTTGGGAAAAAGAAGCTCTTCCAGATGAATGGAAGGAATCAATTATCGTACCAATTTATAAGAAAGGAGATAAAACTGATTGCAACAACTATAGGGGCATCTCATTACTTTCAACTTCTTACAAAATTCTAACAAATATATTAGTAAGCAGACTTACTCCCTATATTGATGACATTCTAGGAGATCATCAATGTGCATTTAGAAGAAACAGGTGTACAACAGATCAGATTTTTAGTATAAGACAGATTTTAGAAAATAAATGGGAATATAATGGTACTGTACATCAACTATACGTAGACTTCCAAAAAGCATATGATTCAATTAAGAGGGAGAAGTTATATAGTATCCTGCTGGAGTTCGGAATTCCTAAAAAGTTAGTTAGACTTATACGAATGTGTCTAAATGGCTCAACGAGTAGGGTGCGTGTAGGCAAACAGTTTTCAGACACTTTTGAAATCCAGAATGGGTTGAAGCAAGGAGATGCACTATCTCCTCTACTATTTAATTTTGTACTAGAGCATGCCATTAAATCTTTAGAGAATGAGGAAAGGCTTACAACTGAATGGTATTAATAAGCTGTTAGTTTATGCTGATGATGTAGTACTACTGGCCGATAGCGAGGAGATACTAAAGGCCAACACGCACACACTATTGAGTAACACTAAGAAATTAGGACTGGAAGTAAATATCAGTAAAACTAAATATATGGTCACACGTAGAAATACATTATATGATGGAAATGGACAGCTAATGGCAAATGAGGGAAATTTTGAGGAAGTGGCTGAATTCAAATACCTAGGAACAATAATCACAAATAGGAATGAAATGCACAAAGAAATTAAACATAGGCTCAATTCTGGAAATGCATGCTATTATGCATTGCAGAGACTTTCAAAAAACGTTAAGCTGAAAATATATAAAACTATTATTCTACCAGTTATATTATATGGGTGCGAAACATGGACTCTTACTTTAAGGGAGGAAAGGAGATTACGAGTATTTGAGAATAAAGTTCTTAGGAAAATTTTTTGACCAAAGAGAGATGAACAGACAGGTGAATGGAGAAGACTACATAACAATGAACTACATGGTCTTTATAGGAAGCCAGATATAATAAGAACAGTTAAGTCCCGTAGACTGCAATGGGCAGGACATGTTGCGCGTATGGGGAATGAAAGACGTGCATGGAAACTTCTTATAGGAAAGCCAGAAGGAAAACGCCCAGTTGGTAGACCAAGAATGAGGTGGGAGAACAACGTTAACTATGATTTGAGGGAAGTAGATTATACAGGTAATGATTGGAAAGCATTAGCTCAGGATAGGGATGTATGGAGAGCTTATGTCAGTGCGGCCATGAACCTACGGGTTCGATAGTGCCAGTGAGTAAGTAAGTAAGTAAGAAAACAATATTATATATTTAACACAGAGTAGGCCTATGTCATTTTGGTTAAAATAAAAAACCTGCATATGAATCAAGATCCTTTAACAATGAAATGTTTAATACCGGAATATTGTCCTGGAATTTTCATACTTTGAGTACTGAAAAATATCATATTTGAAGAGAAAAATTATATGCTCAGACCGGGCTCGAACCCGGGACCTTTGACTTTCCGGGCCAATAATACTATACCAACTGAGCTACCTTGAGCGAGTTCCGATCTGAATGCAAATATTTTTCTTATATACGTTAATTCGCCATTTGCAAAGGTAGAAACGAAGGTTTCATAGCATTTGGTGCACAGGAATTAACAACATATATAAGAGAAAAATTTACATTTTGATCAGAACTCACTCAGGTAGCTCAGTTGGTAGAGCATTGGCCCAGAAAGCCAAAGGTCTTGGGTTCGAGCTCTGGTCTGAGCATATAATTTTTCTCTTCAAATATGATTTATCCATCATTGAGATGTATGAAATGAATAATAAAAACATCGAGAGAAGCCGTACTGGCATTATAATGTAATATAAAAATTCCCAAATGAAGGTTTCATAGCTTTTGTTGTGCGGGAATTAACAATGTATATAAAAGAAAAATTTGTTTAGATTAGAACTCGCTCAGGTAGCTCAGTTGGTAGAGTAGTGGCCCGGAAAGCCAAAGGTCCTGGGTTCAAGCCCCTGTCTGAGCATATAATTTTTCTCTTCAAATATGATTTATCCATCATTGAGATGTATGAAATGAATAATAAAAAACATTGACTGAAAAATATATTTGTAACAAAACTATACAAAAATAAATAAATTCAAATCACTTTACAAGGTAGTAAAGTAAATTAGTATTTAGAATATTAGCAGTAATTTATTACTTTTCAATCTCTGATTGTGCCTTTACAAGAAATTATAAATTCTGTGCAAAGAAAAAACATTGTTTTATCCCATATTGTCTCATCACAACCTTAGAATGACTAGGTTATATGTGACAAAATGTGTAAAACTTTTGTTTTATACTACAGGGTTCTTTCTGAAGCATTCTATTTAAAAAATAAGCATCTTGATGACATATGTGCAAAAAAAGACAGTTCTATTTACAAGTGTGGGTAAATAGAACCTTGTATTGTTCCATGTGTTTTCCTGCCAAGTAGATACTTCCTTGTCGTGTTTCTTCCTTGCTGCAATACAATGCTGTACATTGCCAGCAGACCAATAGAAACGTAGATTTCAAATGTTTCAACCAATCACATGCTCACAATCACGTTATTACAACTAACAACATTCCAAACTCTTATTATTCATTTTGAATGAAGAGATTATGTTATACTGTGGTGAAAACGAGTTCAGAATGCAATTCAGATTTTGGTACTCCAGAAAAGCTTCTGAACTACAAATTGATTTCATTCACAACAATGTGTTCCATAATATTTACTCAAGTATTGCTTGAGTTCAGTTTAAGCTCAGCCACTCTCCTGATTCTCAGCCACAGGTTGTTAATGTGAAGATGTTGGAGAAGCTAGTGCACCAAACATCAACAAAAGTGCAGAGTGCCAAATCCACAGGTGTATCGTCAATCTTACAACTAAAGCAAAACAAGGTTACCAAGCAAATATCTCAGGTTATGGAAGAAAATAAAAAAGGAAAATAAAAGTCATGTTACAGTTCATGCTTCTGCAAGACAGAGTATACTATAATGCAACACTACATTTATAGCCTAATATTGTGAAAGCAGTCAGTGTGAAAGCCAAGCCAAGAGTTTAAGGTAACTCTAAAGCAATGTGACATTGTTACTGATATGTTATATTATCCTTTATGAAATTAATATAATTAGATGGAATATCCGAGTAAGGTGCATGTAGGCAAACAGTTTTCAGGTACTTTTGAAAATTGAAGTGGATTAAAGCAAGGAGATACACTATCTCCTCTACTATTCAATTTTGAACTGGAACATGCCATCAAATCATTAAAAGATGAAGAAGGCCTACTACTTAATGCTATTAATAAGCTGTTGGTTTATACTAATGATGTAGTATTATTATTAGGCAATAGCGAGGAGATACTAAGAGCCAACATTCACACTCTATTAAGTAACACAAATAAATTAGGACTGGAAGTAAACATAAAAAACTAAATACTAGTACAGTCATTAAGTTCTGAGACTTACGCCTGGAGGGTAGGCACCCACAAGAATCTGGATGTCTCACATGATGCAGATAACTCGGCATACACTTAAACAGAACCACATCCTCCCTCAAAATAATTGCCATTGGCCATTATGCACGTTTGCCAACGTTGGTATAACTGCTGGAAGCACCACTGAAAGATGTTGGCAGGAGGGTCCCGTATGGCTTCTCTTGTGGCAGTCATGACCTCTTCGGAAGAATGAAATACACGCCCATGTAGGATTGCTTTCATGCGAGGAAAGAGAAAAAAATCACATGACGCGAGATCAGGTGAGTGTGGAGGGTATGGCAAAACTGTCACCTGTTGCCTTGCAAGTCCTCTTGGACAAGGACAGCATGATGTGCAGGGGCATTGTCGTGTAGCAACAGAAAATTCTTTGTATGCCAAAGCTGAGGACGCTTACAGTGAATTGAATTGCTTAAACGGCCAAGGATCTCTTTGTAGCAGATTTTGTTTACAGTTGCACCTTCTGATATGAATTCCTTGTGAACAATTCCACTTGAATCAAAAAACAGTTCAAGCATCACTTTGCCTTTTGACCTGTCTTGTCGCGTTTTTTTCTGTCGTGGTGATAATGGCGTTTTCCAGATGGCGGATTACAAGCAAATTATCAATAGAGAGAATGAAATTTATAGAAGAATGATACAGGGTCAGTTTACTAGAGGAATACAGAAAGAGTATAAAGGACATATCCAAAGAGAAAAGAAAATAATCGTACATAAAAGGAAGAAAAGGGTTTATTATAACACCCAATTACAGCAAATGGAAGAAATTTACACAACTAATGAATCTAGAAAATACTTTTAGGAATAAGTATTTTAAGGAAAAGATATATATCTTGAATAATTATTTGTAGAAATAAAGAGGGAGATATAATAAACAATAAGGAAGGAAAAATATGAAGAGTATTTTGAAGAGTCCATGGGAGAAATAAGATCAATAACAGAAATTGGAACTGATCAATAGACCCTGAGATCAGAAGAAAGCAAAGAAGAATCAACTCCAATCACTAGAGAAGACGTTGAACTGACTATTGAATTTCTTCAAAATAATAAATCCCTAGGTCCAAATCTTATTTCCAGTGAAATGATCAAATACGGTATGGAGAGAGGGAACTTAAAACAAGAATACATATTGTTTGTTTACAATAGTGCTCATTGTCAGAACTGACGCCAGCTGACAGAGAAGAAGGAATTAACTGCCCAATTTTTAAAGAGGATGATATGTTGGAATGTGGAAATTATAGAGGGATAATCCTGCATAATACCTCATATCATTTTTTTCTAGGATTTTGTACATAAGATTAACCCTATACTGATAAAATCAGTGTGATTACAAATATGGCAAATCGACAACCTATAAAATTCAGGCACACAGGAAAATTTTAGAAAAATCATTAGAATTTAATGTTAACACCTTCCATTTATTTATAGACTTCAAATCTGTGTATGATAGTATTATAAAAAGCTGACCTATTGAACCTATGTATGAATAAGAATTATTGAAAAACTAATCAGGATGACAAAACTATAGAAAAAGTTAAAAATAAAATCAAAATTCAAAATGATTTGTCAGAGTATTTTGAAACATATGGAGATTTGAGGCAGAGAAATGGCTTGTCTACTGTTTAACATAGTCCTGGAGAAGGTAATAAGGAATGCCCAACTGAATATTAAAGGAATAATAATTAAATAATAACACTAGCCAACAAAATTTTACTTTTTTTCTGTAACTGACATGGAAACAGCTAATCTTTATGTTTTCGGGTGTGCTGATAACGAAAATGTCAATGAAAATGCAAGATTTAGCTCTTGTTTTGAAGTTATGCTTACTTTACGTTATTGTCTATATAAACTTATGCATGTTTTTATCCCTTAGAGGAAGGTCACTGAAGGTGCAACCGCTTTTCCTGGTATTTGTAATTTTCTGCTGGTGATTTTCTAATTAATGTCCAGCAGTAATCGGCTAACATTGATGCCCTCCACTTTCCCTGGTATCTCATTTCCGTGTTCAAAATTTTCTCTTGGAAGCGTTCCCCATGCTCATTGCTTACAGCACCACAGTTGTCAGGAAAAAAGTCCAAGTGGGAATCTAAGAAATATAACTTTAAGGATTTGTTACATCCCAGTCTATCGTAGCAGTGCAGAAGATTTGCCACAAGATTCTTATAGTTTTCTGCCCTCTTATTTCCTAGAAAGTTTGTTGACACTTGAACAAAGGCATCCCATGCTAATTTTTCATTACCTGCCAGGATGGTGTTGATATACTCATCTTTGTATATTTTCCATATCTGGGGTCCCATGAAAATCCTCTCTGTTTTTCGTCTCACTAAGCCGTGGAAATTTCTGGCGCAAATAGATAAATGCTACCCCAGTTTTGGCATGGCCTTAACAAAGCTTTTCATTAGGCCCAATTTTACATAAAGAGCAGGGATTATGTTTTTGGATTTCACAAGTGCTTCTTGCATAACATTGTGAGGCCTGGTTCAAGTGATTAATACTTAAGCCAATCTTTCTTTTTATAATGAAGTGCTATGGCGCGGCTATCCCAGAGGCACTGGAAGCAACAGAACTTGGTACAGCCCTGTTGTAGCCCAAGTAGTATGCCTATGATTTTCAAATCCCGGGGAAATCTAACATTTAAACGTGTCATAGTTCAACCTCAATAACAATTGTTTCATGTTAACATATGTATCTTTCATATAAGGTGCATACCCAATCGGAATCGATGGTAACATGTTGCTATTATGCAGTAGGACACACTTGAGACTTATTTTGGAGGAGTCGATGAACAACCTCCGCTCAACACTTTTATTGTTAATACCCATAGCTGTCATTAGTCCAAAAAGAGAATAATGTAATGTAAATATTGGCTTTAAAATTTTCTAGTAAAGCTGTTTACTTTTTTTTTTCAAACGTGGATGCATTGTAAAACACATTATGTGTAGTTATATGCTCTTCTGCATCAAGACATAGAGGGTAATGACGTCATCACTTTGGCCTTACTTTTGCACAAAGAAGATTGAAATTTTGCACACACATTGCTTGCACCTCTTAGTATTTTTCAGATGATTTTGAGATATATGCATTAACACAGGGGGTGCAGGGGACCCAAACTTAGAAACAAGGGATTTTCAGAAAAAATCCAAATTTCTCTCAATTTTTCCCACCTCAGGTACATGATAGGAGCATTTAAATGGTACCATTTAAAGGCTGATCATTTCTGAAGAGAATGAGGTTCGAACCATAATCCTATGATAAATAGAGATGTTACTGTAGCTGCTTGTCTAAAATTAACCTAAACAAAACCATAATTTAAAAGTGTTAAATGCACTCCCTTTAACTTGGAAACAAGAGCTAATTTGAACTTTTTATTGTCTTTTTTGTTATCAGTGTGGTCGATATACTTACGAAACATTTACTTCATTCCAGTTACATTTTCACTGTTGACTAGTGTAATTAAAGAAACTATTTATAAGCAGTGCAGATTTTAGCCTATGCCCATATCATTGATATAGATGATTGAATGGTAAAATCTGTTAAGAAGTTTTTCATGCTATCTCTCAAGCAGCAGGAAAATTAGATCTGGAAGTGAATGAAGATAAGACAAAATCCATGCATATCACCAATAAACACTAAAAAGATAGAAATTGGAAACTGCAATTTTGAAATTGTTGAGGAATTTAAATATTTGGGTACAATTACGACTTATAATAGTAATAATAATACATAAAAATAAATAAATAAAATTTTCTTGCGTAACAGATGCTATTATTAATTAATAATTAAGTTAGAATTTAAAACCTTACCTCATAATTGTAGATTTCTCAAAGACCATCTGCAGCTCTATCTAACTATGGCGCTATTAGGTGCTATTATGCTCCCAAAAAGACTTGGTGAATTTAATAACTAAATTGACCTTGTATGAATCTCTATTAAGGTCTATCCTTACATGTAGTAGTGAGCATTGGACTAGAATTAGAAGGGCAATTTGAGTAATTAAAAGGAGAGAGAGAGAGAAGAGAGAGAGAGAGAGAAGAGAAGCAGAGAGTGATGGACCAGTATTACCTAAAAGACGTAATAAGAGATGTCCTGCCACCAACTGTACAGCTAAAGTTTCCTGGCCAAATTATTTTTTAACTGTTTCAATAAGAAAATTATTGAACCAATAGATGATACTACATTTCATGCTGTATAAGCATCTGCTCAAAAAGTAATGAAGAACAACTCAGGGTTTTTGAGAGGAAAGTCCTTAGGAGAATATTTGCATCAGCGAATAAAAATAGAAGGTAGCAAATAAGGCACAGTATGAACTGTATTCCTTACTCAAAGATCCTGACATTATTAAGTTTATAAAGATAGCTAGATTATGTTGCATTGGCCATGTTATCTGGATGGCAGAGGACAGTCCTATTAAAATACACTACTGAAACCTGAAGAAAATAGTAGAATAGGCAGACTGAAGTTGAGATGGTAAGATAGAATAGAAGAAGATCTTAAGAAGCTTGATGTAAAGAGGATGGAGAAGGAAAACATTGGTCAGGGGTGAATGGAGGAAGAACATATCAGATGCCAGCACTCAAAATAGACTGTAGTGCCAACTATGATGAAGATCTAAACTATAAAATATTATGAAATTGCAATCATGGTTTAGTTTCTCTTTCTGTATTAGACTGATTTAGTCCTGTTAATTGAATCTTCGCAAAGAAGGGATTTCAATTTGAACATAACATTAATATTTTTTTTTAAAAGTACTTCATTAGAGCAAGAGTTTGTTCTACTATATTTTTTACTAAAACAAATAGATTAGAATGAATTTTCTACCCACAAGCAACTTCTAATAACCCTTAGGTATAATTTTACTGTTATAAAAACTTACGGGCAATTTTAACGTTTTATTTCTTCTTCTTCTTCTTCTTCCTTCCAAGTATTAGGCCAAGGCCTGTTACGATCCTATAGAAAATTTTCCTTCCAGCGTTTCATTTGATGGCCCAGAGATCTTCGTCCTCTTGGTATATAATTATAAACAGCTTTGGGGATCCAATTTGAACTCTAGATGGTGTTTTCCAATTTAGTTGGTACTGTTTAATATATTCCAAAATTGGTGTAGTCTTCAATTCTTTTAAGATATCGGTGTTCCTTTTCCGATCCCATGTGGTGTAACCCGCTGTTCTGTGCAATAATCTCATTTCACAAGCCGTTATTCTGCTTTCGTGTTGTCTTTTTAGTGTCCATGTTTCACTACCATAGGTCAACACTGGTCTAGCCAAAGTGTTATATAAACGTAATCTGGTTTTTTTTTGTACAAGGGATGGTTTCATAACTTGATTAATAATTCCCAAACTTTTATTATAACTAGTCATTTTTTCAGGGATATCAATTTCATCCCAGATAGAGAGATAATATCCAAGATATTTAAATTGATTAGATCTCTCTAAAATTTTATTCTGGAGACAGATTTTACTTTGTATGGGGTCCTTCTCATGAAATGCCAAAATTTTAGTTTTGTTAATTGATATTTCCATATTAAATTTGGCATTTATTTTTTGTAAATTATAAATTGATCATTGCAAATCATTTTCAAAACTTTTTATTTCAGTTACCAGTATCTCACTATTTTAATACACAGTCAATATAGCCTGCATTTTGTAAGTAATAGGTAGCAAGGCTTTTGGTCAAGGGCCAGAAATTGTATCAGTCAGAGATTTGACTGAGAATGGATGGGATTCAATTTGAAACCGGTATCATGCAAAAGCATTAGATTTGTGAGGTGAGATTTTTAAATATTACTTTGATAATATTTTAAATGAATATTACCTCATAATGGTTACTTCCCAACATTAATTTTAAGTTAGTATCTGGTACTAAACTGACTCATTTTGCCATTTTGTAGATTTCAGTATGGAGAATCATCATCATAAATTTTCCACTTATATGTGTGTTATTAGGGAACACAGTAGTTCTATCCAACCACATTTCCTCTTCCTGGATTTGTTCCTATTTATATGTTTTTTTTCTAGATAAATTTTAACTTAATCTTGCAATTTGCTCCTAGGTCTTCACAGGTTTCTTCTGCCTTTCATTAACATCTACATAGTATTCTTCCCTTCTCTATCCTTTATAGGTGTCCAAACCATTTTAATCTAATTTTCCCTATAACTTTAGTCAATATGTGTACTCCCACAAATCTATAATATTCTCATTTGTGATATTTTCTTTTTCTATCTTATTTTCAGTATTCCTAAAAATTTAATTCAACTTAGTTGAATTCTACTTTGATCTCTTTTCATCATGGCCCAGGTTTTATATATATATATATATATATTATTTGAGAATACTACATATATAACAAAACTGTATGTTTGTGTTGGAATACTTGAGTGGCTCAGATGGTTAGAGCACTAAACATACAGAGTTCAAATCCTGACTCAAGCATTAATTTTTCTTTTCATATTATATATATATTATATTGCAGATTTTTGCAGATATAAGTACGAATATGAAAATTTTCTTGGGTTTTCTGCATCTTGGATTCAAGTTCGGCCTCTGGCCACTGATTCCAACGTTTCGGCATGATCCCACATGCCATTATCAAGAAAACTTTCATATTCATATATATATATATATATATATATATATATATATGAATAAGAAAGTTTTCTTGGGTTTTCCGCGTCTTGGATTCAAGTTCGGTCCCTGGCCACTGACTCCGACGTTTCGGCATGATCCCACATGCCATTATCAAGGAATGATAAGTTCGAGTCACAGGTTTAGGTCTTATATAATTAAACAAATAGAGTTTTCGCTGTGGTCCGTTTCCGAAAACGTACACCCATCCAAGGTTGTTCTTATGTACTACTTATCATTTCTCGATAATGGCATGTGGGATCATGCCGAAACGTCGGAGTCAGTGGCCAGGGGCCGAACTTGAATCCAAGACGCGGTACATGTAGTACATAAGAACAACCTTGGATGGGTGTACGTTTTCGGAAACGGACCACAGCGAAAACTCTATTTGTTTAATTATATAAGACCTAAACCTGTGACTCGAACTTATCATTCCTTGATAATGGCATGTGGGATCATGCCGAAACGTCGGAGTCAGTGGCCAGGGGCCGAACTTGAAGAAAATCTGCAATATAACATATATACATATATATATATACATACATACATACATATACACATATAGCATTTATATAATGTGACTTTGATTTATTTTTTTATTTTCCAATTCCACAAAATTATCTTGACTGCAGGTTTAGATGAGATCCCAGCAGTACGTACTGATAAAATCAGGGGGAGAAAAATTGATGGACAATATACGCTGGTTGTTTAGTATGATTTGGGAAAAAGAAGCTCTTCCAAATGACTGGAAAGAATCAATTATTGTACCAATTTATAAGAAAGGAGATAAAACTGATTGCAACAACTACAGGGGCATCTCATTACTTTCAACTTCATACAAAATTCTAACAAATATATTAGTAAGCAGACTTACTCCCTACATCGATGACATTCTAGGAAATCATCAATGTGGATCAGATATTTAGTATAAGACAGATTTTAGAAAAGAAATGGGAATATAATGGTACTGTACATCAACTATATGTAGACTTCAAAAAGCATATGATTCAATTAAGAGGGAGAAGTTATATAGTATCCTGCTGGAGTTCGGAATTCCTAAAAAGTTAGTTAGACTTATACGAATGTGTCTAAATGGCACAAAGAGTAGAATGCGTGTAGGCAAACAGTTGTCGAACACTTTTGAAATCCAGAATGGGTTGAAGCAAGGAGATGCACTATCCCCTCTACCATTTAATTTTGTACTAGAGCATGCCATCAAATCTTTAGGGAATGAGGAAGGCTTACAACTCAATGGTATTAATAAGCTGTTAGTTTATGCTGATGATGTAGTACTGTTGGCCGATAGTGAGGATATACTAAAGGCCAACACGCACACACTATTAAGTAACACTAAGAAATTGGGACTGGAAGTAAATATCAGTAAAACTAAATATATGGTCACACGTAGAAATACATTATATAATGGAAATGGACAGCTAACGACAAATGAGGGAAATTTTGAGGAATTGGCTGAATTCAAATACCTAGGAACAATAATCACAAATAAGAATGAGATGCACAAGGAAATTAAAACATAGGCTCAATTCTGGAAATGCATGCTATTATGCATTCAGAGACTCTTGATGTCCCAACTCCTTTCAAAAAGCGTTAAAATATATAAAACTATTATTCTACCACTTATATTATATGGGTGCGAAACATGGACTCTTACTTTAAGGGAAGAAATGAGATTACAAGTATTTGAAAATAAAGTACATAAGAAAATTTTTGGACCAAAGAGAGATGAACAGACAGGTGAATGGAGAAGACTACTCAACAATGAACTACATGGTCTTTATAGGAAGCCAGATATAATAAGAACAGTTAAGTCTCGTAGACTGCGATGAGCAGGACATGTTTCACGTATGGGGAATGAAAGACTTGCATGGAAGTTTCTTGTAGGAAAGCCAGAGGGAAATCGCCCAGTTGATAGACCAAGAATGAGATGGGAGAATAACTTTAACTATGATTTAAGGGAAGTAGATTATACAGGAAATGATTGGAAAGCATTAGCTCAGGATATGAATGTATGGAGAGCTTATGCCCGCGCGGCCATGAACCTATGGGTTCGATAGAGCCAGCGAGTAAGTAAGTAAGTATTATAAAATTAAGCACTCCTATCTATTCTATGTGTGATTTCTTCTTGAATTTTACATGTATTAGAAATTTGGTTTCTAAATAAGTTACTTTCTTAATAATTTACCTATTTCAAACTGTAATCTTTAATTGTAATATTGTAATATCAATGTCCTCTTCCATTCCACGTTACCAGTCACTTCTCTAACTTGTCAATTATGTACTCCTACATTGTAATTTTCTTTTGGTTTTGTAATCTTAATATTTTCTCTTACCAGATTAATACAATGTCCCCAAAAACCAGAATTTTCAAATTATCTTCTGCACCTTTGCTTTTCAAAATTGTTGTAATTTTGTCAAAAGTAATTTTAAACATAAGTAGGAATAATACAATGCTCTATCTAATGCCGTATTGTGTTTGATACTATTTAGATTTTTTATCTTGAATCCTTTCACAATAAATACAGAGTAATTACAGGTTTTTAATCCTTTCAGTTAATGTTTTATCAATATGTTTCTTTTCTAAAGCTTTGCAAATTTTATTTCTATCAATTGAATCAAAAGCCTCGCTTATATTTAAGGAAGCCATAAAAAATCTTTATTATATTCCAATTTTTTTCAGAATCAAATCATGCATATGACTCATTTTTGATAAAAAGTGGACTTATTCAATTTGTAGGCTTCTTCTAGAATTATTTCCTATTTGTAGTCAATCTAATCTTTTTTTTATTAAGGCTCTTGAAAATCTCATTTTTGCCATATTCAGTCTTCATTTCCTTTTCTTACCAACTCTCAGGCATATTGTAATGATATTTTATTGGCTTTTTCTTTATTCTTTTTTATATTTTCAAAAATATATTTATGCATAGTTAAATTAATTTTATTATTTCATTGTGTGCACGCCATAGCATTGGTTAAGGTAATACACTACAAGCTGGAGGGTTGTAGATTCAAGTCCCGATATGATCAAGAATTTAAACTGGCCTAAATCTTCTGGCAGCACCATGGCTCTTAGGTTGATCGGCCTCTAACAGAAATGAGTATTAGACACATGTTCTGGGGTAAAGGTGACTATCATGCAGACCTGGTAAACCAGTTGACATCTCGTGCTGATTGTCTAGAAAGGTGAAAGCCTTAATTTCCTACTGCCCCAAAAGCGTCCTAAGGTTTGCAGTGAGATCACTTATTTCATTGTACATTGTTTTTACAGCCAGCTTTTCTTCCCATAACTAATTCAGGCCAGAGTAATTAGAGATAAGAACCTAATTTTAAACAATTCCTGGGCACTTGCGATAAATAGCAGAAAAAGTAATAGAAGTTCAATGTGCAAAAAATTCATAAAAGTGAAAGTGTTTTTTTTTTTTAACTTTTCAGCTATGAAGAAAAATGAATTTGGAAAAACAAAAAATAGCATGTTATAGCGCACAAAAAGACGAAAAAAACCAATCTCGAACAGATAAAATCTGTTAACTTATACAAAAAAAATTAAAAACAACACAAAAGTGTAATTTTTAAGCATTGTATTACTAGGCCCATAATCGTTGTAGGAAGGTGGTTTAAATGATAGCCTTTTATGACGTCTATCTATCATGAAAATGTTGGGCAAAAATTTGTAATTTTCTGCACAATTCGCTAAAATGTAAGAACAATGGGCCTTAGTAATGTGCTATCCATATGGTCAATAATGATCCCATAGCAAATATTCAAAGTGCTTTTTTTTTTTTTTTTGAAGATTGCTCTACAAGGGGGACTTGATTAAAAGTACGTAGAGTGCAATTAAAACCATCAAAAAGTCTCCAAAAATCGGTATATTTCAGTTTGACGCGTCGCCGGACGCGAAGGGCCCAAGTGATGTGGAACTCTCTAGAGTCTAGATGCTCCGGCTGCTCGAGGAATGAAAACCAATCTCGCGCGTTTACCTTACCATGTCAGCCAATATCCTCCGGCTGTGCGTTAAAGCCATCATACTACGTATTCTGACACACTACTAGACTTAATTATAACAAATAATCCTCAAAAAGTTATAACTAGTGGACAGATAGAAGCTCCAGGCATCTCTGCACATGACTTAATATACATTGAATATTCACTCCTTTGCTCTAAACGTAGACCTAGACTTATAACATACAGAGACTTGAAACATATAAATTATGCGCAATTAATTGATGACGCTGCAAAACTACCTTGGAACAACATATGGACACTTAGAACTGTAGACGAGAAAGTTGAAAATTTTAATGACATGATTTTACAATTGTATGACAAACACGCACCTATCAAGACTAGACGTATAAACACACCACCTGCACCCTGGATGTCTGATAATATCCGCTTGCTTATGACTGAGAGAGACGTAGCATTCAGGAAATGCAGGAGGAAAAAAGAACTAACAGACTTACAGACATACAAACATCTGAGGAATAAAGTCAACCAGACTATAAGGAATGCAAAACTAAGATATGCCCATACTATTATTACACAATCTATGTCCAACTCAGCTGACATGTGGAAAAATTTAAAATCAATAGGCCTCTGTCAAAATAAACTACAGGTAGAAACAGCTGACCTACCACTAGATGAGTTGAATGACCATTTTACCCGCCTCCCTTCTGACAACACCTCACAACACAAACAACAGACAATAGATGAACTAATGTCATATTCCCAACCTACCCGAGACAAATTCTTTTTTTCCTATATCTCACCAGATGATGCCAAAAGAGCAGTATTACGTATTAAATCTAAAGCACAAGGAATAGACAATATAACAATAACTCTCCTGCAAAAAATAATAGACATTACTCTCCCAACAATAACCCACATTTTTAATGCCTCTATAATGACCGGGACTTATCCCAGACTCTGGAAAATGGCTCTAGTTCGTCCTACACCGAAATCAAATCAAACACTCCCACAACACTCGATGATTATAGACCAATTAGTATTCTTCCCTGTTTATCTAAAGCACTGGAACACATAATACACTCACAGTTAACAGACTACCTCACCACACACGACTTACTTGATGAACATCAGTCTGGTTTTAGAACAGGACATCACACAAGTACTGCACTACTTAACAATGTAGAGGACATAAGAGACTCAATGGACAAAAGCAAACTCACCGCAATAGTCCTACTCGACTACAGCAAAGCCTTTGACACAGTAGATATAGACTTAATGCTAGCGAGACTAAAGACACTACATCTGTCGGAAAACTGCCTTGATTGGTTTGCATCTTACCTCACTAATCGTCAGCAATCAGTTTCTGTTAATAATCGTATTTCTTCCTGGCGCTTGGTGAGGAAAGGGGTACCTCAAGGCGGCGTCCTCGCTCCTCTTCTCTTCTCGATTTATATTAATGACGTGACCAAGAAACTACAAAACTGCAAGCATCATCTTTACGCCGACGACCTACAGATTTACACACACTTTAGGCCTGACGAAATTAATGAATATATTGACAAAGTAAACACTGACCTCAGGCATATATCTTTATGATCCAGACAATATGGGCTGAAACTAAATGTAAACAAAACGCAAGCAATAATTATTGGACATCCAAGGCTATTACACCTCATAAACAATGGCAATATGCCGGCTGTCATATTAGATAATGAACAAATTCCTTATACCGACGTCGTTAAAAACTTGGGATTTTACTTAGATTCTAATTTAAAATGGCATGAGCAAGTAAAACAAACATCTAAAAGGATCTTCTCCATAATGCATTCCCTAAAGCGACTTAAACATTTTCTTCCTACAACTCTTAAAAGAATTTTAATCCAAACTTTAGTGATGCCGCATTTTGACTACTGTGACGTTCTACTAACTGACATAAGTGACGGATTGTCGGACAAACTGCAGCGTGTCCATAATATGTGTATCAGATTCATATTTAATGTTCGAAAATACGATCACATTTCTCCATTATTCCACGAATTGTCATGGCTACATCTAAAAGAGAGAAGAAAATCGCACTGTCTAAATCTCCTATTTAAGATCCTACATACCTCGATTCCTAATTATTTATCATCCCGTTTCCAGTATCTATCCTCAAACCATAACTTAAACACAAGATCACAACATAGTATCTTACTTAATATACCGCAACATAGGACATCACATCACTCCATGTCATATACCATCTCCACTTCTCGCAACTGGAATTCCCTACCACAAGAAATAAGGGGCTGCCGGACATTGGCATCTTTTAAAAGAAATCTAAATTTATATTTGCTCTAAACTCGACTTCATTATTATCCAGTGTAAGATATATATATTAATTGGTGTTTCCCGTATAATGTATCATATTTATATTATTATTATTATTATTATTATTATTATTATTATTATTATTATTATTATTATTATTATTATTATTATTATTATTATCGTATCATTATTGTTATTACCCTATAAAATATTGTATGTACATGACATTTACATTGCTACATTTATTGTATCTTTAACTGTTTATAATTAGTATAGTGTATATCTATATTTGTCGAATATTTATTTGTATTTGTGCTGGTTGAGTGGAAGAGAGGGCCTTATGGCCTTAACTCTGCCAGAATAAATAAAGTATTATTATTATTATTATTATAAAAAATAGTTCGATTTTTGGAGATGTTTTTAAGTGTTTAATATTTTTGATTATGTGAGGTTTGTAGAGCAATCTTTCGAGAACAAAAAGCACTTTGAACATATGTGTGGGACTACTATTGGCCATATTGGATATTTTTGCACAAAATTTTCATGATAGATAGACATCATAAAGGGCAACACTTTAAGCTCCGAAAAAAAGTATGTACAACGATTATGGGCCTAATATCACAATGGTGCTATTATTTAGTTAATTAATTAGATTTCATAGCTTCATCACGAAATTAAATAGTGGTACAATTTTTCGCCGATTTAATTTTTTTTTGTAAAAGCTGTGAACCGATTTTATCTATTCGTGCATTTTATTTCATCTTTTTGAGTGCTATAACTTGATTTTTTTCATATTAATTTTTCACACAGCTGAAAGGCGAACTATATATTTTTTTTTACGCCTTTATGAATTTTTTGCACCGAAATGCCCCACACCGATATTTTTTTCAAAACATATTCATTGAATTTCTATGAATTTTCTACTAATTATGGGTTGAAAAAGTGACCATGATTTTTTTAAATACTCTAACTACCTTAGCCTAATTCTAAATGCCGTACTTAAGAGTAAACACCCGTTCTATAAACTGGGATTGAAGGATAAATTCATCATAGCATGAACATCGGTTGTCAATATATAGAATGTTATAGCTTGCACCATCCAAACTATAATAAGAGGTCTTTACTATTTGAGCTCTATGCCCGTGAGTTAAATTTGAGTAAATTATAGCTCATCAAACACGTTCACATTTACTCTAATATTTTCAAGTGCTTAAATACGATATATATATATATATATATATATATATATATAAAATCATAATCATAGTTCGTTCATGAATTTAGGCTATTTGCTGACCTGTTTCGGCCACAAGAGAAACACCATCCAAAAGTCTTTTGAGTAGACGTCCTAGTCTTCTTCCTGCAGGTTGATAGGTTAACATTTTTTTTGGGTATCCTGTGATCTTCCATTCGATCAACATGTTGCATCCATCTTGACTTATACAGTAAGAACTCCTTATTCGCGGGAGATATGTTCCGCAAATATGCCGCGAATATGGATGGTAATTTGTATGGGTACGTAGAGATTGCGTTCCAAGATTACAAAATACTATAAAAATTATCAAAATAAAATCAATTAATGAGAGATTTTGAACAATTTATATTAATTATTACTGCCAGGTGAGGCAAGGGCTTAAAGAATTTAGTATTTTTTTCATGTTTTGCCGCTTTTAAAGTATCTTTCAATTAAGATTGATATTCAGCTGTGAATTCTGCGATAGAATTCTTTACTTTGTCTCCGGATTTCTTGAATCATTAATATTGAAACAGCTTGATATAGACGCAAACGACTCGCCAACGCGTAAACGGCCAAGCATTTATATTTTTACTTTAAGCGGCAAAACTACTTTTTTCCGCTTCGGAACTCTTTTTCATTCCTTTTACTTGACAATATACATTGGCAACAAAGCAGAAGAGACACGTGTTATTCAATCAAAATTATTGCAACGAATGACAAATTGAAACAATAAAACACCGATCGTGGCGAGGGCTGCATTTATCAACGGACATTAGCGGCACGTGAAATACTGCTGCGGTAGCTTTTAACAACGAATTTTAGGCTTAGTGACAATAAGGTTTTTTTACTTTGTTATTAATTTGTCCGTTTGGTTTGAATCGCTCTTGGTAAAAGCCGCCTTGGCACGTGCCTGCAGTAAAAAAGTTGTCGATGCATTAATAAAGGATACTAATCCTTCTAATATACCGACGTGATCCGCGAATAAAAAACTTTTTAACTGCGAATACAGGAACTGTGTCTCAATTTTTTAACCCGCGAATAAGGAGCTTTTACTATAATCAGAAACTTTGTTTTTTTAAAGGTTCCATGTGTAATTCCTCTAAGATGTCTTCATTTCTTTATGATCTAGTAGTGTGTATCCTGCAGTCCTCCGAAGGTATCTCATTTCAGCAGATCGAAGTCTCTATATACCCTTCTGTTTCAATATCCATACTTCGCTACCATACAAAAGAGTTGGAAGAGCCAGTGTTTTATAGACTTCTAGTCTTGGATGTCTTTGGACTACTGTAACTGTGGCTTGAAGAAACAATTTATTAACCCTAAAATCCTTAAAATTTTTGATATTTTTGCATTTACATCCTTTTTTTCTTCATATGAGATATTGCATCCTAGATATGTAAAATTACTCACCTGCTCCAAAATTTTATTGTCAAATACAATTTTACTTCTGACAGGATCTACACCTCGAATGCCATTATTACAATAATTTATTCTCTGGAAGATAGATGAATGATATAGTGAGTTGCTCCCAACGTTTCACTCTTACTAATTTTTGTAAAAAAAGTTACTCAAATTGTTTTTTTCAATTATCTCATTACTCGTAAATTACTGAAGACAAAAATTTATTGAAGAATTCGAAAATCATCCCAAAATTGAATGAAAATCCTTTTTTTCTTTTTTTATTTCTGAAATACTGTTCATTGTGACGGGTGTTCATGTGATCAGGCATCCAGAGATGTTCTAGGAATAGGGTTAAAAATACAACATTCATTAAAACAAAATTTTAAGTCAATTATTATCATGCATTGCAAGCTGTATCTATATAGAACACTAATAATATGAAAATTTAAATTAAAAATAAAAGTCATCTACTTGAAGCTGCTTAAAATGTTAAATATTTGACAATACACTAAAAAAATTGTTGTTGGAACAGAAGCTGTGAACATTTGTAACATTCATGAGGTGCTTACCACAAAAAGTTGTTTAGTATCATCAACAGATTGAGCATCTTCAGAACAAATACTCCCACCACCCTGTACATAAACAAATGTCTTGATTCAAATCCCAGAATAAGAAATTTTATACATGTCACAAGTCATCTGAATTCCAGCAGATGCTGGAATAGTAGGAGGGACAGCTAGATTCTCATATAACAGCCACATGCCACATCTATTGATCCACATTCCAAGACTTTTATTAAATGACTTCAATAAAATTCACCCACACAGTTAAAGAGTTAAATCGTTTAACATAGATTATAATATAATTAGGTATAATCCAAATGAACATATCTTTGGCATGTAAAGAGCAACATAATTCTTCTATATCGGATCGGCCGACAAAATGTTGATTTCGTGTTTCTAGAAATGTTTTAACTTCTTGTATGCTTCCTAAGAAAAAAAAACTATATTTTTATTGGCGCCAATTCGGATTATTTTGAAATTTACTAGACATCAAAGTTATTGAAAAATTGCACACGTTGACATATATAAATGTTTGTTTCTCCAATTATATATATGTCATATGAAATTTATGTTAGTCTTATTTGGAAGGTTAAAATATATATATTCACTTTTCATGTACATGTATTAACAGTAGACTACTTTATACCATATTAATTATTATATAAATCTTAATTTTCATATTATTCACAACCTTATAATGAAGATATTAAATTATCAGCGTGTTCTCCATAAAATTGTTTGTAAATATGCCAAATTCTGAAGTGGGAAAATAACAAATCACAGAGTAAAGTAAATAAATAAATATGCAAATGTGTCGCAACGTACAGTTCTGTTCTGCTAATCTCAATCCCGGTTCCGCTGCACAATGCAATCACTTCACTATTCAAACCTGATCTACTCATGTATTCATGCGGTTCCGAAAGATAAAGTGTTAATTACTTCCCTTGTCAGTTATCAACACTCCAATAAAATGGAGATGTGAATAATTGTATATTTTCTAGTGGGGCTAGTGGTCAATACAAAAACGAAAAAAATAAAAATAAAATCTGAGTTTTCAACAAGAATAGTTCGGCGTAAGTGCTGAATGGCATTTTTTGGAACTTCCCACACGGGTAGTCCTTGTGATGGGATTGGCGGTACCACTAAAAATCTAGCAACAACTACAACCTTTCAGTCTGTAACACGAATTTCTCTCCATATTGTTTTCAGTTTCAAATATTAACCAGACATTTCATTAAATCTAAATAATATAATTATAGGTCAGTAATTTGAGATAAAAATGTAATATAGAGAAACATAACGAGTTTGGACTCTAATTAATCAGAATTTTATTAGAAATCCAATGATCATATTAATGAATCGATTTTGTTAATTATATAAAAGTTGATTTCCTCTGATTATAAATTACTAAGAAAAATCCTTTCGTTAAATTTGGGTTATTTCAATATAGTTGAAGCAAGAAAGTGTAGAAGACATAGGGTAAGACAAATCATCAAATGTTTTTTATTGTATTGAATAGAAGTATAGTGAATACTATTTAAATAAATAGAGTGATTTATAAGCTACCATTATTGAAAATACTATCGCTGCCCGTACAGTTCCTTCGTTATTCCCTGAGGTAAGTTTTCTTCATCGCTCATCGAATCTAACATGACGTGACCGCGAGCATAAAATTCCCACATTACGGGGATGTCCTTTTAATATTCCTTCTAATAAATCATTGTATTAAACTCACATTCCATATTAATCCTTCATCTTCACCCTTTACCTACCCCTTAATTAATACTCTCTCAAATGTCTTCCCAACGTGCGGGCAGAATATAGTCGTGATTATAATATAAATAACCAATCGACTGAAAATCCCACGGAACGAGTGGCAACAGGGCGAGCTAAGCAGTAATCGGAGAAAAAGAAGGCAACAATCCTACAGATGTTACCAGCAGAAGGAAGACCAGCGGACGTACGAGATCGGCAAGGTTCAGTAAGTGATCTTCAGGCTGCACTTAAGGAAGAAATGTTTCATCATTTACTTTTAAAATGAGAATATATAATTGAAATTGCTTAGGACAGATACAAAAAAATTAATTAAAGAAAATAGATAAAATAAGAAAATGGAGAATAGAAACCAAAATATAGATTTTCAAAAATATTTTGAAACGCTGATGACACAAATGAAAAGTGAAAATGAAAGGCTAATTATAGAAATAGAGAAAAACAGAGAACAAAATAAATTAGAACTTATTTAAGCGATAGACTCGAAAATAAACAAAATATTTGCCACAGTAGGAAATGACATCGAAAAGACAGATGTAGGAATTATAGAAACAGGTGAAGATTGTAAATGTATAGATTTAAATAATGAAATAAATAACACTGAGAATTTTGAAATAAACAAGTTTAATATAGGTCAAACAGTAGAAAAAGAAATTGTAGAATCAAAAGGAAGCATAAATCAAAATGTAGAAAGTAATGAGTCTAATGACAAATCAGAGCTTATAACTGAAGCTATTGATTTTGTAAACGTAGATGTATTTGATTGTAAAAGTGAGAAAAGAGAAATACCTGAAAACACACAAATAATTGAAATCCATACCACCGGCAAGATAATTAAAATTGTCGTGAAAAGCTGTAAAGACGAAAGTGACGTATACTCGCCTCGGGCAATTGCAAAATCCCGACAGATAATAAAGATCAAACCTAGGGAAAAATACCTAAGTTATATTGAGGATCCCCAACCAGGTATTTCTTTGTTCGAACGCCAGTACAGTGAAAATCAGCTGACCAAATTGGGAACATCAGCCGTAAATGCTAACAAATTGGTCACTGATGAATAAATAATTGAGTTTAATGCTATATTTAATTCGCAAATTAATGTACTAAATTCATACCATCCGTGGTACGGTTCTTTACGTTACATGATCGAAAATTTGGAGAAATCAGTGTAAAGTGGTCGCACAAAATCTCATGATAGGAGTGCGAACAACATAAATAATTTCGACAAACGACTCGCAATAATGCGTATAATAATGAATTAAATTCGGTATGGACCCAATAAAGAAACATAAATACGTGCATAAACCAGTTATCGGGATTCTAACCCAGGTCTAAGTGAATATCAGATGACTTATTACATTGTAGTAATTAGAATAATGAGTGGAAAATATCAATGTTAGTAAATTATAAGAGTATTGTATAGGGTGATTTATTATTAATGCCTCTATAAAAAATATTCTGTATTGTTAACGGTCAATCGAGAAGAGGACAAGATCAGTTTAGTATTGAAATATAAGGTCATCTAGTTAAATAATAATATCAATTAATTAATTAATTATATATTTAGTCATATAAATAAATATATCAATTAGCATTAGAGATGATGAACATGAGTGTAACAATGCACAATGTAGTTATAAATAATGTAGTAAGATCTGAAATCACATTAAACTGGGTGAGATAACTGAAATAATTAATTAGTAATACATGGATCTTTGTTAAAGAAAACCTAATAATAATTCAAATACTAAATAATCTACTGAAAGAGAGAGAGAAAACATTTTAAATATAATAATAATGATAAATATGGATAGGCCATAATCCGCCCACAATAAATAAAAGTTCATTGAACGGATGCCGCTGATAAATTGCGATATAAATGATTATCCTTAATGAAATAACTATAATAAATAATTGAGATGATATTGGCATAATAAGTGAATAAATGAGATGTCGGAACTAAACGCATCGAATAAAAAGGTCGATCGACGCAATAATTGAAGACGCATAAGCGCGTGAAATTAAATTAAATGATAATATTATACAGGATGTATTTTTTTTATGATAGCCTGTTAAGGCATGCGTTTGTGTGTTTTGTATAACACGATAATAATTTGATAATATTTATGGCCGCAGATGATCCGGTATTATCTTTTGTATTGTATTTTCTTCGACGAATTAGCCTA
This sequence comes from Diploptera punctata, assembly GCA_030220185.1. NCBI lineage: Eukaryota > Metazoa > Arthropoda > Insecta > Blattodea > Blaberidae > Diploptera > Diploptera punctata. Next base: position 1,473,219 of record JASPKZ010010694.1, read on the forward strand.
CTCGATATCAAGTAGCATTATAATGTACGACGTTTATTTATGATAATTGAAGAACCATTGTTGCGGAATGATATACGCAAAGGTGGTAAAGTTTATTAATTTATCCTGTATCCAAGTGAGTGATTTTTACGCGCAAAGTATAAATTACGTTGCCGACCTGTAAATATGTACTAGGACCGATTACAAATTAAATGAGCTAAGATGCCGATTTTTATCTAAACAAAATATTAAGTTGATGTTGAGTGATTCCGGGTTCTGTGGCCGTGGTCCATAGTTGGTGTTGATACCAGACGTTTCGCCCTCAACTGCGGAGGGCATCTTCAGTGGCGAGTGCTTCTAGGCGTGTTTCCTGGTCGGAAGCTCTACTTAGTAGAGCTCTACTTAGTAGAGCTTCCGACCAGGAAACACGCCTAGAAGCACTCGCCACTGAAGATGCCCTCCGCAGTTGAGGGCGAAACGTCTGGTATCAACACCAACTATGGACCACGGCCACAGAACCCGGAATCACTCAACATCATGATTACCGGCCGTGAAAGCCTGCATTCAACTAAAATATTAAGTTATTAATGAATAAATCATACAAGCAATAATGAACTTAGGATCTTAAACAATCTGAATATTCCAAAGGACGGAATGCCTATAAATCTATGTGATACTTAAAATATGATGAGACTTATAAATAAATATTGATTGATTCGAACATTTAATTATTTACGGATGAGACCTTAATTTGATATTACTTTCTATTTTTACATAATTTACATAAATCTCTCTATGAATAAATAATAAAATATTATCCGTATAAATAAATACCTAATTTATACACTATGTAGTTTGACTAAAATTATCAGTTGAGAATAAAAATAATTTTATTACGAAAATAAATTAACCACAGATCCAGATTATCAGACTCACTGAATTAAATTTTATTAATTTATTGAAATTAGAATATGATTATCGCCGAAGGAAGATATTGAGATTTAATTGTAGCCGGTTTATGACACAAAAGAATGATTCACACTGTACATAATAAATGTAGTATTTTTCATACTTTAAGTATAAACATAGAGAATTGCGTGTGAACAGTGAAAATGTTTTAAAATAATCAATAATATTATCAGTGCATATTTCGATACAATAATCAATCAAAAGCCAGTGATCAGTGATATCGACACACATTACATCAAGGTAATTACCAAGAACACTGTGAATAGACACTTCTAAAAAGAAGAAAGGGTTACAAGTTTAATAGTATATTTAATCACAAAGCAATGCTGCTAATTTAAATGTATTTATGTTTGTATGAACTATTCTTCTGTATGTATGATTCTATTTACAGATGAAAGGGCAATATTTGAAAACATTGTTTCAACTAACCCATACAGGTAGCCCAGTTAGACTATCTACACCAGGTAAACATTTACTGGGGCGATTATTACAAGTTGTATTCACATTTACCCTCAATCGTTATTTTATTTAAGAAGTCCAGACTCACTTAACCAATTTATTAAAATTCAATACGAGAAGTATTATTCTTCCATAGAAAACTCGCTTATCAAGTTTTCCATCTCAATCATAAGGGCATTTTGTAACACGAATTTCTCTCCATATTGTTTTCAGTTTCAAATATTAACCAGACATTTCATTAAATCTAAATAATATAATTATAGGTCACTAATTTGAGATACAAATGTAATATAGAGAAACATAACGAGATTGGACTCTAATTAATCAGAATTTTATTAGAAATCCAATGATCATATTAATGAATCGATTTTGTTAATTATATAAAAGTTGATTTCCTCTGATTATAAATTACTAAGAAAAATCCTTTCGTTAAATTTGGGTTATTCCAATATAGTTGAAGCAAGAAAGTGTAGAAGACATAGGGTAAGACAACCGGTAGACCCAGGTACCTGAATACAATAGATACCAAACCCTTTTGTATTTGGAAATGTGTCAGAACGTCTATTTGAAATAGATTACAATATCAGTCAAAATAATATCTATGAGTGACAAGGGTAATGTCATTATGAAATTTCAAATATAAAATATAGATACTTCTCAGTTAAAATATTACTAGGAACTACACATAAAATTTAATTTAATAAAAAATCCAAAGGCCCAACTAGGAACAATTTGGCAACATTGTAGATAAGTAGCTCGAAAAATCACACCTTTTTATATATCTGTAATATATGTGCACATGTGTTTTAACCAATAAGAAAAAAGTGTATCTCTTCTCCTGTAGCGATCTGACGATCGAAAGAATACTGAGGTTTTCAAGATATATCAAATTGAGACGCGTACAGTAACAGAAGCCCCCCAACTAGCCAAGGGAGAACAACATCAAGAAGTTTCATTTTAATTGTGAACAGGAGGCTCCCAACTAGCCAAGGGAGAACATCAATAAGTATCATTGTAATTGCAAGAAGCCTCCCAGATATCTAAGGGGAGAACATAGATTAAATTACATTGCGGATATTTATCCATAACTTATATATTATTATATCAATAATAATAATTATTCACTATTCTAATGAACAATCAGATTGCTAACACAACGTATCATCAAATGTTTGTTATTGTATTGAATAGAAGTATAGTGAATACTATTTAAATAAATAGAGTGATTTTTAAGCTACCATTATTCAAAATACTATCGCTGCCCGTACAGTTCCTTCGTTATTCCCTGAGGTAAGTTTTCTTCATCGCTCATCGCACCCAACCTAACTAGACCGCGAGCATAAAATTCCCACATTACGGGGATGTCCTTTTAATATTCCTTCTAATAAATCATTGTATTAAACCCATATCCCATATTAATTCTTCATCTTCACATTTTACCTACCCCTTAATTAACACTCTCCCAAGTCACATGATAAGCCCATTACGATACAAGAAAATTGTTTGAGTAGACTTAATTAATATTAGTAGAATTGATGTTTAATTTTTTCACAAATGATGTTCATAAAAATGAATATGACTTACTGCAATCTCGATATGAAAGAACAGAAATAATAAATGACACGAAAATGCTACAGTTTTTCATACTGTCTCTATCTGAAGCATTATCGGTAGTAAAATATATTTTTTGTCCCACGAAAGTAAATGTGTATTCAGGGCCGTCGCTAAGGCATGCGAGGCCTGTAGCGAAGCCAAGCGCGAGGCCTCAGATTGAACTATTGCCAAGGGAGTGGGGGTTAATTTTTTTTTAACTTGTTCTTTTTATTATCCAATGTAATGACAAGTTTCTATAAAACACACAAAATCACAGAACATAAGAACAAAACAGCACATTTTTCATTGAAAAATATTTGGCAATCAGCATATTAAACTAGACAGTCGAAGCAAAATATCGAATCATGTCTTCTTTCTTCAGCTGAAGCGCTTTATCACTTTCGATGAAGAGAATAGCTAACCCGTTAAGGCGATCCTGGACCATAGTAGATCTCAGATAGTTCTTTATAAGTTTTAGTTTTGAAAAACTTCTTTCCCCTGACACGACGGTGACAGGTGTCATCAGCAAAATGCGAAAGGCTGTGGTGACATTGGGATACAATTCTTTGAGTGAGCCTAAGTACTTCAGTGCGTCCAACGCTGTCTTCACTGTGGGAGGAATCGTAAACTGCCTCAGTTTTAATTCTGAGATGAGGCCAGATCCTGTAAGTCCCTGTCTTGCAGATAACTCGCTTGTTTTTGACAACTCATTTCAATTCGCTCATTTTTCATGTCACGAAGTTTAGACGGGTGAAAGAGAAATCCGAAGTATTCTGAATAATTAGTAATATCAGTGAACACATGCCGCTTAAAGCTTCATCGACAACAGCCAAGAAGTGTTCGATCCTAAATATTTTTTATTCTTCCTGTTATTTTTATATCCCGTCGGCGATAACATCTGGATCGCCTACAGTCTCGTCGAAAAATAGTTTTCGTTTTTTTTGTGACGAGTTGAAAATGTTGTGTCCCATCCTAAATCCGTCAACTATTATTTAGCAGTTGATATAGCGGATGAGAACCCTGCCTCCTCATAGTTTTTGAGGAAGTTATTTAATCCGCTTATCTCTTATAAGGCGACGTCCAACTGCTTGAAGAAATTCACTGGCCTCATTGACGGCATGTAAGAGATCATACCATATTATAAGAGCCAAAACAAATTCGAAGGAGCTGAGGCAATGATTTACTAAAGGCAATGCTCCTGATCGGACAGATGAATCCTTAGTTGTTTCGGCAACCTTTTCGAGCGTTTCACAAACTTTTCCCAGCTGCTACCTGACAGGTTTGACGCTGTCAATACGAGAATCCCATCTAACAACTATATGTGTTTCTAGGGTTCGTTCAAAACTGCTCTCAATGACAATATTCAATATCTCTGTGGATGCCGAAAATAGAGAGTACAATAGCTGTATTATTCCGAAAAACGTTATTGCCTCCTTAATATATTTGGCCATGTCTCCTAGGGTCAAGTTCAAGCTATGAGCAGCACAGGGCGTAAACATTGCTCGCTTGTTGATTTGCAAAACTCGTGCCTGTACTCCTTTGAACTTTCCTTTCATAATGGCTCTGTTATCATATCCTTGACCACGACAAGCCACGATGTTTAAGTTGTGTTCTTCAAATATTTCTCTTGAAACTATTGTCAGCCCTTCTCCAGTTGTATCTATCTTCACTGAAAACTGTATGAATTTTCGACTATGGTCGGAGTTGGAACACCCGTCATTTTGATATAGCTGATAATCAAACTCATTTGTTCTTAGTAACTTATGTCCGGGGTGCAATCTAGGATGACGACGAAATATTTGGCAGCTCGAACATCATCTAGAACTTCGTTTAATTGTCATACCTGTAAAAAACAAAGGAAACATTCAGGAATGTAAATAGTTTTACTTTATTTTTTAAGAACAATCCTTTTGTGTTGTTGACCAGCGTCACGGAAACGGATACGCTTGAGTAGCGGACACCTTGTATGATATTAGTAATATTTCATTTTGTAGCATTATTTAAAAAGTATATCTCAGTGTCTTACTTCACTGAGTCTTACTTCACTTACCTAATAGTTCAATCATTTCGTTTCGGTTTTGCGGTCCAAGGTAATGATACTGAGACACCTCGTCACGAATACGTCGTAAGTGTTCCTTAATAAGTGCATCGGAAGTTTCGATCATTTCCATCAGCTTCAGGAAATTTCCATTGTAAGCTTGGTAAATTGTAAACGAAAACCCTCGAAACGCTTAATTCGTTTGTGCTAAAAATTGCCCGCTGCAATCAATCTTATTAAAACATCTCATCAGTGTTTCTTTCTAGACTGATTCGTGCTTCGTTCATGTTATCAATGGCACAGTTCTTTCTTAGCCTTTGTTTCAATTCCACCCATTATGTGAAGGATGAAATGTGATCTGAGCGTTCATGTTTTCGAAAGGCATCACTACAAAGACTCCATGTGTTAAATCCTTCCGGTTTACAGAGATTGCTCGTATGCGGCGTTCATTTAGCGATGAAGATTCGGTAACAGAAGCAGTAGGCGACATCTTTTGATTTCTAGTAAATGAGGCACGTTCTGGAATTAATTTGATAATGTGTAGTAGCAAAAATCTTTCGAAATACGTTGACCTTCTTCTGTTTCTTGGCTATTTGAGCCATGAAGAAATTTTCGTAGGACCCGTTTCTAGCAGAATTTCCACAACTGAAGCGATCATAATATCTGGTCATTTACCGAGTCATTCTGTTGACGCCTCAGGTTAGCTGCCTTGAGTGGTTAGCGAGATATGCCAGTGTTGGCTAACCTGAGTCTTCTCATGGATTGAACGGCGTTGTGTACGCATCATTCTTGGTGTGTGTTTAGCTCGTAGAGAGCGGTCGTGTTTTGTGTTGCTCCTCGGCAAAATAGTGGGTTAGCATCCACAAGAGCTTCGAAATAACTGTTAGTGATAATTAAGGCTAAGAGATCAATAGCCGCACATTATAAGGTGTTCGTAAGTGAAATATAAGTGTGAATGCTTCGGTGTAAGTAATTTAATGAGAGAACTGATCACGACGTGAGCACGTGGTGCTCGTAATGTATATGATTACTTATCTTGTTGAAATATAGTCTTATTTTCATATGTCTAATCCTTTGTGTCACAATAAATAAACTCCTAAATATACAGTCCACTTCAGAGAGAAGAACTTTATAACTACTTACAGGTTTAGAAATAAAGTTCCGTGAACAATTAACCTGTATGTGTAGTAAGTATATATTAACCCTGCTACATATTTTTGGTCCTCCGGGCCGGATATAACAGTCGCCTTGTGAAAAGTCGTAATATTGTGACACAAAAAGTATTACTTACGTGAAGAACTATATCGCACAAAGAACAGTGTAAAGCGTTACCACGTGGTGTTGCCGTGATCAACTAGTGGACCGCGACCCCCTTGCAGAACTTCGAGCTTCGAGAAGTCTAGTTCCAGTGCAAGGAAATATCATTTTGAGAGTGAATTGTCTTCGAGTGAGCTATCCTTTGATATCAACGGTGCTGTGACCTTCTAGTAGCGTGGAGGCACATTCTAGAGTACCACAGATGTCTGGTCGATTGGAAATCTTAGTGGAGGCCTGAAAGATAAGTTACTATTGCATGCTTGTATCTCCTATCTTAGAGTTGATGTCCTACCTCATTCCATAAACCTAGACTTGATATTTGAGAACAAGTTGACTAATTTAATCTGAATTAGTATTGAGTCGAGCTGACATGATATTTCAAATTGCCATATTATTTGTGTGATTTATATATATTTTAATTATTTTATAAAATATTTGCTGTGTTATATTGTTCGGTAATTTGTTATTTATCAAAATGTCATTTGAAAGTGAGACAAAGGCTATCCAAAAGCGAGGCATTCTTAAAAGAAGCCTTACTAATTTGGAAAATTATATTAATAGTGAAACCATTTCCCTAAACACATTAGTAGCTAGACAAAATAAACTAGGAGATATTTGGGAACAGTTTGAGGCAGTTAAGAATTTCTTAGAGCTTGAAGTAGATTCAAAGCCAGGTCAGGATCATGCAAGGGATCATGAGGATTTTGAAAATGAATATTATGAGTTGTGTGGCAAGGTTCAGGATTTAATAGAAAGTCTTCAAAAACCCACAGATAGTCATGGTTTTGATGATTCACGTGCATCTAGTAGATCGAGTTGTAGTTTTAAGTTACCGGCTATTCAGATTCCCCATTTCCAAGGAGAATTGACTGAATACCTCTCGTTTAAGAATACCTTTGAGTCCCTTGTGATTAACAATACTAACTTAGATAATGTTCAAAGGCTTCATTATTTATTATCGTCACTTGAAGGCGAACCTAGGCAATTACTCAGTAATTTAGCGATAACTGAAGGCAATTTTGGTACGGCCTGGAAGTTAATTCAGCAAAGGTACGACAACAGACGCATGATATTGTCTCAGCATGTTAAGTGCTTACTCAGCTTACCTTCTTGTAGTACAGGTACTGCTGCAGAGTATAGGAAAGTACTTAACCAAGTAAAAGGCAATATTAATGCCATAGAGAATCTTCAGAGTGATGTTCTGTTATCAGATCTAATGTTGCAGGAAATTATATCGAGTAAAATGAAAAGTATTCATAGGTCAGAGTGGGAAGCTAAACATGGTGCTACGGATATCCCTAGCTTAGTCGATTTTATGGAATTTTTGGAGAGAAAAGCTCAAACTTTGGAGCTCAGTGAATGTAAAAACATTGTAGTAAATGAGAAACCAGATGTAAAGCCTAAAGTCAAATCTTTCCATATTGCTAATGACAACAAATCAAGATATTGCCATAATTGCAAATCAAATAAACATAATTTACCAGATTGTGAGGAATTCAACCAATTAACAGTAGATGAAAGAGTACATTTAGTTGGTCAGATTAGATTATGTTATAATTGCTTTTCAAAAGGGCATACAGCGAGATTTTGTAAAGAGAAACCTTGTTCCAAATGTCAACGCAAACACAATACTCTAATACATTTTGAAAGAAAGCCTAATGTTGAGCATCCAGCTATTGTGTCTCCCACTGCTATGAAGATAACCTCCGGGCTAGGCTCAAACGTACTTCTTAGCACTGCCTGTGTTAATGTGAAAGATAAATTAGGGCGGTTAGTTAAGGTTAGAGCGTTACTGGACTCTGCCAGCCAGTTATCTTTTATGACTACAAATCTGTTGAGCAAGTTAGGTCTTGCAACCCAATCGTGCAAACTTCCTATTGTAGGTATTGGAGACTCAGATGTCTCTCCAGTCAGTCTTACTTGTAAGGTGCAATTGTTGTCCAGAGTGTCTAACTATAGGTTGAACTTGAATTGTGCTGTCGTAGATAATATCACATCTCAATGTCCTGCCACCGAGATTGATCATTCAAACTGGAATATTCCGTCTAACATTGTGTTGAGTGATCCAAACTTTAATAAACCTGCTACGATTGAACTTCTTCTCGGCGCAGACGTGTACCATGATATTGTTTGTTCTGAGACTTTGAGAAGGAAGGGATACCCCACGTTGATCAAAACAGAGTTTGGTTACATATTTTCAGGTGCCTTTCCTGAACTTTGTATTAAGAAAAGAGTAGATCCTCGTTCGGTAAACTTTGTGAAACTTGATTCTCTGGATAAAAAACTGGAAAGGTTCTGGCAGCTAGACGAACTGCAAAACCCTGTTCTTAGTCCAGAAGAGAAAGCGTGTGAACAACATTTCGTTGAAAACGTCCAAAGAGATGAATCTGGTCGTTTTATTGTGAAGTTACCTATACGTCTTGATGTTCCTTCGGTCGCTGAATCTAAGCATACTGCTATTAAGAGATTTAAGCACATTGAGAGTAAGCTTGATAAACATTCTCAATTAAAAGAACACTATGTCGGATTTATGAGAGAGTACAGCGATCTAGGACACATGGAGCTTGCACCACCCTTAGAAGGAAACAAGAGTACTTTCTACTTACCGCATCATTGCGTAATTAAAGAGTCTAGTACAACGACCAAATTACGAGTAGTTTTCGATGGAAGTTGCTAATCTTCCAATGGAGTTTCCTTGAATGCTACGCTCATGGTTGGACCGTCTATACAACCAGAACTGTTGTCTACTGTCATGAGGTTTCGTACTTATCAGGTTGCGCTATCTGCCGACATAGCAAAAATGTATCGTTGCATATTGGTGCACCCCGACGACAGGGACTTGCAACGCATCATCTGGCGTGAGTCACCTGATGAGGCTTTAAGGGAGTATCGTCTTACTACAGTGACCTATGGCACTGCTCCAGCTTCTTTTCTAGCAACAAGATGTTTGCTTGAATTATCTAAGCAATGTAAGGAATCACATCCTATCGCTTCTGATGCCATACAGTCTTGTTTTTTATATGGACGATTTCATTTGTGGTTCGGATACCGTGGAAGGTGCACAAGAATTACAAGGTAAAGTGGCTTCTGTGCTAGATAGTGCCCAATTTCATTTAAGAAAATGGAAGTCAAATTGTCCAAACGCTCTTGTTAATGTTCCAGAAGAAGACAGAGAAACTCTAACCCCTTGTAATCTTACTAAAGAGGAAGCAGTCAAAACTTTAGGTATCATATGGCATCCTTCTTCTGATGAATTCCAAATTCAGATCAAGATCAATCCAGATCAAGGAAGGATCACCAAGAGAAACATTCTTTCCACTGTAGCTTCAATATTTGATCCGATTCGTCTCTTGGGTTGTGTGGTAGTGAAGTGTAAACTCATCATCCAAGCTCTTTGGCAGTTAAAGGTAGAATGAGATGAGCTATTAGAACAATCTTCTTCTATAGTACAACATTGGTTGGAAATCTGTAATGATTTGTGTGTGTTAAATAAGATTCGTGTTCCTAGAAATGTAATGTCCTATTTTAATGCAAAATGTGTGGAAATACATGGCTTCTGTGATGCTTCGGAATCTGCCTACGGCGCCTGTATTTATATTCGTAACGTATCTCAAAACAATCAAGTATCAGTGCATTTGTTGTGTTCTAAGTCCAGAGTTGCACCATTGAAGCAACAGACTATTGCTCGTTTGGAACTCTGCGCCGCGTTGTTACTTGCTAATTTGATGTCCAAGGTCATTGAGTCTTTAAAACTTTCTGTACCATTTGCTACGTATTATTGGACTGACAGTGCAATAGTCCTGTGTTGGTTACAAAAAACCCCATCTACTTGGAAAACCTTCGTTGCAAACAGAGTTTCCGAAATACAGTCTCTAACTAGAAGCTCCGAATGGAGACACGTATCTACCCTGTGTAATCCTGCTGATCACTTATCAAGAGGTGTCAGTCCTTCAGAATAGTCATCTTTGAATGTTTGGTGGAAGGGACCTGAATGGCTCGATGAAGTCGCTCCGACTTATACTGATTTCGTTAACAATGAATCGCCACCTAGAGTGGACTCAGAATTGAAGATACAAATTCGGGTACTGATGTCTAAGTTACAAGTGCCTGAATTTGAGAAGTATTCTTCATTTCTCAAACTGAAACGAGTATATGTACTGAGATTTATCCATAATACTCGTAATAGAGAGAAATTATATTCCGGTTCCTTGTCTTCAATCGAGTTGAAACAAACGGAACTAATGGTGGTGAATCGCATTCAAGCCATTGAATACAAGAGGGAAATCCACGAGTTAAGTTCCAAGAAACAAGTAGATTCTTCAAGTGACTTGAGATCACTTAACTCATTCCTGGATAAAAATGGACTTCTTAGAGTTGGTGGCCGTCTTGAGAATTCTCAGTTGACATTTGATGAGAAGCATCCAATCATATTACCAGCTAAAAATGTTGTGACTAAACTGTTAGTGAAGCATGAACATGAGATGTTACTTCACTCCGGTGCTCAAGCAGTTCTGTGTTCACTGCGCACCCGTTATTGGATACCTCGTGGTAGAAATACTATTCGTGGGGTAATTAGGTCCTGCTACAAATGTTTCAGAGTTAAACCACCCCGAACTAGTCAGATGATGGGACAACTTCCTGAGTATAGAGTAGAGCAAAGTCTTCCCTTTGTTAAGGTAGGTTTGGACTACGGAGGTCCAATTGTAATAAAGGGAGACAACCCAAGATCTAAGGTGAAATTCAAGGCTTACATAGCACTTTTTGTATGTTTAGTAACTAAGGCTATCCATTTAGAAGTTGTCAGGAGCCTTACTACTAAGGACTTCATTGCTGCCCTCTATAGATTTGTTGCCCGCAGAGGACGCCCTTGTCTCATATTGAGTGATAATGGTTCAAATTTTGTTGGGGCCAATAACGAGTTATTGAATTTTGTAAAGAAACATGCGAATGCTATTACCGAGAACATAGCAAATATGAACATTGAATGGAGATTTATTCCTCCTTCTAGTCCCCATTTTGGTGGACTTTGGGAGGCAGGAATAAAATCGGTTAAATCCCTTATGAAAAAGACTATAGGTAAAACTATTCTTAGTTTTGAAGAATTGTGTACTTTGTTGTGTCAGATCGAGTCTGTACTAAATTCTAGACCTATCTGCACGCCCAGTGAATCCCATGAAGAAATGTACCTAACTCCAAGTCACTTCCTGGTAGGTAGACTATTAACTAGTACTATTCCTCCTGATATAGCCAACTGTCCCCTTTCCTACGATGCAAGGTGGAAGATAGTTCAGGCTCTCTACAGGTCTTTCTGGCAACAGTGGTCCAGACAATACCTGCAGTCGCTTCAGCAAAGGAGGAAATGGATGTCTGCCGGGAGATGGTGCCCAGCTGTCGGTGATCTTGTGATCCTTCGGGACGACAACTTACCACCTCTGGTGTGGAAAACTGGTGTGATCCAACAGCTTCACCCTGGGATCGACGGTGTGGTACGAGTGGTCACCATTAGGACTAAAACTGGATTATTTCGACGAGCCATTGTGAAACTTGTCCCCTTACCCAGTTGTGTTGAGAGATTCACCGATGTGTTAAATCGTGAGATCTCTCAAAGGGGGGAGTATGTTGACGCCTCAGGTTAGCTGCCTTGAGTGTTTAGCGAGATATGTCAGTGTTGGCTAACCTGAGTCTTCTCATGGATTGAACGGCGTTGTGTACGCATCATTCTTGTTGTGTGTGTAGCTCGTAGAGAGCGGTCGTGTTTTGTGGTGCGCCTCGGCGAAATAGTGTTTTAGCATCCACAAAAGCTTCGAAATAACTGTTAGTGATAATTAAGGCTAAGAGATCAATAGCCGCACATTATAAGGTGTTCGTAAGTGAAATATAAGTGGGCATGCTACGGTGTAAGTAATTTAAATGAGAGAACTGAACACGACGTGAGCACGTGGTGCTCGTAATGTATATGAATACTTATCTTGTTGAAATATAGTCTTATTTTCATATGTCTAATCCTTTGTGTCACAATAAATAAACTCCTAAATATACAGTCCACTTCAGAGAGAAGAACTTTATAACTACTTACAGGTTTAGAAATAAAGTTCCGTGAACAATTAACCTCTATGTGTAGTAAGTATATATTAACCCTGCTACACATTCGAATCAGTTGTTCGTTCCAAGGACCTGGCTAGAGTGACTCGGAGAAAGCTAGCGGTAGTGAATTTTCTTTCGAATATAATTTTGGAGTTGCAGGTGATAAATGAAGTACTGTTTCAGATTTATCGTTGGAAGACATAAACTAGTGTCGTATTCTCTCAAAACTTCTCATTCTGTAGTTTTTTCTCTATGCTTTCACTCTTGTTTGCGTTTATTGACTCTGTCCCCTATGTTTGATCAAACGGCTGAGATGGACGGTTGCACAAAATTTTATCTAGGGCACTTTTTTGTGATTGTTGGAATTCTTCCCGTGATTGTTAGATAATGTCACTACTTTTTTCCATACCGGTCAAGTCAACATGAATATGTCGGCGTGGTCATCTGGCCAACCCGTAACATTGCCGATCATTGCTTCACACGCTGCAAGAGTGACGCCTATAGGGACCGGTACACCCTTGTGACGGCCCTGCATGTATTTATCTGATTTGTACGGTTGACTTTTTAAAGTTAGTTTTGTGGAATTATATGTTAATGATTTTGTACTAAAAAATGTTTACATATTTCTTGACTTTTTAGTGTAGGCTACAACATACTGATACTGAGCGTACACACGCATCTATACATCACGGCACGGCCATGCATTGACGCTCCTTGCGCCCGACTGGGTAAGTTAATTTATTGCAAATTCATTTACGTACATCCTATTCTGAAATTCTGTAAACATATAGGTGATAAACTATGGGGAATGTAGTGATTTTTATATTGTGAAAAAAGAAGTATTTTAAAAATATATATTCGTGCAAAATATACAGAATAATTTTTTATGGTATCTAAGGCCAGATATGCTAAATGTTCATTTTTATAAACTTTAATATCCGTCCTATTTCAATAAATCGCGGTCATACCGGAGATATTAACATTTATATATAACAATGCGCACGCTATCACATGATTTTTGACTTTAAATAATTTTCGAAAGAATAAAGTTTTATGAAAATAAAAGACATGACGTATATTTTATTTTTGTACATTCAACTCAATAAAAAAGTATCACAGAAATGGAAGCTATTACTATTATTAAATTTTATTACTATTTTTTGTCTGATTGATGTGGAATATCTCAGTTATGTTACTGGCTGAAATGGTAAAATGTTCGATTGATGACAAATGGGTTCACACTTGATGGGGTTACAAACTTCATATAAAATTTCTCTCACTTGGGCTAGAAGGGTTGATGACACACAATTTATAATTGAATAGTTGCCCGAAAAGAGATCTAACCCACAAACTACAAATTGTTGGGAAAACGAAAAAAAAAAAAAGTATAATGTTTATTTTGAGGAAATTACCTTTATTATATCATATACATTTTAATCTCTCATCTTATTGGAATCATATACAGCCAACTTGAATGCAAAATAACATGTTAATAACTAACAATTAATAATTTAATATAAAATTCAGTGCAAAAGCGATCTATCTCTATAGAGTGGGAAAAAATGATCTAACGCATATTTACAGTAATATAATGTACGGTTAAAAACTATAAAATAGTTACCTTGTAGGTCCGTCTCCTCAACTCAAGTTCTTTTAAAACTCTGTAGGCCTTTCGGGACTAGTCCCATCATCAGCAGAATGCATTAGGTCCGTTCTTGTTGACCCTTGTTGAAGCACTGACTTGGTTGTGAGAATTTTGTACAGAGGATTGTGTGGACTAGGTGTGTATTCATTGAGAATCAGGTTGTTGTTGATTTCTCTTAGGATTGCGATTTCCTCCAGTATATTTATTCTCGTTGGAATGTTTTCTCTATGTACTATTGTGAGGGTGTTATCGATGTTATGCATATGGTGTCCAGCCTGAATTACATGTTTTGCGTAACTTGATTTTCCTCCATTATAAATGAAATCTCTGAAATGTTCCTTGAATCTAATGTTGAAGCTTCTGTTAGTTTTCCCAATGTAGAATTTATTGCAGTCTGTACATGTTAATTTGTAGATGCCTTTATTGTTGAATTCATCTATTTCTTCAATGTTGTTGTTTATTAAATTGTTTAATTTGTTGTCAGTTCTGTAGGATATATTAATATTCTTATCGAGCTTTTTTAGTGTGTTGGCCAATTTTAATGTTTCTTTACCAGTGTACGTGAGAGTTATCCATTTCTTGTTATTTTCATTGGATTCTTTTTCAAGTTTGGTTATGTTGGTAATGTTGTTTTTTCTTTTTTGTTTGTTTAGGATTTTATTTATTATTTGTTTGTTGTAGCCGTTAATTTTTGCCATGTGTTTGATGTAATTTAATTCCTTATTATAATTGTCTTTATTTAAAGGGAGTTTTAACATCCTATTTATTAGACTCTTGAATGTACTTATTTTATGTTGAAAAGGATGTCTCGATTTATTGTTTATGGCTAGTGTGTTGCTTGTCGGTTTTCGATAAATGCCAATTTCTATTTTGTTGTTGGTGAAGTTTTTTGTTAGTGTTAGGTCCAAATAGTTTATACTGTTGTTGATTTCTGTTTCTTCAGTAAAGATGATTTTGTTGTGCATGTTATTTAATTCTTGAGAGATTTCTTTGTCTTTTCTATTTTCACTGTCATAAATAATTAATACGTCGTCTACATATCTTGTGAATAATTTTATGTTGAATTTAGTAATTAGTTCTTTGAGGTGTGTATTTTCTAATTCTTGTAAGAATATTTCTGCTAGGATTCCCGAAGTGGGGCTTCCCATGGGGATTCCGTCTTCTTGGATGAAGAGTTCGTTGTTGAATTGGAAGTAATTCTGTTGCGTTATTGTTTTTATGATGTTACTTAGTTGGTTTATGTAGTTACTTTCAAGTTTCTTGTCCATTAATTTTTGTTTTATTATATCTATTGTTTCATTTATTGGGATGTTGGTGTATAAGATTTTTTATATCAAACGACGTCTTTTTTGTGTTTTTGTTGATTTCCAGGTTATGTATTTTATCTGCCAAGTCGTATGAGTTTTTAATTGTGAATTGATTATCTAAATTGATGTCTTCTTTTATTTTTTGGGTAATGAATTTAGAAATTTTGTAGTTGGGTGCATTTATGCAATTAACAATTGGAACATTATTTTTTATGTATTTTTGGAATAGCTTTCATTGTAGGTGGTGACGGATATGAATGCGTTTTGGTTGTTATTTGTTTTAAAGACTAAGGGACTTGATTTTATTAATTCTTGTAATGGTCTGTTGTATTTTCCGGTTGGGTACAAAGAACTCTTCATCCAAGAAGACGGAATCCCCATGGGAAGCCCCACTTCGGGAATCCTAGCAGAAATATTCTTACAAGAATTAGAAAACACACACCTCAAAGAACTAATTACTAAATTCAACATAACATTATTCACAAGATATGTAGACGACGTATTAATTATTTATGACAGTGAAAATAGAAAAGACAAAGAAATCTCTCAAGAATTAAATAACATGCACAACAAAATCATCTTTACTGAAGAAACAGAAGTCAACAACAGTATAAACGATTTGGACCTAACATTAACAAAAACTTCACCAACAACAAAATAGAAATTGGCATTTATCGAAAACCGACAAGCATCACACTAGCCATAAACAATAAATCGAGACATCCTTTTCAACTTAAAATAAGTACATTCAAGAGTCTAATAAATATGATGTTAAAACTCCCTTTAAATAAAGACAATTATAATAAGGAATTAAATTACATCAAACACATGGCAAAAATTAACGGCTACAACAAAAACAAATAATAAATAAAATCCTAAACAAACAAAAAAGAAAAAACATCATTACCAACATAAGCAAACTTGAAAAAGAATCCAATGAAAATAACAAGAAACGGATAACTCTCACGTACACTGGTAAAGAAACATTAAAATTGGCCAACACACTAAAAAAGCTCGATAAGAATATTAATATATCCTACAGAACTGATAACAAATTAAACAATTTAATAAACAACAACATTGAAGAAATAGATTAATTCAACAATAAAGGCATATACAAATTAACATTTACAGACTGCAGTAAATTCTACATTGGGAAAATTAACAGAAGCTTCAACATTAGATTCAAGGAACATTTCAGAGATTTCATTTATAATGGAGGAAAATCAAGTTACGCAAAACATGTAATTCAGGCTGGACACCATATGCATAACATCGATAACACCCTCACAATAGTACATAGAGAAAACATTTTAACGAGAATAAATATACTGGAGGAAATCGCAATCCTAAGAGTAATCAACAACAACCTGATTCTCAATGAATACACACCTAGTCCACACAATCCTCTGTACAAAATTCTCACAACCATGTCAGTGCTTCAACAAGGGTCAACAAGAACGGACCTAATGCATTCTGCTTATGATGGGACTAGTCCCGAAAGGCCTACAGAGTTTTAAAAGAACTTGAGTTGAGGAGACGGACCTACAAGGTAACTATTTTATAGTTTTTAACCGTACATTATATTACTGTAAACTAATACCTCAACGGAAACTTACCATGGATTTTACTAGTATCGATAACGCATATTTAACTAAAAATGCTATAATAAGAAATAGAAAATACATATTGGACACTGATTCAGTTAGAAACAATTCTAACTGAATTAGTTTGCAGTATTTGTTTTCCATTTAATGTTATTTCGTTACATTCTTTGTGTCTTTCTTATTTTCACTTAATTTCTATAAGATTCTGATTAGAATTCACGGAACAGTGGTGTAAAGCCGGATATTTACAGTAATTTTAATAATAATAGGGATACTTTTATTTTAATATAATTATATATAGTCCAACGCTGTGGTCTCGAGGTAGCGTGCTGCCTTGTCACGCAGCGGGCCCGGGCTCGATGCCCGGTCGGGGCAGTTTTTCTGTGTGAGGTTTTTATCGGGGTTTTTCCTCACCTGTAAGACAAATGTCAGGAAAACTTTAAGGCTCAAACGGTCCCCGAAATCATATGGCCATCATCATCATCACCCTTATCAATATCATTATCATCATCATCATCATCATCATCATCCTTCACCGGTGTGGAAAACAACGGGAAGCTACCACACCTACAATTCTCTAGTACAGCTGCAAGCATAGTATGAAAATTCTATGATTGCAGTGAAGGACCTGTCCCGGGGCAGAATCACTATGGATGGATATATATATATATAAGGAAAATCAGTTAAAATGACCTAAGTATGAATATATAAGAAATTCATATCTTTATACCATAAAAAAAATATACTTGAATATAAGTTATTGTTGCCAATATAATTTAGTTCTAAAATTTCTACAATCATTTTAAGATTTGAAAGAGTTTGAAATATTAACTGCTCATATATTTTGAAGTGATTGGCTAATTTGGTAGTAAGTCAGCCAATAGTACTCATGGCCAGGTTCTTGTAACCAATCAGATTTGAATTTACATAGCGCCGTAGCCGAGCGGTTAAGGTAGGAAGCCTTGGCGCAGAGCTACGGGACTTGCGCTGGTTCGAGTCTCCATGGGGGAAGAAATTTTCTCATGGTATTTCGGCCAGTATGGGACCGATGCCCACCCAGCATCGTGAGGCAATTGGGTAGCTACAATAAGTAGCGGCTCCAGGTTGAGGAACCAGCTATAAAGGCTGGGGGACTCGACATGCTAACCACATGTCACCCCTACACTGGCTGTTGATCATCTACCTCTGTGATTGACACATGTGGATGTGAAGGGCCAGCAGCCTGCTGGTAAAAGGGCAACCGCTGAAAAGTGGAAAGACCCTCAATCGGATAAAAAATAATACTGAATTTTGGGAAGGAGATCCTTCATGATCTGGGCAGTGCTCTACAATTAGTCATGGCGACAGGTCGCTAAAGTAATGGCCGCACATATCATGTTTAATATTAAGTAAAATTAAATGATAAAAAGAAAGAATAATGCATCAATATGTTAGCATAAATATATGAGCTGCGAATATCGAATTCAAAATAATATATTTTGAATAACTTAAGTTGTGTTATTACATCACCAAATACTAATTAGTTTTTCTATTGATGACGGTCAAATTGTCAAATATTACCGAAAGTGAAGAGGATAAATAAAGTTTCATAATCACTAAAATAACTATATTTTAAAATTAAATAGTGAAACCATTTTTTTAAATTTACTTTTTCGAGTGAAAACCATTTTAGTATTCCTTTAGTTCCCGTGAGCAGAGACTTTCAAGCCGGGGCACACCGAATTTCGAACCCAGAACAACCTACAGAAGGATTCCACCACCTAGTGCTACAACACGGTGCAAACCAACCATTATTCTCCTTCATGTGCAATAATTGTTTTCTGCACTGCTACTCATCATCATAGTACATTCACGAATTTAGGCCATTTGTTGACCTGTTTTGGCCTCAAGAGAAACACCATCCAGAAGTCTTTTGAGTGGACGTCCTGGTCTTCTTCTTCCTGCAGGTTGATATCTTAACATTAGTTTGGGTATTCTGTGATCTTCCATTCGATGAACATGTTGTATCCATCTTGACTTATAATCAGAAATTTTGTTTTCTAAAGATTCCATGTGTAATTCTTCTAAGATGTCTTCATTTCTATGTGATCTAGTAGTGTGTATCCTGCAGTCCTCCGAAGATATCTCATTTCAGCAGATCTAAGTCTCTGTATATCCTTCTGTTTCAACGTCCATACTTCGCTACCACACAAAAGAGTTGGAAGAACCAGTGTTTTATACACTTTCAGTCTTGAATGCTTTTGGACTAACTGTGGCTTGAAGATAGAATTTATTAACCCTAAAATTCTTAAAAATTTAGATATTTTTGCATTTACATCCTTTTCTTCTTCATATGAGATATTGCATCCTAGATATGTAAAATTATTCACCTGCTCCAAAATTTTATTGTCCAGTACAATTTTACTTCTGACAGGATCTACACCTTGAAATGCCACAATTTTTGTTTTTTCTGCAGATACCTTTAATCCATATTCTTCTGTAATTTTGTTAAGTTCATACAGACCTTTCTGTAGATTATCTTCGGAATTTGCTATTATTATTTGGTCATCTGCAAACAATAGGGTGTTTAATTTTCTATTTTCCGATATTCTTATTCCAAATTTATATGTTTTGTTCCAGCAACATATTACTTCATTGATATAAATTGCACGATTTATAATTCCTTCTTCAGAAAATCTGTTATTTAATTTAATCTTCATGGTCTTGTCTTTGTAAATATTTTGTATGTTCTGCCGAAGTAAATTTCGTATATTTCTGTCTTCCAATATATTTAAGAGTTTTGATCTCTTGACTGTGTCGAATGCTTTTTCAAAATCTATGAAAGCAAAATGTGTTTCTAAGTTGAATTCTCTTCTGCTACTCATGACTTGACTAATTGCTTCCGCCATTTTGTTACATGCAGATCTCTATTAGCTTGAAAGCTAACTTTTGAAAATAAATAAAACATGTCTGGAAGAGGGTATGAATAATTTTACAAACACCATGCCGTGATACTCTCCGGATAGATCACTAATCCACTGAAAACTCAACTTTCGAATTTTTGTGGGTTAGATTTTTGGGCACAATTATGGAATTGATAAATATATAAAAATGCATTCAATTATTGTATTTAATAATCTAATTTCACCCAATAGTATAAATCTCAAACCTCTTCATAATGCATATATACAAATATTTTGTAGTGTTATATTAATAGATTTCTTCATAAAAATATGAATATATTAATTTGTTACATAGAAACAGTTACATTCAAAACATTCTGAATTTCTCATTCAAAATCATTTCAATTGTTTTAACTTTAGAATATTTTACTACTATTATTTTTTAAATAAAACTGCTTTAAATTAAAGATGTGTACTTACTTAATCTAAATTAACTGTCCTGGTTCATTTCAAAGGTTTTGTTAATCTAGGCCATGTAAACTAAGCATGTAATTAAAAGTACTGTAGTCAACATGAAATGTGTCACAATCCATTTTAATTTGGAAAAATATAAAATTAAATATTATTAGATAAAGATTTTACTCCAAGCGTGACAGGCCTCGAAGGCCTACCAGTCGGCTGCTGGCCTCACATCCACATGTTTTGATCACAGAGGTAAACGATCATCTAGCCAGTGCAGTGTAGAGGTGATATGTGGTCAGAATGTAGGGTCTCCCAGCCGTTATAGCTGATCTTCTCAACCTGGAATTGCTACTTATTGTAGCTAACCAAATACCTCACGATACTGGGTGGGCACCGGTCCCATACTGGCCGAAATTCCATGAGAAAATTTCTTCCCCTGTGTTCTGTTTACTTTTAGTAAGTGGAGAAGATGAACCCTATAAATATATTTGGTTAAAGTTATCACTAAACTAACAGAAGAAGGTTATAAAGAGACAGAATGTTATGTGTCGAGAAAGGAGCTTGAAGTTGCTGATGTTATGTATGACCTAATAAAGAGTTGCGAAACGGAATCAGTTGAAGAAATTTATACTATCAACATTGATGAAAATGAACCACGAGATAATGATGGTGACATGCCTCATGTACTAGAAAGCGAATCAGAAGAAAAAATTGCCTCGTCAGAAGAAGAATCGAGTACTTCACAGCTTTCTGGTTCTCTTTATTGTCCGTCCCCTCCAAAAGCATCCCGGATCATTAGTTTTGAAGAAAAGTGTAAGATAATTTAATATTGGACTCTGCCAGGTACACCAAGGAACAAAAAGAAAACCTTTAACCATATATCATGGAGCAATATGAAACACAGACTCTCATGGCTAACAAACGAAAGCCAACTCTAAAAAATGATATTATAAATAAAGTGAAAGGTGTGCACCGAACAATATTTGAAAAATTCTGTCTGCGGCGGTCTAGAAATGAAATTGTAAAAGAAAGTGACATAAAGAGAATTGCACTCGAAACAGCAAGTGATTTGGTGGGCACAGATCATGGAGCAGTATGAAACAGATTCGCATGGCTAATAAACGAAAGCCAACTCTACAAAATGAAGCAAGCAGTTGAGTAACAAAATTATGTTATAGATAAAATGAAAAGTGTGCAGCTAACAACATTTGATGAATTCTGTTTACGGCGGTATAGAAATGAAACTGTAAAAGAAAGTTACATAAAGAGAATTACACTCGAAACAGCTAATGATTTGGTGGGCACAGATCAAACCTACGTCAAAGCAAGTCCTTTCTGGCTACATAGGTTTAAAACGTATTATAAGATTGTCAGTCACAAAATAACATCATATGTGACAAAGAGTCAGGTATATAACACGACACTTATTAAAAATCTAATACTAACCTTCAGACCTGACATCACCTATGGACAAACACACTGATGGACAGGTTTTTAATGCAGATGAAAGTGGTTCCAATAAGGAGATGTCTTTCGGCAGAACGTTAAAAAGTCAAGGAACCAGTAAAATGTATGGTGTTGTGCAATCAAAAGAAGCGACTACACACTCCTACACTATAATGCCGGTGGTGTCAAGGGCTGGAAAACTCATGCCAAAGTTATTACTGATTCTTCAATATGGAATGCATGTTCCAGGTTGACAACATTGTAATAAAGTGGACTGCGTCTGGAAAAATGGCAAAAATCATATGGAGATAATTCCTACAAGAATTATTCCTTCCCAACTCTGCAATCTATTGCTGTTGGACTCATATGGTGTTCACTGCGACGGTAATATAATGAAACAACTGCTAGAAGGAGGAGACTATGACATTGAAAAAGTAGTGGTGAAAATCATGCCACCAAATACAACGAATGAGTTGCAACCTTTGGACAGATATTTTTTTCGAATGTACAAGTATATGATTCCACACATCTCCCATAATGTATTTTTTGGTGATTCTTCTTATACATTGCAACAGCGCAACAATATAATAAAAGTGCACTTGTTTACCAGCTGTTTCTTTCTCCAAGATTCCAACAGGCGCACCGGTATGGTTGGGTGCTAGCTGGATTGGCACCCAGGGGTGAACAACACTTCCAATACACAACGGAATACTGTATCCGAAATGGTGATTCTTCTTATACATTGCAACAGCGCAACAATATAATAAAAGTGCACTTGTTTACCAGCTGTTTCTTTCTCCAAGATTCCAACAGGCGCACCGGTATGGTTGGGTGCTAGCTGGATTGGCACCCAGGGGTGAACAACACTTCCAATACACAACGGAATACTGTATCCGAAATGTACAAGGAACGTGTCAAAACTATATAAACGCAGCCATTTTGACGTGCGGGTGGTCTACCGCAAATTTGTTTCCAACATTTCTTCAATGACTATCATTGTTGTGCCACATGTGTTCCTGTATAAAAACAAAAAGAGAGTCTGGAAATATGATGCAGTAAGCATGATCACAACATCGTTGATCATCCTGCGTGAACTAGACACTGACAGAACGTAAGTTTTCTTATTGCTTATAGCTCATGTTCTCTGTCCTGTATCACATGTGTTTATTTTAGTGGGGTTGTGAAATTTAGAAAACATTAATATTTTATTATATAGGGAAGTTCGGGTAATGTGAACCCTTCTGTTTAAGTGAACCCTGTTAATATCTTCTTTAATTGGTGCTGCCCTCGAGCAGAAAATATTTTAACTTCTTTTATAAGAACGCAATCAGCATTTAAAAACAAAGTGAAAACATACAGTGCACAAAAATACTTTCAGGGTGACATACCAACAGTGCTATTAAATGTGAAACAACACATTGTTATAAAACTTAACAACGAGGTAAACACACAACATATAAAGTTTAATGTGTTGCTTTCTTGTAAATTTAAAAACACAAAGAACACTGAAAAAGTGTATAACTTTAAAACTAAAAATGAAGTTGTTCACATTGGTAGCAACGTATATTTGCTTGTGGACAGACATGTGTTAAAACTGGTGAAAGAATTTGAAGAGTATTTTTTTTTGGTAATATAAATAATTTAGAATTAAGGATAAACAAACATAAACCATTGCATGGTGCTGGTTACATACCGCTTCCAAAAAAGCTCAAACATAAAAAGTCAGTAGTGAATGTCTTAAATAAAGACAATTTTTGTTTTAAATACTATGTCTTTGCACCATTTATAGACTCAGATAAAGACCTAACACACAAGTACCATGAAAACCCAGATTTGGAAGCTAAATATGAGTGGAATGTAGAATTTACAGTAAAACTAAAGGACATTAACAAATTGGAAAAGAAAACAACATTTCAATTAACGTTTTTGGACTACATAATCAAAACGATGTGTACCCAATTAAAATATGCGATGAAGAGAAGGATGATCACAGCAATTTGTTATACAAGTACATTACAAGGGGAAAGCAATCTCGTTATTATTACAAAGCAACTTTAATGTTTTTGTTGCCCCGCAATTGCACAATCGCACTGCTAAAATTGCCGTGTGCAAGCGGTGTTTTGCACACTTTGAAAAAAAAAGAAGAAAACCAAACTGAATCTCTCTAAAAAGATTAAAATAACACAGAGAACTGTGTCACCACTTTGAAGCGGTTAAATCAGTATTTCCAAAACAAGACTAGATATGGTTTAATGATTTTTATAAGTCACAAAAAGTACGTTTTGTAATATATTGTGATTTTGAAAGCATTTTAGTACCTGTCGAAGGTTGCGAAAACAATTGTAACACGAGCTGGAGTCAAACTTATCAAATTCACAAACCATACAGTTATTGTTATTTGATAAAAGATAAGCTAGATGAATATACAGAGCTAAAATTGAATCGAGGTGAGAATGCAGCACAACATTTTACGCAAGCATTACAAATGAGGTGCGCAAAATTTACAAAATTTTGTATAAAAATATAGCACCCATGCATCCTCTTACAGAAAAAGAGGAACATACGCCATCGGCGTATCATGCAGCAGGCAAGGGAGGGTGATGGGATTCTCGAAAGGCAAGTTGAACAACTGACAATTACGTTAAATGCAGACAGCAGTGACACCAGTGATGAGAAAGAAAATGATATACACGAAGATTGTGGCGTCTTTCCTCTTGATTGACAACGATAAAGGTAAGATTTTTAATTTAACGATACATGAGAATGCTTTTTTTAAAATAAAAATCATATTCTTTATGCATTTAACAAAGTTTTGAAGTGATGTATGGAATTGTTTTTTCGTGAATTTATAAGAATTGTGAATATTTTCGAGAATAGTGTATTTCGTAATGATAAATGAGAAATCTCATATTTTTGTTTCATTTTCAATTTCGCGTAATGAAATGAGCATTTATTTCTAATATTTACGTTCTAGATAAACATAAAGTGCTATGATTTAATATTCTGCGTGGTACATAAAGCGGCCCCTCCCATTGAATATCCATATAGGCAACACTGTCGTCAAAACTTCTGAGCCATAGACTGGTCGGCTGTACTATAATGCACTTGGTACTGCGACTAGCATTTCTGCTGTCTGTAAATTATCCTCTTCAATATCCTCTTCTGTATATACATTTAGTAGCTGATTAAAGTACATTTTACATATATTTAATATACTCCGGGAATCTGCAATCATATCCCCATTTTCATTCCTAATTATGTTTGTTCTAACCTGAAACACTTTCTTCTCTATCCTAATTCCCTGATATAATTCTTTGCATTAATTTCAAGATCATTAACCTTCTCTCTCAAATATTCCCTCTTTTTACTCTTTAGTAACTTGGTGGTTTCCCTTCTAATACTACAATTTGCTCTAAATTTACCTCATTTGGCTCGTGTAACCATTTCTTTTTTACTAGATTCCTTTTCTTTACAATGTCGGCACGTTCTTCATCAAACCATTTATTGTTTTGCCTCTTTTTTAAATAATTATGCTTTCTGATGCTGACAATTTAATAGTATCTCTTAACTCCCATTCTTTATTTATATCGGTTTCTTCTTCGTTTGCCACATTGTCATCAAGAGTCCAGTACTTCAAATCTATTAGCAATTTTGATTTGATATTCTTGCCGCATTTAATCATTTTTCAAGTTTTTTAATGCAAATTTTTCAGAATCATCTTTAGCGTTTGTTCTTCTCATAAGCGATAGCCGTTGTCTGATTTTCACCCTGACCAGATGATGATCCGAATTGCAGCCTATCCCTCTAACTGATCAAATATCTATTATGCTACTGTGCCAGCGTTTGTCCACTATTATATGATCTATTTGGTTCTGAGTTTCGCCATCTAGAGAAGTCCAGGTTCATTTATGCATATGCATATGCTGAAATGCATATTTGTTCCTTTTCTTAAAATGATCAATTAATTGTTTTTATCACATTTTGCGCATTGTTAGTATTATTTCAAATGCGTTACTCTATGCATGTTTAAATAGTTTAAAATACAAACCTAAAGGCACCCGAGATGTGGGCAGACCTAGAAAGAGATGGGCTGAAGTCGGAATGGGTCAACAGACCTAATCCATGAATGCAGATGATGATGATGACTTAAGATTTTTATTTTATATAGATGAGCGATGTCCCCGACGTTAAATTCGTGTGGGGTATGGGCTTCCTTGTCCCACTACCGTCTGCGCCTACGAGTGTACATAAGATATGTCGAGAGCTTGATAACAAAAATAAATGTTTATATTATATTCAATGCCCCAGGTTGTCATTTTCGGCACTTCACTTGTTCTCTCCTGGCATTGGAGTACTATATAGTTTTTTTTTTAGGAATATCCCACAATACAGTGTTTCTCCTTCAACCCAAAGTTATTTGTCGCCAGAGGTTCCTGTCTAAAACATCTTCTTCTCCCAAATCTCTAGCTTCCATACTTCTCCTCACTATCCAACGTTCTCTAGGTCTGCCTCATCCACTTCTTCCATTAGCTTTCCAATGAAGGATCTTCTTTGGCATTCTATCTTCTTTCATTCTTATGAGGTGTCCATACCATTTCAAATGTTTTTCTTCTATTTTTTCTAATATTTTTTTTTTAACTTGCATAATTTCCCTTATTGTGCCGTCTCTGACTTGAAATTCCCTTCTTGAAATTCTTGCCGATCGCCTTCAAAAATCCATTTCTACTGCTATTTTCTACTCTGTATCGTTTAAAATTCTTAAATTGTAAGCTTCAGTCAGCAACTTAAAATCTAGAGACTAAGGTTTCATTTACGACTTTTAAATTGTGCACAATGAGGCGGTTCCCATTTATCTATACTTAATTAAAAATCAGTTTAATTAGTTCAAACTTGTATACAGATGTCCTAATTTGCATAATGCTCATTGAAAATTTCTGGGACGTGTCCAGTGAGTCGTCCTGTCCACTTAAAGTGAGAAATATACGATAGAAATTAAAGTATTACGATCTTTAGAAAACACATGAGGTTAATAATAATTACGGATAATTAATGACCAGTATGAATACATTTAACTTTAAATATGTCTACCGCTGTGATATCGGTGTAGCGAATCGTAGCCTCGTCTCAGCAGGCCCGGGTTCGATCTTT
The DNA here is from genome assembly GCA_030220185.1 of Diploptera punctata. Taxonomy (NCBI): domain Eukaryota; kingdom Metazoa; phylum Arthropoda; class Insecta; order Blattodea; family Blaberidae; genus Diploptera; species Diploptera punctata. Next base: position 1,500,155 of record JASPKZ010010694.1, read on the forward strand.
GGTCGGGACAAGTTTACTGGCGGTGTTGTATTTTAGGGATTTTCCTTTTCTGAAAGACAAATTTCAGGAAACGTTAAGGTCCAAACGGTCCCCGAAAATCATCTGGCCATCATAATAATCATTAATCATATTCACCATAACTAGTATGAATTTGTGAGTAAATGGTGTGTTTAGTCTCAAAATGTGTTGTATCCGAGGAGGTCCTGGATTCAGCTGATCCTTATTCCTCTATGTTCCTGTGTGGTCATGTAGTCAAAAAAGTATGTGTGATATCCAAAATGTTAAAATCCCTCTCCCGACATGTTGTGCCACTGTTAGGTGCGGGGGAGGGGCGTGGGGTATGTAAACGTACTTATGAGGTAAGAGGTTAAACTATGATGGAAAAGAAGTTTAAAGAGATAGGATGGTGGTTATTATGGGATTAATGATTTATTATTTTACATTTGTTAATTAAATTTCGTTATTTTCGAAGCGTTTCCATTTTCAACAATCACTGAGCCCATGTTTTAATAAATAATACTGCTAATAATAATAACAATAATAATTAACTAACCCACTCACTGGCACTATCGAACCCGTAGATTCATGACCGCGCGGACATAAGCTCTCCATACATCCCTATTCTGAGCTAATGTTTTCCAATGATTCCCTGTATAATCTACTTCCCTCAAATTATAATTAATGTTATTCTCTCACCTCATTATGGATCTACCAACTGGGCGTTTTTCCTCCAGTTTTCCTACAAGAAGCTTCCTTGCACGTCTTTCATGGAGGGAATAACAACGACAATAATAATAATAATAATAATAATAATAATAATAATAATAATAGAGGAACTTCGGGTAATCTGGACCCCTATTATGAATGTGTTGTTTTTCTTCTTTTAATTAAGGGATTTTAATTCCGTTTAATTACAGTGATTATCCATTAGTGTTATAACTATGAAATATCATTGTTATTTTATTCAAATATGGAAATATTTTCATAATTTAAAAACGTTTTTACATTACAAGAAAGGTCCATTTTAACCTCCATATTCCGGTAAAGTTGATCCCAGAGTTTACCCTAGCTTTTAAGTTTATTTACTCTATTAATTTATAGAGGCACGCACTAATTAATCTGAAAGTATTTATGGCTGATCATAATTAAAAAGCGTTGATATTTATTTAATGTTTTGAAAAAATTATTGTTGATTATAACATTCACACATCATTCATCTGCTGACAGCGACGGTCTTTGGGATTAATAAATTACAAGAATATTAAATAAAATTAATTAAGTGCATGGTTTTTACAGATATCCTCATTGATAAAATATACGTATTCATGTAAAGTGCACCCTGGTCCACTTTAACCGCCTCGTGGAGGGTTCATATAACAGAATTCCTTTGTTATGTTTAATTATTTTATACAGCCGCCATGTCACATAATATCAAACCAAACCCGTCACTATATTAAAACAGCATCTACGTAATATATTTAGGAGATTTTTCAATATTTATAATATTCAATAGCAGAAATTAAGAATTAATTCTTACCTTTTTTTTTTTAATTTGAACAAGTTTTTACAACCTGCGTTTTACCCTGTGGGTATATCGCAGGATATTTAGTTTACACTTTATATGGTTTAACAATTAATGGATTACAATTAATATGGATTATTTCAGTGTCTGGAATATTTCATTTATGTATTTGATTGTTTGTGGCATTTTAATAACTTTTCTTAGCACTATATTTGGGTCCTTGACGTGCGCTGGTCTGTTCTTTTCTTGTAGCTTGCAGTGAAGTAAAAGATGCATAGCTGTTTGGTCGTCTTCTGAGCATGGGCACTTCGGTGAGGCTGCTTTTCCAATTCTGTGTAGGTATTGTTGGAATTTTCCATGGTTTGTGAGGAATTGTGTAAGTACGAAAGTTGGATTTAGGACGGTTTCTTGCCTGGTATGGATGTTTGGGAAGAAGAGTTTTGTTTGGTGGCCTTTGTGTGATGATGTATACAGCGCGTTCCAGATGTCTGTGTAGTATTGAAGGAGCTTTTGTTTACAAAATTAAATAGGTAGTCTGTCATATACTAGAGTTCTTGAAACGTTGAGTCTATTTTTGCTAGGAAATCTGCCCTTTCGTTTCCGTAGTGTCCAGTGTGGCCTCGGATCCAATAGAAGTTTACTTGATTGTTACTCTGTATGTATTGAAGATCTGCCCTGATTTGACTTACAATGGGATTGGCTGATTTGCTTTTTTTGATTGCTTTAAGTGCTGCTTGTGAGTCAACGTTTATGGTGTATTTAGTTTTAGGTTTTTGTATATTTTTTTATCCATTTTAGTGCCATCTGAATTCCGAGCAGCTCGGCTTGAAATACTGAGCATTCGGGGTGGAGTTTTGCTGATTTTGAGAAAACTTATTTTCTTCTTGTATAGACTACTAGGCCTGCTCCGACATTTCCTTCTGTTTTTGACCCATCAGTGTAGAGGGTGTAATCTCCATCTCCACCATAGCCTGTGAGTTCTACTTTGATGTCTAGGGTTTTCAGTCCCTCTTCACTTTTTGGAATTTCTGCTTTCGATAACTTGGGTAAGATTGCTGTAGTCTTCTTGTTATGATTTAGTGCCCAGATGCCATTTCTTAGTCTGAGTTCCAGTTCTATTGGGAGAGCATTTGCTATGACTGTGAGTGCCTCTGTAGAGACCGAACGATATGGTTTTGTCATGAATATCAGGATTTGTCTTTGTATTCTAGTTAGTTTGTCCATTTGTGATTTGTAGCGAATTTGTTGGTACCAGACGCTACAGGCATAAGTTATGGTTGGTAGTAGGCAGTATTTGTATATTGTAATTAGGTGGTTGAATGATAGCCCCCAGGATGATCTTGAGCAGCGAATTAGTTTCTGCAAAGTGGACTGTGTTTTATGATGTAGGTTCTGAATATGTTGACTCCATGTGAGGTTGCTATCCAAAGTCACTCCCAAATAATTAATTTGTTTGACGACAGGTATATTGCTCTCTTGTATTGTTTGGTGTGTTCGATATTTTTGTAGTTGGCGACAAAACATTGGCATTATACTACATTTCTGTTTTGCTAATTCCAGTTTGTTTTCTTTACACCATCCTTCAATTCTGGAAAGAGCATTTGAAATAATATTTGGTATATCGTTATGGAGTGACCCCTTGACCAGCATCATTACATCATCTGCATATAGGACTACCTCTAGGTGTTCTTGTAGCTGTGATAAGTTTTCAATCAGATCGTCAGCTATGAGATTCCATAATATTGGTCCGAAAACCGATCCCTGTGGGCAGCCTTTGGAGATGTACGCAGCCTTCTTGCAATTAGATAGTGTTAGGTTTGCGCTCCGGTCTTTCAGGAAATCTGTGATTACTTCATAGATGTTGCTGGGGCAATTGTACTTCCTTAGAATCGTAAGTATTTTTGGATGCCAGGCGTTGTCAAAAGCACCCTTAAAGTCGAGGGCTACTAAACAGCATCTTATCTTCTTGGCTTTGTATTCATTAATGGTATCTGTAATCTTCCGTATGGCGTCGATTGTGGATGTTCCTGCCTTGAAGCCATATTGCTGACTTTTGGTGTTTCCAGATGTAACCAGATATGTTGAGAGTCTGTCGGCTACTAATTTCTCGTAACATTTTCCAGGAACAGACAAAAGACTGATTCCTCTGTATCCGTTTACACTTGTGAGTTTGCTCTTGTCATTTTTTGGGATTGCTATAACTGTTGCTTTCTTCCATTTTTCGGGGAAACAGCCTAGTTGGAGGCATTTGTTGAATAATCTCTGCCAGAAGTGTGGCAGAATGCGATGGATGTGCTGGACGATGGTTTCATCTAGACCGTCGGGACCTGGCGCTTTTTTGGGCGGCAGGTTTTCAATTATCATCGTTACTTCTGTCTCGCTGAATTCTATATCTACCGCAGTAGAGGATGTCCATTTATTTTTCAGCAGGTCTCTCGTGGCTTTCTGGTTTGGCGTGTCTTCGTTAATCTGGTCCTTAGGGAAGAACTTTTCGAGTAAGGCCTCTGCTGTGTCCTCTGCGGAAGTAGTTTGTGTTCCGTTTTCACGCGTGAGTGTGCTCGGTATGGTTTGTTTCATAAAGTTGTTTTTACATATTCTGTGCAGTTTCCAGAGTTTGGTGGAATTTACGTTCTGACAGAAGGCTTTCCACGATTCCAGTTTTGCTTGTTTAATCATTGTCTGGTATTTACTTCGAATTTCGTGATAGCGATTTCGGTACAATGGTATAAGCTCTGCGACTTTGCATTTTTTGTAGCGTCTTCTTGCAGCGTTTGTGTGTTTTCTCTGGATTGTGAGTTCTGTAGTCCACCACGCTACGTGTTTGTTTGTCGGTCTAAACGGCGGGAACGTTTTAGTGCAGATTTGTTCTAAGTCATCCCATATATCGTTGATCAGTTCATTTAGTTGAGTCGATTGTTCTACTTCACTCAGTTCCAACATCCATCGTTTTCCTGCTGCTTCGACAAGTGAGTGAAACTGTTCCCATTTACCTTTTCTTGTGGCATATTTTCTAGTGGAGAACGTTGTGTCTCGCCTTCTGTCTCCAGTGTTTGCTTGAGTGATGTCGAAGCTTATTGCGTTATGGTCGGAAAGGAAATCATCCTCATGTATTGCCCATTTTACTATTCTGGATGATACGTTTGGTGATACTACTGTTAGATCTATCCAGCTTTCGCCTCTGGCTCCGGAGAAGGTGGGACCATAGTCTTCGTTGATGATGAGGAGGCTTTGGTCTGTTAAAAGTTCTAGCAGTGCGTTACCTCTTCTGTTAGTTATTGGACTAAACCAGGTACTGTGTTTTGAGTTTGAATCTAAGCACCATATCATGTTCGTGGGGCGAATTTCTGTAATGAATGTTCTGAAAGGCACTAAGTCTTGTGCGATATCCCCTTGAGGGGGATAATAAGAACTTATTAAGTAAGTTGTTAGACCAGGGAGTGAGAGTTTGAGCACGGTTTGGTCTCTATTAGTATATTTATTTACAAGAATTGCATTTTTTGTTAAGTCTTTTCTTAGTATTATTGCCGCGCGGGGGTTTTCTTGAGGGATACTGGAGAAAATTGTTAGATTGTTTGGGCAGAAGCTTATTTGCCCGTTTCTACAGTACGGTTCCTGTATAAATGCTATGGCGATGTTGTTAGTTGTGAGGAAATGCATGAGGTGAGCAGTGGCAGCTATTGAATGATGTAGGTTTAACTGTATGCAATGTAGTGTAGCCATGATTGATTAATAGTTTGTTTTGTTTATTACTATTGTTTTCACTCTTACGAAACGTGGGCACTGCTCGCTAAATACACTGTGTTTCGTGTCGATTTTTTTATTTGAGTCATTTGTCATTGAATTGGTCGTTATGCAGTTCTTGCACTGTTGAGGTTGATTGTTGCTGCAGTCCATTTTGTGATGATCGCCCGCACAATGAGAACAGACCTGAGTTTTAGTGCATACCCGAGAGGTGTGACCATAACCTAGACATTTGAAACATCTTGTGACTGCCACATAGTCGTCCTCTACTTTGCACATATTCCAGTGAAGTTTCACCTTTTGTTTACGGAGAACCTCTATGCGCAGTTGGGGGGATAGCTCTACCACTACATGCCTGGAATCGTTGTATTTACGCGCCGTAAACTTGATTGAGCATAGGCCTACTGATGTTTCGTCTGTATTCAGTTGGTTTTGAGCAATTAATAGATTACTTAATTCTTCGTCTGGGATTTCATTCGGAACGTGTTTGATTATTATTGTGGGATTGAGCCGTTTTGGTTTAGTGATGGTTACTTCTTGTACTTTGTTCATTATTTCATTTTCTAGCCTGGCACTTTCATCCTTTGATCTGCATTCTATTAATACAGAATTTTGTTTGATATTTCTGATTTTGTTTACTCCTATTCTAATTTCGTCGGGTTTAATTTTGTTCTTAATGAGTTTTTTTTTATGGTGTCGCTGTTCATGTTAGGATCCGTTGCAGTGGCAATCAGGACACCGGGTGGTTCGTTGCTCTGACCGCTAGGGGTCAGCATCTCCCTTCTGCCATCCCTGTAGTTGTTTGGTTGTCCAGTAGGTGTCTGTACTATGTCGCTATAGGTTGACCGAGCTACCTTCGTGCGAGCATTTTTCAGTTCGTTTTCTAAATACATGAACATGCCACATACCTTATTTAATGATTTGTCCATTTCAGTCACTGAAAGAAGAGCCTCTTCTTTCGTCATTTTCGCCATGTTGTTTCGGGTTTCAAGTGCACTTTTAGCTTTTTGGAGGTGATCTTGTAAGAGCGACACTAACTCACTGCCAGCTGTGTCGGCCATAATTCTATTTGAAATGACCGCCTCTCTTGTATTGGATTCAAGTTGGCGGCCTGCACACTAGATGCGCAGGTCCCTGTAGTGAATATGAATATGGCAGTCACCTAGCTTGCCGCGTTTTTATATAATGATGCTATCGTTAATAATTAATGAACTATTAGTGCTGGAGAGGAGATTTATATCTCAAACTGTTCGAAAAATTATGGCCTACAATATTTAAATAATTATTTTTCCACTTTTTAGAGCACTATTATCGGAGCACACAATGAACATGTCACTACACTTTCACTGACAGTCGCCATTTTGAAAAGCTTTTTAAATGGTCGTTTTCATAAAAATCACACATAAATCCTTCTTCTCACAAACAATAAAAGAAACTGGCCTTGAACAGGTCAAAGTTGATGAAGGGGAGAAGTTAAAACATTTTCTGTTTGAGGGCAGCATCAATTAATAGAAGATATTAACAGTGTCCACATTACCCGAACTTCCTCTATTAATAATATTAATAATAATAATAATAATAATAATAATAATAATAATAATAATAATAATAATAATAATAATAATAGTTAATATATACTACTTATAATAATAAAGTTAATGTAACTAACCCACTGGCATTTATTATTATTATTATTATTATTATTATTATTATTATTATTATTATTATTATTATTACTTACTTACTCACTGGCACTATTATTATTATTATTATTATTATTATTATTATTATTATTATTATTATTATTATTATTATTATTATTATATTATTGTTGTTATTATTATTATTATCATCATTATTGGGGTTTTTAGGGTCGCTTCCTGAGTTTTTATATAAAAATTGAACTTGATATTGAAATTATGTACAGTAGAATCTGTTAGTTGGATATGATATAAAAAAGAAGCTAAAAAATGGAATAGCAATGTTATTTCTTCTAGGATTTATTATTTATGAACGAATAAATCGGAATACTAAATATCGAGACACTCCTGTCCAGTGTTCTGTTATGAAGAAGGTGGTGATTTGTTATAATTTCTAGAAACTCTCCAGTGTCAAATTTCTTTCTTTGTTTACAATAATTTAACTACTCCCTTTGTAGGTAACGAGAGAAGATTTTAAATTCTGGTTCACACACATATTTATTTGACCACACATGGAAATGCAGGGCCTCTAAGATCCAAGACAACACGAACATTTAAGACAAGACACACCAATCACTCACACATTCATACCAAACAAGCTGGTATTGATTATTATGAAAACCAGATGGTGTTCTAGTACTATTTGGGCCTTAAAGTATCCTGATATTTGTATTACAGATGATAAAGAACCCCTAAGCAAAACCTCAACCAGTAGACTTGTCCAAACCAGGGATCGAAGCTGGGCCCGCTGCGTCGTTACCATTAGACCACAGCGTTGGACACCGTTATCAAATAACTCTATAATAGTGTAAGTACAGTAGACCATGGGTTCTTATATCAATCAGATAACATATGTCGGTGGAACTAGTTTTACCCTGTATTTATTTATGAGTTGGCCTATGCTATAACTTCTATAAGAGAAGTAAATATTAATATTGTTTAATGTATTTTCGCCCGTGTAATAGCGAAAGAAGCCATTGATTCCGAAAATGATATTATAATTTATAAATTGCATGTTTTTTTCATATCCAATGTGATAATTATTAATTACATTTTATCTTTATTTTATATTAATTAACATCTGAGTTAGTTGGCTCAAACAGTAGAGTTTGAGATTCGTATTCATATAATGGAAATAGACGGACAGTTAATGACAAATGACGGAAATTTTGAAGAAGTGGCTGAATTCAAATACCTAGGAATAATAATTGCTTTGGGCACGACATGTGGCACGAATGGGGAAAGAAAGTCGTGCATAGAAGCTTCTTGTAGGAAAACCAGACGGAAAACGCCCAGTTGGTAGACCAAGAATGAGGTGGGAGAATAACATTAACTAAGATTTGAGGGAAGTAGATTATACAGGGGACGATTGGAAATATTAGCTCAGGATAGGGATATATGGAGAGCTTATGTCCGCGCGGTCATGAACCTACGGGTTCGATAGTGCCAGTGAGTTAGTTAGGAATAATAATTACAAAAAGGAATTAGGTAGGCTCAATTCTGTAAATGCATGGTATTATGGATTACAGGGACTCGTGCCGTCTCATCTTCTCAAAAAACAAAAACATTAAACTGAAAGTATATAAAATTGTTATTCTCGCAATTGTATTATTTGGATGGAAAATGTGAACCCTTACTTTAAGGGAGAAGAAAAGGTTACGAGTCTTTCAGAATAAAGTTCTTAGGAAAATTAAGTTTTGAACCAAAGAGAGAAGGAAAGACAGGCGAATGGAGAAGATTGCATAACATCATGGGAAACCAGATGTAATAAGAACAGTTAATTATGGTAGATTTATGATGGGCAGGACATGTGGTACGAACGGGATTGAGAAAGGGGCATAGAAATTCCTTGTAGGAAAACCAAAGGGAAAGCGCCCAGTAGATAGGCCAAGAATGAGGTGGAGAATAACATTAACCAGATTTGAGGGAAGCAAATTATATCGCGGAGAATTGGAAAACGTTAGCTTAGAGGGATTATGGAGAGGTTATGTCCGCGCGGATTCGATAGTGCCAGTGAGTTAGTAGGTTAAAGCTGCCTTCATTCCAGGAAGATGTCCACGCTTCATGACATTTTCTGTGTGTATTTTTCTACGCTGATTCTGAATCATAGTCCCCAATACGAGTTGGTGGGCACGCATTACTATGACAACCGCATGTGCTTTACGCTCTATAGAAACGAACAGGCAGTAACTAATTCCCAGCGCCCTCCACATGTGCATGTGTCGCAAGGTTGTGTTTAATTTTGAAATAAAGTATCGTGAAAGCATTAGCAACAAAGAAATCACGTCATTTTTAAGCAAATAATTAAAATTTAAAACATATTTTCCTAAATAAATAAATTAACTATAAATACTAGGGGGGTGATGCTCCTCAAACTCCCCTCAATAGCTATCCCTGTTAATAGCAGTATTCCATTCCATAGTGTTCTGCCCGAAGGCAGGTCTTTCACTGCAATCATAGCATTTTCATGCTATGCTTTGCAACTTTACTAGGAAATTATATGTGTGGTAGCTTCCCGTTGCTTTCCACGCCGGTGAATGATGATAATGATAAGGATGATAATAATGGCCGGATGATTTTCGGGGATCGTTGGGCCCTAAGCTTCCTGGCATTTGTCTTACAGGTGAGGAAAACTCCGAAAAAACCTCACCTAGGAGCCTGCCCCGACCGGGAATCGAACCCGGGCCCGCTGCGTGACAAGGCAGCACGCTACCTCGAGACCACAGCGGTGGACAATAGCAGTACATAGGAGACGAATAATTGATATGCTAGTGACGAATCCATCAGAGAAAAAGGCTAGATATATATATATATATATATATATATATATATATATATATATATATGTGTGTGTGTGTGTGTGTATACAGGGAGCTGGGGGGGGGGAAGCTCCGACAACGGAGGTGAGGTAGTATATTGAGATATGTTGATCATTTTTTAATAATAAGGTTCTAATGTTTGGAAATGATGCGTTTTCACACTACGACTAGTTAATTATGTCTCAAGATCAGTGTTAGTTCGACGGATTTGAAGACTCATTACTTGACAACACCTCACAGGTACGGAACCTATGATACGTGACTTCGCAACGGAATGTGGCTACAACAAGACGAAGCTCCAGCTCACTTGCAATGCGAGGAGACATTTGGATACTGTACCACGTATCCAGGCCGATGGATTGGCAGAGGGGGACCAGTCTCATGGCCTCCGAGATCACCTAATCTTAACCCTCTCTACTACTTTTTGTGGGTCGACATGAAACAGTCTGTTTATCAGACTCCAGTAGCCCAAATCCACGCTGCTACAGAAATAATTCAAACGAGGCCAGGCGTATTTGAATGTGTGCTCCAATCACTACACCGTCGATGTACGCTCTTCAATGAGATGGAGGTGAATATTTTGATGTGAATGTGAGAGTACTGTTAAGTATTAAGTCTTGAAATCCGACTAACGGAACTCTTGATAAGTTAGCTACTCAAAGTCTGAAAATGCAACATTTCCGGACATTGTTATCTTATTAAAAAAGATCAACATATCTCAATATACTACCTCATCTACGTTGTCGGTGTTTTTTCTTTGCAACAACATATATATATATATATATATATATATATATATACAGGGTGTTTCAGAATAAGTATTACAGACTTATAGGGGTTGTAAAGGGGACTTAGTATATACAGTTTGAGGATTTCTAGGGGTTGTACTACAAGTGTGGTTCCACGTGGCGACTCTCTTGTTCGTTGCACAAAGTGTACCTGCGAAGCATGTTTTTATACACACGCCCCACAAGACCTGGTCTATGCTCAATAATTTCTGCTGCCGCCAGAATTCGTGCAAGAAGATCTTTCTACGACCCGACAGGTGTAGTACAACCCCTAGAAGTCTGTAATACTTATTCTGAAACACTAGACACACAGTATCAGCCTATTGTGTTTCGATATTCAAATTTATTTTACATCGAAATGGTACGTTTCCAGACATGGGTACCTCATCAAAACTTTATCTACTAAGTCCCCTCTACAACACCTAGAAGTCTGTAATACTTATTCTGAAACACCCTGTATACATATACCAACTATAGATTACTATAAAATCATTTGAAGAAAGGGAATTAATTATTCGTTTGCATAATCAGTGTAAATCGCTAAATGAAATTAGTGAAATAATTGGAAAGCCAAGAGCAACATTTCAGCATATAGTTGATAAGAGTTGGCGAATGAAAATCTTCCGAAAATAGCCACAGATCAGGACGTCCTAGAAAACTGGATGTTAATGTTGAAAAGCATTAACGAGAAAAGTAAAATAAAATCCTCAAAGCAGTGCACCTAAATTAGCAGCTAGCATCAAGAATGACTTTGATATTAATATTTTTGCTAGCAGTGTTCGTAACCGTCTAAAAGCTAATGAACTGCACGGGAGAACATGCTTTGTAAGTTAAATAAAGCCCTAAAGAAAAGATTAAACTTCGCTAAAACGCACAAAGAATTTTGGAAAAAAAAAAAAAAAAAAAAAAGCAATTTTTACTGAAGAGTCTAAATTTAACATTTTCTCTTCAGATGGAAGAAGATAAGTCTGGAGGAATTGAAATACAGAACTACAAAAGCAAAATTTGCAACCCACTGTGAAACATGTTTTTTATCTCTCTCTAATACATAACTGACTTTTATTACATAACAGTATGTACATGGTTGTGATTCTTTATTAGTATAGGGATGCATGAGTGCCTCAGGAGTCGGGACCTTACATTTTATCGATAGTGTGATGGATCACAAACAGTATACAAACATACTTACGATAAATTTTCACACATCTGCAGAGAAAATGGAGATTACACAAGGTTTTGTATTTATGCAAGATATGACTTCAAGCACACTGCTTTCAATGCACGTTTTGGATTTTGTATAACACATTAAAGTACATGGAAACGCCCCCGCAGTCTCCGGACATAAACCCCATTGAAAATTTATGGAAACATCTGAAAAGGAGAATTCGTTCAAGGCAGATTTCCAACACTGAGACGCATTAGAAGATGAATAAACAAATAAGCCTTCTTCAGTAACTTCAAAATTAATTTAGTCGATGCCACGCCGTCTTTAAGCCACTTTTGGAGTCAAAAGGGCTCCCAACCAAGTAAAAAAGGTAAAGTGATCCCACTACAGGCCTTAGAAGGCAATGGGGAAGTAGGAAGTTAAGGCTCCCATTTTTTCTAGACAATGGGCACTTAATGTCAGCCGGGTTGTCAGCCCTGCGCAACGGCCGCCTTCACCCCCAGAATAAGCGTCGGATATTCATTTCAGTTAGAGGCTGACTCGACTCCAAGGCCATAGTGCCGCAAGAAGGTTTTGGTCAGTTTTAATCCTGACCCCACCGGGACTCGAATCTTCCGGCTTGCAGCGTAGTACCTTAACCACTACGCTACGGCGTGCCAAGTATTGAACTCAGAAAGTAGATTCAAAACAGCCATAATATGAGACTGTATCAATACTTTTCGTTTGTTAATTTTTGTTTTTCATGTATAAATTATTTTTTGCACGATAGTGCGTTCTGTTCGTACTTACAGTAATGGTGGCCGTGATTGAAAGTTCAATTTCCTAAATTTCGGGGTTGCCAACCTATAAATAACTAAATAACCATACTGTAATATTAAAAATTACCTACCTAGTGCGGGAAGTAAAACCACTGTCCTTTATACTACGTACAATATATATACATATATATATATATATATACAAAAATATATCCAAACGGTAGTGTTAATGTACATTATACGAAACAAATTACTGCATTTTAAATGAACTGAACTTTATTTGAAACAATATAAAACAATAAATTCGTACTTGCCGCCATTTTATACCTGATTGGTGTCACGGCCTGCAGTAGTCTCAATTAAATTATGTTTGGTATTTACCGTATAAATATTGACCAGACTGTTAACATAAGTCAGTTGTTTATAATGAACGCAAATATTTCCAACAAAGATGTTATTATTTTATTATTATTTATTATTTTGAAAACACCATATTGCAAAAAATAATGTGAAGCGTTTTACAGAATCTCGGAAATTGAAAACCTAGCGATAGCGAGGTTTTTAATCATTTCCCTATTTCTGTAAAAACCACTTCCCCAACCTCGCATTGATATACTCTTTTTACTCGTTAATTGTTATGTTAAAACAGTGGAAATTGAATCTAATTAACTTTATAGAGTGCAATGTACAGGTGTAAAGCTGTTTTATATATAGTGAAGAAATAATTAAATTATGTATTTCTAGATGTGATATTTTTATGTATATCCATAATTTGTACACTAACTGTATTAAATTCATTGAACAATAAGAAAACTTAAAAGTAAACGAGATACAGATTAATATTCCCTGAATTATTATAGGCGTATACAATCTACAAATATAAAAAAGATGACTCTTTGTAGACAATATTTTCACGTAGGTAGGAATATCAGCATTTAGTTTCATTCTACTTCATTTTGTTATTGAATGTAGGCTATAGCCAGATCGAACTAGACATTTGTTAACTCAACCAGATATGACAAGTAAAGGATCCAGATGACCGGACAACATTCAGATCTTGTTCCGTTATTATTCGCGGTATGTCAGAATTAATATTCAGATTATTTCATCCACATCAGATTAAATAATAATTAAAACGTCAAAACCATAAGAAGGCACTGTAAGTTACTATGTTAGCGGCCAACCTCATCAATTTGTCTTTAAACGAGATGAGTTGACAATGGTCAGTATCATACTACGATCATCAGAAATACATTTTCCCTTAAATATATGAACTAACGAATGAGTTGTCTCAAACAATAGTGTTCGAGACTAGAATTTTACAGATTTTGAAGCCGATGAACTTCGCTGGAATTTTTAGATAAATGCTAGACTGATATTACATTGCCACAATTCTCTTCGTTATTAATTATTTCATAACTCATTAAAATACTAGATCACTAAATCTGAATATGGTATATGAATACACAGTGGTACACGCATAAATAGTTCAGGAAACTTAGGCGAAAGAATGCTCATTTCTTCGAAAAAATATGTCCGCCACTTTTCCAACGGGATAATTAAGAGAAAAATCGTTAAAATATAATGTAGGCTATATGTATTGGGGGAAAAAGTTAAACATGTATTTTTTTTATTTTACTTGTTTGGTGTGAAAATTCTCGAAGAAAATAACATGTAATAGCGCCCGAAAAGACGGGGCCTGATCAATTGAAATAGATTGAATAACTTTTTGAAAAAAAAACACGGAAAAGTGTCTTTTTCAGTAATTAATTGCCAAACCCGTAATCATCGTAGAGGTTTCCTCCGGGTTTAAATTGTAGCCTTTTATGACGCCTACTTATGCAAAAATGCATACTGTAGGCCTAATGTTCACAACTTTCAGCAGAATTCGTGAAATTGTAAAATAGGTGTCTCGGAAAAAGGCTGCCATTTGGCCAATCATGGTCTCACAGCAAATATCCAAAGTACTTTTTTTCTTGAAGAATTACTCTACAACTCCCACTTAATCAAAAGTAGTGAAAGTACAATTAAATACCTAAAAAAAGCCTAGCAAAAATTGAGCCATTTCAGTCTGAAGCTCCGCCAGAGGGGAAAGGTCGACATGGCGGGGGATCTTTCTCGATACACCGGCTGCTCCGACCGTTGAAAGCTATCACACGTTCTATATCACCATGTCGCCCCTTCCACTCTTGCGGCGCGTCAGACTGAAATAGTCCGATTTTTGGAGGCGTTATTTAGGTAATTAATTGTATTTTGCTGAAAGTTGTGAATATTACCGTATGCAGTTTTTTATTAGTCGGCGTCATAAAAGGCTACAATTATAAACCCAGTGGAAGTCTCTATGATGATCACGGTGTTTTTCAAGTTATCAACCGATTTCAACTGACATGACTATTTTTTTCATCTTTTATATTACGTTTTTTTTCTTTGTTCTATAATATTTTTACACCGAAAAGTGAAAAAAAAAAAAAAACTGCACATTTACCGATTTTTTCTACACGCCGGAGGGTCGAGGGTTCAAGTCCCGTTGGGGTCAGGATTTTAAACTGACCCAAACCCTCTGGCGGCACTATGGTCCTGGGGTCGACTCAGCCTCTAACGGAAATGAGTTCTGGGGGTAAAGGCGGCCGTCACGCAGGGCTAACAACCCGGCTGACATAAAGTGCCGATTGTCTAGAAAAAGTGGGAGCCTTAACCTCATACTACCCCACTACCCCAAGGGCCTTCGGACCTGTTGTGGGATCACTTTTTAAACCGATTTTTTTCATAAGTAATGCCACGAGTGATTTCCAATTTATCTAGAGAATTTATAAATCAAGACTGACATTTGTTAGGACTATTTAACGAATAAAATTAAGCTGTTTACTCACAAATCATTATTTAAATATAGTTATTTTAAAATATTTATATATTTAATATAAACGGCCATGCTAGAAAACAAATGAGAAACGTCTGTTATGTTTCACTTGTTCATCACTGCAACCAAAGGATCGCAATATTGTAAGAATGCACCCTAGTGGAGAAAAAATGAAACACATCAAACTGTTTATAACCAACATTATGGGTTATTAATTAATTACTGATGTCCTATGACGAATTATATTTTCCTGGAACGTTATTACCTGGGAGATAATACGTTTAAGAAAGTGCAAATAGTGTTTCTTGTGGTATAATCAATTGCAACAAATGTTTTTATGTTATATCCCGCAAGCACTATCTGGTTACATTCGTGCACTATATATACAATCTGGTAGCCACATGCATTCTAGAATTCTTACATCTTAATATATAAACTGTTAGATTCAACGTATTTCTTAGAGAGTCAGTCACTGCAAAATAATGGTGTGGCCTATTCAGAATGTTAAAAAGGAGCTTGATTTTAAAGTGATAAAATTAAATTGATAAAATCGAGGTGAAAACGACTGTGATTGGTTGTAAATAAGAATTCATTGAAATGTGATTGGTCATTGACTCTCATTTGGGGCATGAGTTAAATAATCAGCAAAAAGACACAAACCTGTTTTTTTCCAAAACCTATATGTTATATTTCAACGATTTTTCTCCTAATGATGACGTTGTAAAGTGGCGGATTTAATTTTTCAAACTTTTACTCTAACATTCCTGTTTTAAAAGATCTTGAATGCAGTACCCTACATGTTGAAATGTTTTAAAGTAAAATGATTTATAAAGTGTTTTAAATGAATCTGTCTCATTGATTGTTAATGTAGCTCGTAGACGCAAACTTTGGAAGGGCACAACACACTTCTACCTCATAAACTTTGAAAGTCAGGGCGTCGCCCCCTAGTATAATTAATACGGGATTGCCTGACTCCTATAAACAATTCTAAGGGAGTTTCATTACTAAAATTACGTGTTTAAAATATCAACTAGGACATAGGAAGTTAAAAATTACGTTTTTAAATACACATAAACTTCCACTTTAAAACTCATCAACTCAGTAGTGGGTTACAATTACGCCAATGTCGAAATGACAACCCGGGACATTAAAATATATATATAATTTCATTCTGATATAGTTAGAACATAGTTAGATATTTACTTTAAAAGTTTGGTTTATTCCGTTCATCTTTATTCAACGTCTAGTATTTGCTTCAAAGCTACTAGGAATAAGATTTTGGAAGAAATTAGAGGTGAAATATTTGCTGTGAATCTTTGATATAAAATAATCAAGACATTATAAAAATCAATACATTATGATAAAGATAAATTGGATACATTTGGAATGACGTCATTGATATTGTTGCGTATTGAATTTTAAATATCGCGCTTTATAGTGACATTGACGAAAAAAGTAATCAATTTTTAAACGTAAAATAGAACCTGCAAAGACCGGTATTCTCTTACTATATTGAATTTTTTTTTAAATTACAGAAAAATCTCATTGACTTTTAACTGTATTTAATATCCATTAAGGAGAGCTAAATATAATATTTAAAGTGATACACTGAAATGAGTACAATAAATTAATAAGGAACAAAATAATATTTACCTGTTGATTCCCTTTTTGCCCTTCTAAGATGTAGCTTCTTTCGTCAATTGGAGATATTGTCGGAGATTTGGTTGCCATTTTAAAATTGTCTTCTGATGATTTTGTAAATATTAAAAATTTAAGTAGACGGAGCTTCTCTTAATTAAAGACGAACATTTAATTCAGTGTTTGTCCGAGGAACAATATTGTTGCTCCACTACATGAACATTCTTTAGTCTGCTACTGACGTCATTACGAACATATTGATTACAACGCTCCTTGAGATTATTTTATTAACTAAAAGTTTGATGACGTCGAGGAATGTACAAGTGATAACGCACTAAAGTGTACCACAGAAAATAGAGCGACAGATTATCTTGAAATATACAATTTCTGAATCAACCTTGTGATAACCTTGTGTGCAAGCGCACAGCTGGGTTATGCTGTGGTTTATCTACGACGCAACGCGCCAGCGCAAAAATTGCTCCTCATGTATTTAATGCTGTGGTTTATCTACGACGCAACGCGCCAGCGCAAAAATTGCTCCCCATGTATTTAAATGGAAGTGGTTTATCTACAACGCAAATTGCTGGCGCAAAAAAATTTGCGCTGACATGTCGCGTCGTGTTTTGGAATCTCTTGAATCCAGGACGCAATTTGCCAGCGCAAACAAAGAATATAGAAGATATTACCCGTACTCATTGGTGTAATTGCTAAAAACAAACTAAGATTTTATAACAAAATGTCGGAAATACAGTACTTATTTTATAACTTTCCAATTTTAACGACGAAAGTTAGATAGTTTTGTTGCAAATCATCGAGTTCTATACATGTTTTATACCATAGAGAACCGATATGAGCATGAAGGAGTACAGAGATGTACAGAAAAAAGTTATTCTGGCTTGAACTTAGTCAAGAGATACATAAAAGCTGTAAATATTGTATCTCGGGGATATCATGGATGTGCATAAATTTCGTCTTCTATTAAATTCAAAACCTGATGAAATTGCTCAGGCGAAAATCTGAAGTATTCTAAAATTTGGTATATTCATCAACCATATGTTTATTTAAGAACAAAAGAATCATTTATTCTATAATTTTCCATACAACATTCATATGATGCTGTTGCTCTAGGTACTTTTTCTGTCTTTACTAATATTTCGAACTATTTTAATCGTTTTGCAACGACACGTGAAACTATTTTTATGAAGAATTTTAATATGTTTATCTATGTAGACAAATTATGACTTTTCCTCTCAATTTATTTTCAAAGTTCTTTATTAGAATTGAAGTTGGCATACGTGAACACTCATAAAATTAAATCCACCAGATGGCAGGACATATGTGTGAATGACCAACATTAGCATTTAATTCCAAACCATATTTTAAGAAATAAATGTTCAATCACTTCATTTTGTTAGATTCCGATGGGTCAGTTTAGTGTACAGCAGATTAGTTTATAGTTTACTAAATAGTATGTATGTAATTTATTTTATTAGGTAATGCAGGGACAGGTTTGTATACATTAGTTTTTGTAAACACATTTGGAAATTTATTATGAACGTTGGCCATTTTGATTTTCCATATATGTGGTGCCCTCTGGCGACAATTCCATAAACATATGCGCTGTAGCGTATGCGCTCCATGCGAAACCAGCATCACGCCGAGCGAAACGCGAATTCGCGTCACGTCGGGCGCGACACGCTGTATAATAAACCGTAGCATAAATGGAAGTGGTTTATCTACAACGCATATTTACTGGCGCAAAAAAAAAAAAAAATTCGCTGACATGTTGCGTCGTGTTTTGGAATCTGTTGAATCCAGGACGCAATTTGCCAGCGCAAACAAAAAATATAGAAGATATTACCCGTACTCATTGGTGTAATTGATAAAAACAACAACTAAGATTTTATAACAAAATGTCGGAAATACAGTACTTTGTTTTATAACTTTCCAATTTTAACGACGAAAGTTAGATAGTTTTGTGTGCAAATCATCGAGTTCTATACATGCTTTATACCATAGAGAACCGATATGGTATGAACATGAAGGAGTACAGAGATGTACAGAAAAAAAGTTATCGTGGCTTGAACTTAGTTAAGAGATAAATAAAAGCTGTAAATATTGTATCTCGGGGATATTATGGATGTGCATAAATTTCGTCTTCTATTAAATTCAAAACCTAATAAAACTGCTCAGGCGAAAATCTGAAGTATTCTGAAATATGGTATATTCATCAACCATATGTTTATTTAAGAACTAAAGAATCATTTATTTATTCTATAATTTTCCATACAACATTCATATGATGCTGTTGCTCTAGGTACTTTTTCTGTCTTTACTAATATTTCGAACTATTTTAATCGTTTTGCAACGACACGTGAAACTTTTTTTATGAAGAATTTTAATATGTTTATCTATGTAGACAAATTATGACTTTTCCTCTCAATTTATTTTCAAAGTTCTTTATTAGAATTGAAGTTGGCATACGTGAACGCTCATAAAATTAAATCCACCGGATGGCAGGACATATGTGTGAATGACCAACATTTGCATTTAATTCCAAACCATATTTTAAGAAATAAAAGTTCAATCAGTTCATTTTGTTAGATTCCGATGGGTCAGTTTAGTGTACATCATATTAGTTTATAGTTTATAATAAATAGTATGTATGTAATTTATTTTATTAGGTTATGCAGGGACAGGTTTGTATACATTAGTTTTTGTAAACACATTTGGAAATTTATTATGAACGTTGGTCATTTTGATTTTCCATATATGTTGTGCCATCTGGCGACAATTCCATAAACATATGCGCTGTAGCGTTTGCGCTCCATGCGAAACCAGCATCATGCCGAGCGAAACGCGAATTCGCGTCACGTCGGGCGCGACACGCTGTATAATAAACCGTAGCATTATCTCTGCGCACAGCAGTGATGGCGCACAGTTTGCAGAGATTATACATTTGTAGATTTGTAGTTAACTTCATACATTTATTCATAGATGGCAGTATTAATATTAATAGTCATGTACTATAGTACTTAAAGATATAAGTTTTATCTTATATCATATAACATTTTCCGGAAGGAAAATAAACTTTGAATCTAGCCATTTACTCTTAATGGCGTGTGTTTAATTACGTAAACTTTCAGATGATTTTAGTTATATGAAATTTAACTTGGAACATTTTAGAAATCAAAATTTATTTTTCAGAGTTAGTTATTTATAACATCTTTCGTTCACGTACTTTGGGGGTATTATAAAAATGGACGAAAAGGCTGAAGTTAATGAAAATGAACCTCGTAAAGGAGAAGTTAACGAGAAAGAAACTAAATCTAAAAGGTAATAATTAAGTCTTGTGAATTTTGGTTAATTATGAGAATAAGTTTTTTTCCGCTTAGTGTTTATAAATTTGTGACTTTTCGGCATTGGTTTTCAAAGACTGAGGAGGAATCTTGTCATATGTTCAGTAATTGAAGAGAATCTCTAGTTCATTAGGTCTAATGCAATTTACTAGTATAATTTACTTAATATTATTTATAGACATAATTTTCACTTAGGCATACATAATATTTATGGCACATACATTTCAATTTGTTAAAAAAAGTTAACGTTTGTTTAATTTGCATTAACATTAATTTTCTTGCTTTTTAATTAAATATTTTACTTCTAGCGCTAAGAAAAGAAATCGCCGAAAGAAAGGTGGAGGGGGAGACAAAGTATTGGATTCAGTATTGGATGAATCTGATATCCAGGCAGGATGCAATGTTTCTCTCCAGGTTAGTTCAATTTATTTTTACTTCTAAGAACTGCCTCTGAATAGCTGTTGGAATCAACTTTGGGCTCATCTGCACTTCTACTAGCGCTTGATTTTTCAGTTATATTGTTGTGAACTATTGCCCTTCTTCTGTATTTACTAACATTATTTCATATATTAAACTTTTAAAACAATTTTTATAACATTATTAGACAATTTTTAAGTATTTATTTACATATGCAAATTACAATATTATGACACTGTTAGACAATATTGTGATGCTAACTGCTATTTTCTCCATAGAGTATATTACTTAGTCTATGATTTTTCTATTGCTGTTTTGGGTTATCGCTGGTTGGATCTAAGTTAGGGAGTGATAAGTAAGTGTACACCCATTTTTAATAAATGTTTGGTAATTTTAATATTATTAATATATTTTTTAAACAGATTTGGGGATTTATTGCAAATATTGGTCATTTAAATTTCATAGTGACGGATAATAATCGAGGATGACAATTGATATGTGGTTCAATTGTATGTTATCGCTGGCTCTATAAACTCTGGCGCATGCACACTGCTGTTCTATAGGACTTTGAAAATATTTCACGCTAGTTTAAGTGCAGTTTTTCCTAATCTTGTTTCGATTAGTATTATGGAAATGATGCATGTTAGAACACATCACAGCTTGTAAACTATATCACAACTGGGGTAAGGTACAAAAAGTGGACATAAGAATTTGAAGATAATTTTGGGGAAAAACTGCACTTAAACTAGCGTGAAATATTTTCAGTCCTATAGAACAGCAGTGCGCATGCGCCAGAGTTTATAGAGCCAGCGATAACATACAATTGAACCACATATCAATTGTCATCCTCGATTATTATCCGTCACTATGAAATTTAAATGACCAATATTTGCAATAAATCCCCAAATCTGTTTAAGAAATATATTAATAATATTAAAATTACCAAACATTTATTAAAAATGGGTGTACACTTATCACTCCCTAACTTAGATCCAACCAGCAATAACGCAAAATAGCGATAGAAAAATCATAGACTAAGTAATATACTCTATGGAGAAAATAGCAGTTAGCATCACAATAAAGTCTAACAGTGTCATATATTGTAATTTGCATATGTAAATAAATACTTAAAAATTGTCTAATAATGTTATAAAAATTGTTTTAAAAGTTTAAAATATGAAATAATGTTAGTAAATACAGAAGAAGAGCTATAGTTCACAACAATATAACTGAAAAATCAAGCGCTAGTAGAAGTGCAGTTGAGCCAGAAAAAACTGCACTTAAACTAGCGTGAAATATTTTCAAAGTTCTATAGAACAACAGTGCGCATGTGCCAGAGTTTATAGAGCCAGCGATAACCCACAATCGAACCACATATCGATTATCATCCTCGATTACTATCCGTCGCTCTGAAATTTAAATGCCCAATATTTGCAATAAATCCCCAAATCTATGTTAAAAAATATATTGATAACATTAAAATTACCAAACGTTTATTAAAAATGGGTGTTTACTTACTTATCACTCCCTAACACTTATCCAACCAGTGATAACCCAAAACAGTGATAGAAAAATCAGACTAAGTAATATATATACTCTTTGGAGAAAGTAGCAATTAGCATCACAATATTGTCTAACAGTGTCATAATATTGTGATTTGCATATTTAAATAAATACTTCATAAAAATTGTTTGAAAAAGTTTAAAATATTAAATAATGTTAGTAAATACAGAAGAAGAGCTATAGTTTACAACAATATAACTGAAAAATCAAGTGCTAGTAGAAGTGCAGTTGAGCCGTTTCATGTAACATCTGCTAGGTGACTCTCACATCGCAGTTACCAACATTTCAAAATAATTCCAAACCATATTTAGTGTTAGTGTACGTAAAATTAGTTTATAGTTCGTTAAATAATATGCATGTAAATTGTCTTGTTAGGTTAGGAAATGGGAATTTTTTTTTTTTTTTTTTTTTTTTTTTTTTTTTTTTTTTTTTTTTTTTTTTTTTTTTTTTATTATTGATTTCGTACATCTCAATGATGGATAAATCATATTTGAAGAGAAAAATTATACGCTCAGACCGGGACTTGAACCCGGGAACCTTTGGTTCTCTAGACCAAGTGCTCTACCAACTGAGCTACCTGAGCAAGTACCGATCTAAACGCAAATCTTTCTCTATATACATTGTAATTCCCATCCACCAAATGCTGTGAAGCCATGCTTCTATCTTGCAAATGTCGGCTCCTTTTATTAAGAAGACATATTTGGGAATTATACATTACAGCCAGTACGGCTTTTTCCAAGTTTTTTTTTTTTTTTTTTTTTTTTTTTTTTTTTTTTTTTTTTTTTTT
Organism: Diploptera punctata; assembly: GCA_030220185.1. Lineage (NCBI taxonomy): Eukaryota > Metazoa > Arthropoda > Insecta > Blattodea > Blaberidae > Diploptera > Diploptera punctata. The sequence goes on from JASPKZ010010694.1 coordinate 1,523,269, forward strand.
TTTTTTTTTTTTTTATTATTGATTTCGTACATCTCAATGATGGATAAATCATATTTGAAGAGAAAAATTATACGCTCAGACCGGGACTTGAACCCGGGACCCTTGGTTCTCTAGACCAAGTGCTCTACCAACTGAGCTACCTGAGCAAGTACCGATCTAAACGCAAATCTTTCTCTATATACATTGTAATTCCCATCCACCAAATTGCTGTGAAGCCATGCTTCTATCTTGAAAATGGCGGCTCCTTTTATTAAGAAGACATATTTGGGAATTATACATTACAGCCAGTACGGCTTTTTCCAAGTTTTTTTTTTTTTTTTTTTTTTTTTTTTTTTTTTTTTTTTTTTTTTTTTTTTTTTTTTTTTTTTTTTTTTTTTTTTTTTATTATTGATTTCGTACATCTCAATGATGGATAAATCATATTTGAAGAGAAAAATTATACGCTCAGACCGGGACTTGAACCCGGGATCCTTGGTTCTCTAGACCAAGTGCTCTACCAACTGAGCTACCTGAGCAAGTACCGATCTAAACGCAAATCTTTCTCTATATACATTGTAATTCCCATCCACCAAATGCTGTGAAGCCATGCTTCTATCTTGAAAATGGCGGCTCCTTTATTAAGAAGACATATTTGGGAATTATACATTACAGCCAGTACGGCTTTTTCCAAGTTTTTTTTTTTTTTTTTTTTTTTATTATTGATTTCGTACATCTCAATGATGGATAAATCATATTTGAAGAGAAAAATTATACGCTCAGACCGGGACTTGAACCCGGGACCCTTGGTTCTCTAGACCAAGTGCTCTACCAAACTGAGCTACCTGAGCAAGTACCGATCTAAACGCAAATCTTTCTCTATATACATTGTAATTCCCATCCACCAAATGCTGTGAAGCCATGCTTCTATCTTGAAAATGGCGGCTCCTTTATTAAGAAGACATATTGGGAATTATACATTACAGCCAGTACGGCTTTTTCCAAGTTTTTTTTTTTTTTTTTTTTTTTTTTTTTTTTTTTTTTTATTATGATTTCGTACATCTCAATGATGGATTAAATCATATTTGAAGAGAAAAATTATACGCTCAGACCGGGACTTGAACCCGGGACCCTTGGTTTCTCAGACCAAGTGCTCTACCAACTGAGCTACCTGAGCAAGTACCGATCTAACGCAAATCTTTCTCTATATACATTGTAATTCCCATCCACCAAATGCTGTGAAGCCATGCTTCTATCTTGAAAATGGCGGCTCCTTTATTAAGAAGACATATTTGGGAATTATACATTACAGCCAGTACGGCTTTTTCCAAGTTTTTTTTTTTTTTTTTTTTTTTTTATTATTGATTTCGTACATCTCAATGATGGATAAATCATATTTGAAGAGAAAAATTATACGCTCAGACCGGGACTTGAACCCGGGAACCCGGGAAGTTAGTTTACGTCCATTTTTATTTTTTGCATTTGGGAATAAATAATATGTATGTAAATTTTTTGTTAGGTTAGGAAATGGAAAGTTAGTTTACATCCATTTTTTTAGCATTTGGAATTTATTCCCAAAGTTGGTAACGCCAACTTCAGAGCCATCTACTGGAAGCTACATTAACCATTACAGCAACTCCTGCAACTCGCAAATGCGCACTGCGATTCTGTAGAACTTAGAAGAATTCATGTGTGATGGTTCCTACACCTTATCCACACTTTTTAATATTTTGGGCCCTCATCTAGGGGATATGTGGATGGCGACCACAAGGTGCCCAAGCTGAGCAAAACATTTCTTCCACTTACTTGTGTTTTGCACTCTTTTAACTTTACTATCTAACCTCTCTTGATTAACTCTTGTTTTTTTCGACCCCGACGCTATTAGGGCATCCGAGGGCTAGGGAGTCTTTCCTTTCTTCCATTTCTTCTTTCCTTTATTTTCTTTTCTTCTCCAGAAAAGCCTGACCAGAGGCTACAAGATGGCAGCCCCATCATTGGTCTTGCCTTCCTTTGGTCAGCAACCAATCGAAGGGACTATTATTATGCTTTCAAGTCTTATACGAGAATTTCCCAGAAGGATCAAACTAATAACGACGCTTGAGGGAAAATTTTCTATAGGATCGTAACAGGCCTTGGCCTAATAGTTGGAAGGAAGAAGAAGAAACTTTTTCAAACAATTTTTATAAGATTATTAGACAATTTTCAAGCATATATTTAAATATGCAAATCACAATATTATTACGCTGTGAGACAATATTGTGGTGCTGCTATTTTCTTCACAGAGTATATTACTTAGTCTATGATTTTTCTATCGCTGGTTTGGGTTATAGCTGGTTGGAATGGCGTTAGGGAGTGATAAGTAAGTGTATACCCATTTTTAATAAACGTTTGGTAATTTTAATATTATTATTGATATATTTCTTTAACATAGAATTGGGGATTTATTGCAAAGATTGGTCATTTAAATTTTATAGCATCTAGCATAAGCTGTATGAACTTTAGTAAGATATTGATAATAATCAATATGTGGCAAGGATGATAATCGATATGTGGTTCGATAGTGGGTTATCGCTGGCTCTATAAACTCTGGCGCATGTGCACTGTTGTTCTATAGGACTTTGAAAATATATCAAGTAAGTTTAAGTGCAGTTTTTCCAAAAAATATATTGAAATAATCGTTAGAAAAAATGTAAAATTTATTGTAATTGGTGGGAAATAATTTGAAAATAAAACTCTGTTGGCGCATGTGCGCGATGTTTGCCTGAGACTTAGAAAAATTTCTCACTGCATTTAATGGAAACATCATCCTAATTTTGGTTTTAAAATAAAGCTTCGGAACATAAAAGATGAAAACATGAAGAAATTTGCAGACCATCCAGAAACAAACCAGGAAAATAACAATTTGTAGAGCACTCCACACTATTTTCTGTTACTTGGAGAATCCATTTAGTTTAATTTTGTTCATCTGCTACTGTGTTGGTGTGTTAGGCATGGTTGGCCAGTACCCTTGTCATTCACAATTCTCTAAAAGTATAGGGGCCTCATCTCATCCTTTGACCTAATCCTTAGTTGGATACGAGTTGAGAATATGGCTCAAGTTTATAATACCTTTACATATGATTTTCCATACTACATTCTTGTAATACTGTTGCTCTATGTACCTTTTCAGTCTTTACTAACATTTTGTACTATTTTAAATATTTTGCAATGTTACTTATACAAAATTTTATACAATAAATATTTATTTTCTGCATACACAATGATTTGTTGTTGTGAAGAATCATTGTGCGCATGCGCAAATGCTTAAAGAAACTTTTGCTAGATGGCAGAGATGTCTGTGAAATTGGAATGACCAACATTCGAAAATATATTTTAGAAATTAATGTTCACTCACTTCATTTTGTTAGGTTCCAATGGGACAAATTGGTGTGTAACATTAGTTTGCATTTTGTTAAATAATATGCATGTCATTTATTTTCTTAGGTTAGGAAGGGGCATAAAATACAGAAGAAATAATAAAGGAAGAAAATGAAGAATTTCAAAATAACAGAAGAAGTAGTTCAAGCAGTTACAAAGCAACTAAAAGGAAGAAAAGCACCAGGAATAGATGAGATAAAGAATGAATTCCTAAAATATGGAGGAAAGAAAGTAACAGAGGAAATAACTAAATTATGTAATATTATATGAAGAAATCAGAAAATTCATAATGAATGGAAAACAAGTGTTACCATATCAATATACAAGAAAGGAAATAGGGATGATCCGGAGAATTATAGAGGAATTACCTTTTTTCCTTTTATGTTAAAGTTACTTATGAAAATATTACGAAGAAAACTTCTCTCATACTTACATACATATTAGTGATGAACAACAAGGATTTAGATCGAATGGAAGCACAACAGATGCAATATTTATATTAAGGCAAATAGCAGAAAAGGCAACATCTGCTTTTTTATATTTTGTAGATTTGACAAATGTCTTTGATAGAGCCAAATTAGAAGATATACTGTAGTAGGAATCTTGCAAGAGAAAGAAATTTCAAGCACAGTAATACATTTGATAAAATATATAAACACAAATACTGAAACGATTTCTATAAATGGGAAACTTGGGAAAGGAATTAAGTGTGCAAAAGGAATAAAACAAGATTCGGCTGATGTTTCCATTAAGTGCAGTGAGAAGTCCCAGGTAGACACCACGAGCATATGCCAACAGGTTATATTTTTAAATTATTTCCCACTATTTACAATAAATTTTACTTTTTTCTAACAATTATTTCAACATATTTTTCTATGATATTTAACTATATACACAACATGAAGACATGGCAGCCATATCGATTTTAACAAATATTCTATACAACAACAGTGCAGCCAACATAGAGTATGTACTTTAGAATTTCAGAACTAACTATTTATTTTTGGGCATTGTATTCTTTCACAGGTTAGAGTGTTAAATTGCACTAGGTTAGCTTTTAGGTTGGTCTTTCATAGGTTAGAGTACTTAAATTGTGTTAGGTTAGCTTTTAGGTTTGTTAAATAGCATGTATAATGTTGGCTGCATCACGATATTCCATAGAGTAAACTGCTTTGCGTTTGTTGGCGCATGCACTTGGTGTCTGTCTGGGACTTAAAAAAAATTCTCACTGCGCTTAATGGAAACATCCCAAGATTCTCTAAGTCCTTTGTTGTTTAATCTGATAACGGATAAAATTATACAAAAGGTAAATTGCCTACCAGGTTACCAAATGTGAAATAAAAATTTTAATATAATATGTTATGCTGATGACACAGTTCTGATTGCCAGAACAGAGGACGAACTCCAACGATTACATGATCGATTTGTGACAACATCAGAAAAATTTAATATGGACATCTCTACTAATAAAACTAAATGTATGTATCTAACCCAATAAGATGTAAATTAGAATTTAATGGGAAACTTACACAACAAGTTATGGATTTTAAATATCTTGGGACACATGTTTCTGGCTCTCGTAGATTGATTGATGAAGTAAGATCTCAGGTTTTTAAAGCATCAAGAATATCAGGATATTTGTTAGATGTTATATAGAAAAACAAATATTTAAGAACAAGAAGTAAAGTAAAAGTTTATATAACATGTACGATCAATAATGACATATGGTGCGGATATAAAAGCAGATACTAGCCAAATGAAACAACTCATGAGAATAGCAGAAATGAATACTTTAAGAGCCATCTAATATATAAAAGTGAATGTTTGTTTGTTTGTTCGTTTTATGCACTGCCATACCGTTCATCTGATTTTGATGGGGCTTTTTGCAAAATGTTCAGGAGAATCCTTGGATGAACATAGGCTATAAGAGAGTTGTGATACTCAACTCCTACACCTTTAAAAACCACCCGGCTGTTTGAGTGTTGTGTGGGCCTGTCATGGCTACTTTAATTATCCGATTGGGAAACAAGTGAGTGTTGACATCATAACCAACGATAACCACACTAATAACCAGCGATAAACCCACTGCCATGGCATGACTGTCGATTATAACTGGTTTCAACAACAAAGCTCTGCCGGGAACAAAGATTTTTATGTCCGTAAAACACAAACAAATGTAGATATTTAACCGCGTAAAATAAAAAAAAGGGTGTTCCATGAGATTCACCTAGGTTAGAGTAATTGAATTAGGTTAGGTTAGCTTTTTGGTTCGTTACATTTTAAATGTGTTTAAACACATAAAGAAATTACCTCTTCATCACAGTTATGCTATGGCAATTCAAAATGGCTAATTTTATGCTCAGTCCACAGAGCACTAGTTTCCCAACCACTCTTTGTTGTGAAAAACATGAAAAAAAGTAGCATTTTGGACGCTTAAATGATCTGACCTCACCTGTACTATACTGACCGGACCTGACTGAACCTAACCGAACATAACTGAACCCGAACCTAACTTGAAAATAACCAGAACCTAACTTGAACTTATCCTAAACTTAACCTGAACCTAACTTTAACCTAACCTGAATCTAACTTGAACCTAACATTTACCTAATTTGAACCTAACTTGAACATAGCCTGAACCTAACTCGAACTTAGCCTGAACCCTAACATGAACCTAATCTAAACTTAACTTGAACTTATCCTAATCCTAACCAAACCTAAACTAAACCTACACTGACCCTAAACTGAACCTAAAATCAATCTAATCTAAACATAACCCAACCGTGCTTAACCTAACCTGAATCCAAAACAAAAAAACAAAACCCAAAACTGAAAGAAAAACTGAATTCAATTTGAACCCAAATCCAGATCTAACCCGGAACTAAATCTGACCTAACCCAGACATAACACTATCCTACCCTAACCAAACCATACCGAACCTAACTTGACTTATACCTGACCTAACCTAACCCATAAGCATAATCTAAAAAAGTCCAACCAAACTACACCTAAACCGACGAAATTACCTCTATAACGACCAAATTACCAGTAGCTAATCAAACTTCCTCTATAAAGACCAAAACTACCAGTAAACTACTTCTAAAATGAGAAGCTACGCTTAAACGATCAAGCTACCCGATGAATCTACCTCTGAATCGATCCAATTACCCATAAACTTGCCAATTTACCTCTAACCTGACCAAACAACCACTAAAAACACATTTAATTAATTTACAGTAGTCGTAGCAGCGCATGCCAGATATTGGCTAGCAGTAAATAAAACAAGATTTGACAGTCAGAAACCAGGATGTGAGGGAGGAATGCAATATAATTGATTTTGAGACATTTATTGCAACAAGGATAAGGGAATGGAATGCCCACATGGACAGAGAGCTATTGATACGAGACTTATTAAAGCAGCAAAGAACCTACGTCCTAGAGGAAAAAGAGAAGTGGGGAGACCCTCAAGAGATGGAATGAGATATAATCATCATTAACATATGTGTAAATAAACAGACATATGCCTATAGAAGAAGAAGGAAGAGGGAAGTTAGTGTACATCCATTTCTTATAAACATTTGGGAATTTATTGCAAAGATTGGTCATATGGATTTCACACATATGTCTGCCATCTAGTGGAAGTTTCTATAAACATCCATGCATGTGCATTATAATTCTGTAAAATTTAGAAAAAGTCTTGGTAAAAGTAAACTAAACATGCTGTTCTATGCCACAGCAAATATTCAATCAGAGAACAAGTGACTGTAGTGTCTTGTTGGCCACAATTAGGATAAGGGATTATAGAAGTTAACTGTTAGGAAGTTGGTAATTAAAAACATCATTAATGTTACTTGAAAATTAAATAACTAATTCATTGGTTCTACTGAACCTGGAGGTTTTATGGTCATGCACACATAAGCTCTCCATACATCCTGTTCTTGAGTTAACATTTTACAGTCATTCCCTGTATAATTCTCCCATCTCATTCTTGACCTACTTAATAGGTTGGTTTTTCTACAAGAAAATTCCATGTCCCCCATTATTCTATATGCCCTGTCCTTTGTAGTATGTGAGACTTAATTGTTCTAATTTTGTTAGGTTTCCATAAAGTTAATGTAGCTCAAATTTTCCTAAGCACTTTATTCTCAAATGCTCTTAATCTTGTGTTTTCTCTCTTAAAGTATGAGGCTCATCCAGAAAGTAAATTTCCATTTTTTTAAATAAAGAAAACACAGTACCTGAAAAATTTTATTGGCACCAGGTACAGCAATGTTTCAGCTATTTTTCAACATAGGTACCACCCGAATTTAGACACTTGTCATATCATGGGATCAACTGGTTGTATCCCTGGTTTGTAGAAGTCTGCCGCCTGTGAATGGAACCAGTGTGTGACAGTTGTCTTCAACTCTTTGTTGTTGTTAAAACGCTGACCGGAGGACAGGAATCAGGGTTGGATGATCAAACAGCTCCCAACGAAACTCCTGCAGAACAGTTGCTATGCGCCGAGCCGTTATGTGGATGAGCATTGTCATGGAGCAGCATAACACCTGCAGTAAACATTCCATGCCTCTTGTTTAGAATGGCACGTCGCAATTTCTGCAGTGTTTCACAGTAACGGTCAGCATTCACTGTTTCACCTCTGGGCAGGAAGTCAATGAACAGAATGCCCATCCTGTCCCAGAACACCGTACACACCACTTTCTGCACCGACACAGTCTGTTTGAATTTCGTCTTGACCGAAGATCCACTGTGGCACCAGTGCATTGATTGCTGCTTGGTTTCCGGGGTAAAATGCAAAATCCACATCTCATTGCACATGATGATCCTGACAAGGAACTTGTCGCCATCATCATGAAAACACTGCAGAAATGTCAGTGCTGCTGCTAAGTGTTTCGTTTTGTGCTCGGGTGTCAGGTTTCTTGGCACCCATCTGGCACACAATTTCTTGAACAGCAGGTGCTTAGTCACAATTTCATGCAGCAAGGATCGCGATATCTGTGGAAAATGGTTGCTGAGCTCCGTAATTGTGAACCGACAGTTTCCTATGATGCGCTGCTGCACCAGCTCAACAATGTCATCATTCATGAGGGACGGTCGCCCACTGCACTCTTCATCATGGACACTTTGATAACCTTGGGAAAAAAGCCTACACCAGCGATGCACCATCTGTTTGCTCATGATGTCTGGTCCGTAGACCTGACGAATTTCGATCGGCGCGATATTTTCCGCATTCAGGAACTTTATCACAGACCAAATTTCGTATGTGGCAGGAGAACAAAAACTGCCATTTCAGGCCATTGCTGCCGCACTACGATACCTCGGGACCACTGTCCGCACATGAGCAATTGTCCCTCCAGCTAAATACATTTCCTTTAAAGGAAATAAAATTGGGAAACTTACTTTCTGGATGGGCCTCGTAAAAGACAATGTTTCACATCCATTTAATATTACTGGAAGAATCACTGCTTGACTTCAGATTTGAATATTAATATAATATACATCTTAGAAGTATAAAACGTAACACTAATTTATTTATAAAATACAGGATATCTGCAAGGCTGTGGAGGTATTGTCATTCCAACAGAAACCAGCCAAGACCACTGAAGAAGCTTTGCAGAAACAGTATCAGTTTTGGAACACACAGCCAGTACCAAAAATGGGTAAGTCATAGACATTTATTGTTAATTCATTATTGTAAATTCTTGTAAGTCCTGCTCTGTACCTGAACTGTTAATGGCATTATGCCTTGGTATAGAGCTATGGAACTTGTGCTGGTATGAGTCCCCATGGAGAAGAATTTTCTCATGGAATTTCGGCCATATCGGACCAGTGCCCACTCAGCATCGTGATGAATTTGGATAGCTACAATAAATAGCAGCTTCAAGCTATATATATGGCTGGCATGCTGACCATTATCTCACCCCCATACTGGCTGTATGATCTTTTACTTCTTTAATTAACACACAAAGGGTACAGGGGAAGAACAATACATATAATTATTTTGTAGTTTCCTATAAATTTAATTTTGAAGTTTGAAACCCATCTGTAATCAAAGTTATTGACTAATACAAACATCCATTTGATATAATACGAGTAAATTTGGGAATTTTTGCATTATGAGGTTTTCATAATAAGAATCAAATGAATTGTGAATTCTTCTTACGACACAGTCGTGAAAACAGCTAAGAATGGAAAAGATGTTTTTTCCAATACTGCAGTTTTATGTTAAAAAACATAGATGTATGAGGTAAGAAGAATTCACGATTCATTTGATAATCAAAGATCTAACTTACATACTACACACAGGCATCATCAATGATAGTTACATGAGAAAGTAGGTTTTATCTATTACAAAATTACAATATAAGATTCATGATGTGTTCCGTTGAGGTATTATTCAAAATTAATATAAAATTATGGAATATTCACCTGAAAGGTCCGTCTCCTCAACTTAATTAATCATTTAACTGGTAGCGCTTTCGGGACTTGTCCCATCATCGGCAGGATTCAAAACTGGTGTTTCACTGAAGATCTGGTAAAGGGGGTTGCATGTATTGGGTTCGTTTTCGTTTATCAGGCTGTCGTTGTTGTGAGCTGCTTTCATGATTTCCATCTCTTCGAGTACGTTTATCTTCGCTGGATTATTTTCTCTGTGCATTACTGTTAGGGTGTTTTCAATATTTAACATGCGAATATTCAGGTGAATATTCCATAATTTTATATTAATTCTATTACAATAGCAAACTGTAAAGGTGAAATACTAGCAAATTCTTAGAAAAAGTTTATAATTATTAACTATAACCTTGCATAAGAGGACCAAATGGATACATGTAAAAATGAGACAATATTCATAAAAATAATGACAATAAATGTTTTAAAGATATAAAAGATATTGATAATTTAATTGAAATAGAACACCTATTGTACAGCTAGTTGGTGGGAGAGGCGGAAACCGCGGGTAACGTAGATTTACAGCTTGGAGTGATACATTTTTTATTCTTTCATAGCAGAGAGTATAGTAATATACAGTGTAAATTCCCTTTACGGAGTTTGAGGACTTGTAGTAGGGACCAAGACAATTAAGTTTAGCATAGGAACTTGTGTCCGGAAATGTACACCCTTCGACAAAAAAATGAGACATCTCTTGAACGCACATTTCTTCTAAGTCATACTCGGCACAGCACTGGGTTCAAACTAGGAAACTAGTCATAATTGTGCAGTCCCTGAGCTACTGTGTTATGTGGCATGAACTGACGACTCTTCTGCGTGTCCCGATAGCTCAGCGGTAAAGCACGTGGTCACTGTTTCTGTTAATGAAGATCGCAGGTTCGCGTCTTCAATTACACAGTTTTTTTTTTCGTGATATTTGTATTAAAAAGTTTTATGAATTAAATACATTTTATTTCGACATTTGAATTAATCTATACTTTTTAAGTTCATCGTTTTTTTATACCGTTGAGGTTATAACAATGTTAAATTATATATTTTTGCACGCTTTATATTAGCTTGACCTGTATCTGTCTATGTAACGAACCTATATCTGTGTAACGGAATCTTTGAACTCGATTTTCATCCATTTAAAACATTGGATCGACTTGAAACTTTGTATACTTGTAAAGGACCCATGACAATACAATAATTTCATAGTTTTTTTCTAAAATCCTGACCAGAATCATCGGAAAATAAAAAAAAATAAAAACCTGTGTAATAGGTTGCGGACTTATCGACTTTTTAGTCAATCGTAAGAGCTCAGTTAGTAGAGCGGGGTACTGTAGTGGTATGTAATTTCAGCAATCAATAGGTCGCTGGTTCAAATCCGGGCCGGAAGTTTTTTAGAAACGTATTAAGCAATTAAATTTTCATAGGATTCCGGTTTATGACAGTCAATTAAACTAAAATTTAAAAAATAAATAATAGTTTAAAAATTGAAACAACACGCTTTATTAGATATCCTGCCGATGATGGGACAAGTCCCAAAAGCGCTACAGTTAAATAATTAGTAAGTTGAGGAGACGGACCTTTCAGGTGAATATTCCACAATTTTATATTAATTTTGAATAATACCGCAATGGAACACATCATGAATCTTATAAAAGTTGATTATTAGATAACCAAACTAAAAAATAAAAAAATAAATAATAGTTTAAAAAACTAAAACAACACGTATCATTAGAAAACCGAACAGAAAAATATAAAAAAAATTTAATTTCCAACACGCTTGGGGAAAAAAATTAAAGTGGTCAACAAAAAAATCATCTCTAACACATCTAGAATAAAACTAGAGTTATCTACAAAAAAAATAATTTTACAATCAAAAGCGTTGGGTGCTTTTTATAGTTTTTACGTTTTCTTCTTAGAGACTTTACTTTTACCAATATCTGTTTATTATCAAATATAAGTATTAATTGATATAGAGCACCCCACGCTTTTGATATTAAAATTATTTTTTTGTAGATAACTCTAGTTTTATTCTAGATGTGTTGGAGATAATGTTTTTGTTGGTTGGTTGGTTGGTATCTAATGTCGAGCACTTGATAATGAAATCATTCGCTCTCTTGCACTCCAATATTTAGCAGAAAGGCTGGTCTCTTCTACAAAAGCTGGACAACGGAGGAGATGGTTTCTTTCCATATCTTCATTTAAATTGCAAAAAGGGCATTTAGGTGAATCTGTTATGCCAATTCTGTGTAGGTGTTTATTCAAGCAGTCATGTCCCGTTAGCAGTCTGAATGTTGCTACTGCAGATTTTCTTTGTAATGTAGTAATGTCATAAGCTTGTAGATTTTCCCATTCCTTTCCAGATGTTTTGGTGGTGTATTCTTCTCTAAGTTTATTGATGTATTTATTTGAGATAATTCTTTTGATAGAGTGAAAGGAAACTGGAGCAGAAGTTGGGTTTGAAACAATTTTGCTACCCTTCTTGGCTAGAAAATCGGCTATTTCATTGCCTGTCACTCCACAATGGGCCGGAATCCATTGAAGTACAACTTTTTTATGTAGACGGGATAAATGTTTTATCATTTTGTGACATTCGATAATTTTGATGCTTTTGGATGTTGTGTCTCGTGTTATAGCAAGAATGGCTGCTTTGGAGTCACATAGAATTACAACTTTTGTAAATTTTTGGATGTGATATAAAAGATTTTGTAAACTTAAGAAAATTGCTAGAATTTCGCCATCAAAGTTTGTTGAATTTGTGTTTAGTTTACGATAAAAGGAAAAAAGTGGACATACTGCACCAGCACCAGTGCCACCATCATTTGGTAGGCTGGAGCCATCTGTAAAAATATGTATCCATTCAGGAGCTGGGTATCTTAGATTTATCATTTCAGTGACATTTGTTTTAAAATATATGGAGGAGGGTTTCAGATTTCTTGATGTCTTCTGTTAAATGAAGGTTATATTCGATTTCCAAAAATTCTAGAGGGTTGTTTCTCATCTGCATATTTTCTTTTGAATGTGGAAGTTGCAATTTCTGTTTGATTTCTTGTACAATGCTTAGGAAGCTTTGCTGAGATTTTAAACATACTTGTGGTTTTCTTTGGGTCCAGTTATTATGGGGTAGCCTTAAAAATTTTTCATACTGTGTGACTGCTGTTTTCTCAATTTCAGATGCTATGTTTGGGTTATTTGTTAAGATTTGCATGGCAGTGATTGGTGTTGTTTTAACGGCTCCTGTTATCAGACGGAGGATTTGGTTCTGCAATTTATTAAGTTTTTCCACTTTAGTAGTTACTAGGATTTCTTCACAATATTGAAGTACAGGTTTTATGTACATTTGGTAGAAGGTGTTTAGGGTTTGTGTGTTGCAACCCCACTTTTTCCCTGCTAATCGTTTTAATAATGGTAACCTTGTTTCTATCTTTGTACATATATTCTCCATGTGTTTCTTCCATGTTAATTTTGTGTTATTCCTGCGGAAAGGCTACTGTTTTTAACAGAGAGGAGACCCTTTAATTCCTTCCATCGAAGGCTTAAAGGAACCGACCTGGACAGTAACCTAGTGTCCAATCCCTCACCTTCTCGTGGTGCAGCTGTTAGTAATCATGCTTATGCATGATGAACGAAAGGGAAGGGCTACTCACCAACAAGCACTGGTCAGCTTGGTGAGTTTTTCTTTTTTGACCGAATTGGTATTACTTCTCCTCCCCATACCAATTCCCTCTTTCAACTTTTCTATCCAGTCTCCCTTGACTGACCTCTTGTTTCTTTCGACCCTGATGGTATTAGAGTACTCGAGGCCTAGGGGTTCATTTCTCCTTCCTTTCTATACCTACTTTCTCTCAATGGGTGACGTAACCACCACATGTGGTGCCTACTACTAAACGGTTACAACTAGTTTATTGTACTCCAATACAAACATAATGTTTTTGTTGACCACTTTAATTGTATCCCAAGCGTTTTGGAAAGAAAAAAATTAATTTTTTAGTTCGGTTTTCTAATAAAGCGTGTTGTTTTAGTTTATTTAAACTGACATAAACGTCACAGACTTCATTTAAAATTTCATATTTGTGATATTGTCCTTTATCTCTAGTGTACTGGCATATAATGTAACATATGATATACAAAGGCCTATAAAAGTCCTAGGTCCAGTTCTAACATACAGTTTTGAGATAATATTTTCAAGCCTAAATTAGCATCCTAAATATCATGAGGCAGCATAAATTTAAAATAGTAGGTAACTGTAACTGTGCTGGTCTAAATGGTTATGTTCCTTGCCTCTAGACCTGAGAGTTGCAGATTCAAACCCTGCCAGTGTCGATAGATTTTTAGGATGGAAAAATCCAAGGAACAAGTCCTCTGGGAGAGACTTTAAGCCATGGGTCCTGAATCTGAAAATTTTCAGCCTCGTGAAAGAACCTTAAGCCTTAAAAGAAAGAGACCTCTAAGCAAAATTTACTGACCTTTATCATCCTAGTAAAACTTTAGTTGGCTCCTAGATGTCTCATTGAGTCAGTTTACTGACCACATGCCACTCATTGATATCTGTAGGGAAATAAGCATATCTAAATTAACTTGATCTAGAAACTCCTAACAAATGAGAGGCTATGGCTAGACTCAAAGGGCTGTAACACCAATAAGGAAATAGTAAGTATAGAAACGAATAAGTAAGTAAATAAATTATTATAAAATATAATTCTGAAGGAAGCACTGCACTAAATGAAATTTATTAAAACTGACTCCTTCCTGCAACATTATCTTATAAATATTTTATGGAATATGTACTTTCGTAATTATTTTTGGTAAATGAACTGAATCAGTATACTGTATACCAGTGTAAATTTAAAAAATATATATATACACAGTATATATAATTTTATATATGTATGTTGAATTCAACAAACATATCTTAAATTTCCCAGTAATGTTAAATTTTTCTGGGGATATACTGGAAGTCACGTATGTGTGTGTGGAGTTATTTGGATAATGATATTTATTCAGAATACAGCAAAATAAATTTAACTTTAATAATGATAAAGGGTTTAACAAAATAATAGCGTACATTTACTTAATATGTTGGTCTTGCAATATTTTATGGGCATAAGAATTACATAAAAAAAACAACAGCTGAAAACATGAAAAAGATATATAAGAGTGTTCTATTAAATGTTGTTACAAAAATATTTATACCTTAATTGAGGCGATGACTTCCTCGTTCAGTATCATAAACACATAATCGAACAACCTCGTACTAGTAGAGTACGTATATACGTTGTAATATTGCAGCGATGAACCTTTGTGGTGCAATCCAATTCCTAATACATAGTTATAGTTTAATGCGATGCACCAATATATAACAGGGTCCTTATTGTTATACCAACTGTTCGTTTAAAGCCACTAGTATCGTCATGTAATGTTCACGAGTTCTGATTATCTTGAAAATATACTTGTAATACACTCATGGAAAGACATTGCTTGAACACTATTCACTTCAAATATTAACTAATAGCAAGGTTCAAACACCATATATACATATATTGACTTAGGCTTTCACGGCCAGAGTCTCTGGCGAAACGTCGGGGAATTACAAGCCTCAAGACCACGGCCAACAGTCCGGAAATCTACAAGATCATCATACCATATACATGGTTCAACAAACACATTTGTTCACTTGTACGTAATTAAACATTAATTACTCCATTGTAAACTTCTTGCAATTGCCTGCCCAATACGTAGCAGGAGCAAGCAAATAGACTTGAACTATCTTGTTCTTAACTTTACTTGTTGTTGCCTGGTTCTTACATGAGTTTTTAATTGAGTGAGCTTGATTTTTACTTAACATTGACTGGATCTGCTCATAGCAGGAGCAGATTCTTAGCTTAGTAACTTGACTTGTAACTAATGACTAGTAACCTTGAATAATAACTCTTAATCATGAACTTAATCGTCCTGAATGGGAGCTAGACTTGAACTTGAATAATAATCTTAATCAACTTGAAAAAAAAAATGTCCCAAATGGGAGCTTGACTTGAACTTGAATAATAACTTAATCATAAACTCTCACCGCAAATGACGAGCTATATATAGGTTACAGTTCAGACTGACCGAGCTCATAAATAAAATAAATATATATATACAAAAAGTCGGTCTGAGGCTTAACAAACATAACTAAGCATAAACACAGCTAAGAATTCAAGTGAAATGATGCATAACGAATAAATTACATCCAAATTCCTAGCTGAGTATAAAATGTGAAGATGTAGAAAAATTACTATATATTGAATCTTAGGATTTAACAATATATATATATATATATTCAATGCCACCAGGTTATCATTACGACATTTCTGGTATTCTCTCCTGGCATCGGCATTATTGTAACCCACTTCTGAGGTTGGGTCACCTGGAAGGCAGAGTTAAGCTGCCCCATTGATGTATGATAGGTGGTGATGATAATAATGATGCCCCAAGAGAGTCCTTAATCCTAAACTTAATCTAATGATGTGAATATAATAATGATAGCCGAAAGATGTTTGGGGACTGTTTGATTAACAAGTGAGGGGGGGGGGGAAACCGTAAAAATCTCATCCAGAAAACTTGCCCCGACCAAGGATCAAATATCGGACTCGCTGCATGACAAGGCAGCATGCTACCTTGAGACCACAGTGGTGGACTTAATGTAATTTTTTGTAATGCCAATAAAATATTGTTAATTCCTGTTTGTAAAGGTACATTATCATCTTTATTAAATAATCATTGCTTAAGTTTCATTAACATTATGATAAATCAAATGTTTCCTATTTCTCCTCATATAAATCTTCTAAGTAGATCGCGATTTCAAGACCATAACGGTCTCATCTTCAGTACAATCTTGCCGACTGTTATGTCGATCAGAAGAAACACTTCTTCTTCCCTCTTCTTCATTTAATTGAATCAAAAGCCAGTCTAATTAAACAAATAGATAAACAAAATGAACTCACGGTTTGGGAAAAAATCCACATTCAGAAAAACAAAGGAAAACTTATGAACTTCGAAATTCCCACAAATCCTGACCTGATCCAGAGGTTCATCGGTCCACCAACAGATGGAAGAAGAAGTGTTTCTTCCGATCAATATAACATCAGTCGCCAAGATTTTACTAAAGATGAGACCGTTATGGTTTCGAAATTGCGATCTACTTAGAAGATTTATTTGAGGAGAGGTAGGAAACATTTGATTTTATCATAAATTAAACTTCATAGTGATTTGAAGAGAAAAATTATACGCTCAGACCGGGACTTGAACCCGGGAACTTGGTTCTCTAGACCAAGTGCTCTACCAACTGAGCTACCTGAGCAAGTACCGATCTAAACGCAAATCTTTCTCTATATACATTGTAATTCCCGTCCACCAAATTCTATGAAGCCATGCTTCTACCTGCAAATGGCGGCTCCTTTATTAAGAAGATATATTTGGGAACTATACATTACAGCCAGTACGGCTTTTTCCATGTTTTTATTATTGATTTCGTACATCTCAATGATGGATAAATCATATTTGAAGAGAAAAATCCCGGGTTCAAGTCCCGGTCTGAGCGTATAATTTTTCTCTTCAAATATGATTTATCCATCATTGAGATGTACGAAATCAATAATAAATTCATAGTGATTAATTCCTATAAAAGTTAAATTCATCAACATTGTTTCATAAAAGTCATCGAGAGTGAGACAAACCATATAAGACTGACAAAAATTTTCTCAAGCTTCTTGCTTAGACTCAAACAGCATGCATTTGCTTGTCAACTTGTAAAATAGACATCTGACATAGAGAAATTGTACTAACCACCCTACATATGCTTCTACACCATCTCATTCAACAACAAACTTCACAGCCTAAGACAAAGGCTCATAGGCAATCTCTATTAAATACACATATATGCACACATTTTTCTTTCTCTCTAATATATAGGAATTTAGTTAAGGAGACATGAAGTTTTGGGAGCCAATTGTTTGCTTACCACAAGGTGGAATTGTGCATCTTCCACATCTCCAGCACAGTTACAGTCAGAATTGCATCAAATGTTTAGTGGACAAATAACAAGCAAGATTTTGTGGCCTGCACATAGGCCAGATCTAATGTCATACACTATTTGTGATATATATTTAAAAATTTGTTTACTTACTTACTCACTGGCACTATCGAACCCGTAGGTTCATGGCAGCGCGGACATAAGCTCTCTATACATCCCTATCCTGAGCTAATGCTTTCCAATCATTCCCTGTATAATCTACTTCCTGCAAATCATAGTTAATGTTATTCTCCCACCTCATTCTTGGTCTACCAACTGGGCGTTTTCCCTCTGGCTTTCCTACAAGAAGCCTCCATGCAAGTCTTTCATTCCCCATACGTGCAACATGTCCTGCCCATCGCAGTCTACGAGACTGAACTGTTCTTATTATATCTGGCTTCCTATAAATACCATGTAGTTCATTGTATGTAGTAGTCTTCTCCATTCACCTGTCTGTTCATCTCTCTTTGATCCAAAAATTTTCCTAAGTACTTTATTCTCAAATACTTATGTATATAAAATTCATGCTTAAATGAGTTTAAAGATAAATATAAGAACCGGAATAAACTCTGAATGCTGTAGACTTGGGAAAGTAACTGATAATTTTGTAACAAGATTTTGGTAGTGATTAACAGCAACTGTCAGCCTGACAAGTACAAATTTTGTATTTCTATTATAAGCATTGCAAAAGTCCCCGAGATGCATACACATACCTCATGGTAACCAATCTAGTAGACCTTAACTGTAGGTGATGGGAGTGAAGATTATCTATGATGGTTTGATTATTTATATTGCTGAATAAGTGCAAATTTCCTTCAGTATCATATTCAAATTTTGTTGTTATATTTAGTTTAACATATTCCAGACCTCGACAAATTTATTTTTTTGAAAAGAAAAATTAACACTTGAACAGGGAATTGAACCCAGGACGCTCTATTTCTGTATGTCATTGTGCAGTCCATTACACCATTCAAGACCCAATACAAGCACTAAATCTTCTTTCCACTTATACAGTTCTTTTACATCTAAAGATAGATAGCTTGTGCTTAGATTTGTTGGCATTGTTAATAGCACGAGCTATCTGCCTTCGGATATAAAAGAATTATATAAATGGAAAGAAAATTTAGATGTTATATTGGGTCTTGACTGCACGCTGACATACAGAGTCAGAGGTCCAGGATTCAATTCCCAATTCAAGCTTTAATTTTTCTTTTAAAAAATCATATTGAGACATAAATTAATGAGTCATTTTTTAACATCTTACCTCATATTTTATGTTTTTTCAAACACCGGAACTAGTTTTCGAGAGAAGGATGTCTCCCATTTTCAACCGACATTATGAAATAATGTAAATTATGAAATAATGTCGGTTGAAAATGGGAAACATCCTTCTCTCGAAAACTAGTTCCCATGTTTGAAGAAACATAAAATATGAGGTAAGATGTTAAAAAATGACTAATTAATTTACGAATTAAGAACCTCATAATGTTATTTCCCATATTTAACTATGAAATCATATTGAGAGTTCATTAAAAAATAAAATTTTATGAAACATGTTTGAAGAATTGTTACTCTCATTGTCAGCTATGTCCATCTATTTCTGATAACAGCTCATTATACTTCTGACATCTTTCAACAATTTTTGTTCGATGTAACAAGATTTTACTATGATTATGATTGTAACTGAAGAAAACAATTGTCTCTAATTGACGATTTTTATTATTAATTTAACACTTCTCATTGAAGGATAATTGTCTCTAAACTAATAAAATGTTTATTCTTAACTTAATTTAATATGTATATATATTTTTTTTCGGGATGTTATTCTCCTTTACAATGGAAAACAGTGCCAGATTGACTACTGTATTCATGGCTTAACTCCTACCAAAGTTGTTCTGTAACTCCAAAGATTATTGTGTGTTATATGTTCATCAGTTGTGTTCTTGCATGGTTTTATTTACATGGCCTAGTAAATATGCAAAACAACAGATATTACGGTTTGGAAAATCAGATTTCTTGATTGAAACGACTCTTCATAATAAGAAAATTGGAGTCTGGTGTGATTTCAATGAATACTGTGTTATTGGCCCTATCTTTTTTTGAGGGTACAGTTGACAATATAAGGTACAGAAATAAGATTCTAGATCCATTATATATATTTGACAAATTAACATATGCAAAACATTTTTCTGATTATTTTCAAGAAGACTTTGTCATTGCACATACAGTGCATGCATCTTTGGCTGAAATATGCCGCATATTTGGGAACAGGATTATAAGCTGCTTGCTTGCAGCCCAGATCTTATCCCCATATGAATGAATATATGTTCTAAAATTTGATCAAATGGCACTGGTGAACTTGTGCATGTGATTAAAATTTCATAAGAAATATCTGTGGCTGCAAATGGAGTATATTTTCAATATTTGTTATAAAC
This sequence comes from Diploptera punctata, assembly GCA_030220185.1. Taxonomy (NCBI): domain Eukaryota; kingdom Metazoa; phylum Arthropoda; class Insecta; order Blattodea; family Blaberidae; genus Diploptera; species Diploptera punctata. The sequence goes on from JASPKZ010010694.1 coordinate 1,543,585, forward strand.
AAACTAAGTAAAAACACTAAGATCATATGAAAGAAGCATTTGTACATCACCGCAGATATGCAGACCACTTTTCCAGAAGTTGGGGTATGAACACAGTGGTAAAGCAGTTTAAAGGACAATAACATCCCTGTATATATATTATATTCTTTTCCTCCACAGATGAGAAGATAACGTGCAATGAACCAATTGAGCCTGAAAAGGGCACGTCAGAGATTCGTCCTACACCATATTCACTGCCAGATGGTTTCCATTGGGACACGCTCAATCTTGATGAACCACTTGTATTAAAAGAATTGTACATGCTATTGAATGAAAATTATGTAGAAGATGATGATTCCATGTTCCGATTTGATTATCCTCCAGAATTTCTCAAATGGTAATTCTTTTATTTTACTATTCTCATGTTTAGTAACCAATAAAACTAATATTTATATTGCTAATTAGTGAAGTAAGATGATAAAATGAAAATTTATAGAAACATATATATAGTATCTTATTTAGGCTAAGTGGATGTGTTTATTAAATGGATATAATAGCTTTCAATTGTATTTACATTAATGATATTCGTTCCTTAATTTATTAGAAATCTTTGTTGTTTGTTTTCAAATTATGCACAATTTCTGCAGTTCGTGTTATGTACGAGGGTTATACTGAAAGTCATGAGCAACATTTTTTAAACAATCATAATATTTATTTTAGACAAACCTAGTACACCATGTTAATCTACAGACCTTTGTGCTACTTTTCAACATAGTCTCCATTTCTTTGCACACATTTTGTCCAGCGTTCTACAAGCTTGAAAATTCCCTTATGATAGAAGTCCGTTCCAGCTGCTCGAAGACACTGATGCACAGCTTTCCGAATATCCTCCAGCGTCTCGTAGCGTTGGCCTCTCATCTGCTCCTTCACAGAACCGAAAAGATGGTAGTCGGAGGGTGCCAAATCGGGACTATAGGGAGGATGTGGAAAAGTTTCCCACCCAAATGTCCTGATCTTCTCCACAGTGGCACGAGCAGTGTGAGAACACGCGTTATCGTGTTGCAGAATGATCTTCCTTCCAGGGTGTTTGTCGTGCAATGCACGACGGAGCTTCACAAGTGTCTGGATATAGCGGGCAGCATTTATGGTTTGTCCAGGTTCAAGAAATTCAACCAGAATGCAATCTTGCGCATCCCAGAAGACGCTGCCCATAACTTTCCCAACAGATTGCACTGTCTTCGCTTTTTTCTTTGATGGCGAATTCAAGTGGTGCCATTCCATACTCTGGCGTTTTGTTTCAGGCTCGTAGCGATGAAACCAGCTTTCGTCACGTCACAATACTCGTCAAAAAATCATCAGCTTCATTTTGAAATCTCTGAAGAAGGTTATGGGTGATGGTTCTTCTCTGAAGTTTGTGGTCTTCACTCAATAAACGTGGAACCCAACGGGCACTAACTTTTCGGTAACCTAAGCCGTGAATCATTTCTTGCACTGCACTGTGTCCTACTGCAAGTTTTGTAGCGATTTCATTTACTGTGATACACCTGTCATCTCTAATGAGCACATCAACTCTTTCCTTGTTGCAATCCGTGGAGGCAGAGTGTGGGCGACCGCTACGAGGCTCATCTTTGATACTCGTGTTCCCATCTTTAAAATGTTGCACCCATCTCCTAACACTGCTGGCACCCATGCAGGCTTCTCCATAAGCACATTGAAGTCTTTGGTGAATATCAACAGCAGATTGTTCCTCTTTAACAAAGAATTCAATGACAGCGCGCTGTCGAAACGAAATATTGATGTCTGCCATTTTGGAAACATTGCGTGTGGTCACATGATACAAGCTATGATGCCACAAAACGGCAATGTGGTATAAAGTCTGTAGATTACGATCCTGCAGTTGTTTTTGTCACATTGTTGAAATTTGAATTTTAACAATGGGTTGCTCACGACTTTCAGTATGACCCTCGTAGATAATGTGTATTGCATTGTGTCTGGAGACATGTCTATGATGATTGTTGTTTCATATAAAATTATTCCCAATATAAAAACAACAGTTATAATTTTATTTAAATGTATTCTACCCTTAATACTATTGTAAATTAACTTTTTAACTCTTTTTCTTTACATTTTATCACACTCTTACAAAAATATTACATTATCAGTATACTGCGTTTTCTGGGAAAAATAAGATTTCAATATTTATAGAGGAGGTAGTTCATATCAAGCCAAGAAAAAATATATAAACTTAAATATAATGAATATCTTCTAAGTTATAGTATATTATTTACCACCACTGTCAGTTTAATTGTATGAGCAGCAGTATTCTACTTAAGTTCTTTGATGTGCTCTTTATATCTTTTTTTCTAGAGTACTTTTGTGTACTGTATATCTTTATTCTCCATATGACCTTCACCAATTGCAGTATAACCTTCCACCCTAAATCTGAGGGAATTGTGTATTCTTTGGAGCATCCATAGTTGTTATCACATAGTTTAAGGGGCTTGTAACACATTTTCATAGAGGGGGTATATAATTTTTGGAGATGCAAGGCTTGTAAATATCCCCAAACAAATATCTGAATTCTGTTTCTTCATATGTTGCAAATATGCTTACAGTATAAGGTTTGCTACTCTTAACAATACACTAGCCCCGACACAGAAGATATTAAGACCTTTGTTTTATTGGAACTTTTTTTTTGTAGCATTCCATTTCCTCAGCAAATTGGAACATTTTTCATAACACTGTATTTAATATGAATATATGAAATTGGAGTAACTGGTTTATTTTTATTTTTTTTGTAATTGGCCAAAGCACCTGCTATTATATTTCTCACAATTATATTTGAAATTGATAGAGAAATTTGTGGATATTTCACAATGCAAATTTTGATTGAGAAACATCGTGAATTTAATATAGAAACACACTTGGCATTTATTGACTTTAAAAAAGCCTTTGATAAAGTGAACAGATGTCTGTTATTTGAAATTTTGATGAAAGATCAGATCCCAAAGCAGATCATATATAATATTTATAACATTTATAAGTCAACTCTCATTGGAATAAAAATAAAAGAAAAAATAACTCAGTGGAAAGAACTAAACTGAGGAGTCAGACAAGGTTGTGGCCTCTCCCCTCTACTTTTTAACATATATATGAATAATAATTAAATGAATCGTGATTTCTTCTTACCTCATACTTCTATGTTTTTTTAAACACAGCACAGCAGTATCGGCGACACGTTGTCGTCATCATCAGCTGTTTTCACGACTGTCAATTTTTTCCTTTTTGCCAGTAATTATCCAAACTGCTATCTGGTGTTCTTTTGAAGGAATTACTTTTCTAAATTGCCATCTGGTGTTGTTTTGAAGGAATCATTTTCTAAACTGCCATCTGTTGTATTTTTGAAGAACTTTGTAATCAAACTCGGTTTGTCTGGAATCTCGAAGTTCATGGTTCTAGTATGGTTTTTTTGAATATATATTTTTTTCCCAAACTGTTAAATCCAAAGGTTTTGGATAGATGTTTCAAAAGTTTTGCTTCTTTTTCAATTCTATGATGCTCTAATAAACTATGTGCTGCTATAGCTGATTTTTCAATTTCTCCATTCTTTATGTTTATGAAGTGCTCTCTTTTTACGAGTTTCCAAGTTCCTTTTTTGTTTTTCCTATATATATCCTGTTGCAATCTTTACAATCAATTTGATAAATTCCAGATTTTTTGTTGTCTGGGGTGTTAACTTTATTATTAGTTAACAGAAGATTACCCAGGCTGAATTTGTTAATTGGGGCTAATGTTATATTAAATTTTCTGAAAATTTTTTGAAACTTATTATGAACTTCAGGATGGTAAGTGAATTTCTTGAATTTTACATCTTTCTTGGGACCATGATGTAAGGTGGTGTATTCCTGTAACCTTTTTTGTTGTTAGAATTTCTTTAATTTATTCTTTATAATGTCTTCATCGAAACCATTTATTTTAGCAACATGAACAATATGATTATATTCCTTGTCAAAATCTTCTACATTAAGTGGAATATTTAACAATCTGTGTAATAGACAACAAAGCTGCAAAGGTATGGGGATCCCAATAGGTAGCAGATTTTTGCTGACATTACAATTTGCCGATGATCAACTGGTTTTAGCGCAAGACAAATTTGATTTGGAATTCATGATAAAAAGGTTGAAAAACACATACGAATCATGGGGTCTCACAGTAAATTTACAAAAAACAGAATATCTGGCAATAAATAGCAATGAACGAGAAAATTTAATATTGGAAGAAGGAATCCAAATAAAGCAAGTGAAACAAACTAAATATTTGGGAATAATTATGGATAACATTGAAGGTATAGGCAAAGAGAACATAAAACATAGAATTGAATTGAGTAGCAAAATAATATCATCGTTAAATTCCATATGGTGGGATAAGCATATTAGGAAAGACACAAAAAAATATATTGGTAAAACATTGGTGGAATCTGTTGCAATGTATGGAAGTGAGGTATGGACAATCAATAAGTACTACAAGAATAGACTAATAGCTCTAGAAATGGATTATTTACGGAGAAGTGCCAGAAAGTCTAGATTAGAACATGTCACAAATAAGGAAATTAGAAACATAATGGAAGCAGAAGAAAGCATAATTGAAAGAATTGAGTAGAAGGAATTAAAGTGGTTAGGACATGTCTTACGAATGGAAGATGAGCGATGGCCAAAGCAACTATATGAATGGCATCCGAACAGAAAGAAGAAAAAGGGAGACCAAGGTTAACATGGAAGGAAAACATGAAGACAGTAATGCAAGCTAGAGGGCTAAGCATCGAAGATGCCCAAGACTGTAGGCTTTGGAGGTTTGGCACGGGAAGACGGCAGCAGCTGTAAAAACCCGAAGATAGATAGATAGAGAGTGTAATAGACTATTGAAAATTGCATGTTTGTGTGTCAAATGATTAAAACCTGAAGAAAAAAGGTTACAGGAATACACCACCTTACATCATGGTCCCAAGAAAGATGTAAAATTCAAGAAATTCACTTACCATCCTGAAGTTCATAATAAGTTTCAAAAAATTTTCAGAAAATTTAATATAACATTAGCCCCAATTAACAAATTCAGCCTGGGTAATCTTCTGTTAACTAATAATAAATGTAATACCCCAGACAACAAAAAATCTGGAATTTATCAAATTGATTGTAAAGATTGCAACAGGATATATATAGGAAAAACAAAAAGGAACTTGGAAACTCGTAAAAAAGAGCACTTCAGAAACATAAAGAATGGAGAAATTGAAAAATCAGCTATAGCAGCACATAGTTTATTAGATCATCATAGGATTGAAAAAGAAGCAAAACTTTTAAAACATCTATCTAAACCTTTGGATTTAACAGTTTGGGAAAAAATATATATTCAAAAAAACCATACTAGAACTATGAACTTTGAGATTCCGGACGAACCGAGCTTGATTACAAAGTTCTTCAAAAATACAACAGATAGCAGTTTAAAAAATGATTCATTCAAAATAACACCAGATGGCAGTTTAAAGAGTAATTCCTTCAAAAGAACACCAGATGGCAGTCTAGAGAATTACCGGCAAAAAGGAAAAAATTGACAGTCGTGAAAACAGCTGTTGATGACGACAACGTGTCGCCGATACTGCAGTGCTGTGTTTAAAAAAATATAGAAGTATGAGGTAAGAAGAAATCACGATTCATTTAATTATTATTAATTGAACCTCATAATGTTAAAAATTCCCAAATTTAATATATAAATATATATGAATGTCTCTATATTTAATTAATGTTGGGAAGTAAACATTATGAGGTATAATCATTAAAATTCATCGGAGAACATATTGTTTAAACAACTCACCTCATATGATTCATGCTTCCATGATATCGCGATTTCAAACATAGTCATGTTCATCATCAGCCATAACTCCGACTGACGAAATTCTTCGGCCGTCAACTATTATAATGTCGCCATCTTCAGTGCTGCCATCTATGGTTTGAATTTATGAACTTCGAAATCAATGTAATTTCGTTAGGGATATCAAAATTCATTGATCTATTTTTGTTTTTCTGAATGTATATTTTTTCCCAAACTGTCAATTCCAAAGGTTTCTCTACTTGTTTTAAAAGTTTAGCTTCTCTTCCAATTTTATGAATGTTCTAATAAACTATGTGCAGCAATTGCAGATTTTTCAATTTCACAATTTTAATATTTCTGAAATGTTCTTTTGTCCGAATTTCCAAATTCCTTTTTGTTTTTCCTATATAAACTTTATTGCAATCTTCACAATTTATTTGATAAATTCCAGATTTCTTACTGTCTGGAACATTTACTTTTTTATTGGTACTTAGAAGATTACCCAGACTAAATTTATTTATTGGTGCCAAAGAAATGTTGTATTTGTCAAAATTTTTTTGAAATTTCCTATGCATTTCAGGATGGTAAGTAATTTTCTTGTATTTTTTCTTTTCTTTGCAATTTTGTAGAGTAGTATATTCATTAAGTCTTTTTTTGTGTTTGAATTTCTTCAACTTATTTATAATTAAATTCTTTATCAAAACCATTTAATCTAGCAGTGTTTAAGATATGTTTAAACTCTTTATTGAAATTTTCTTCGTTTAATGGTACATTTGTCAATCTGTAAATTAAGCTATTGAATATTGCATGCTTATGAGCAATGTGATTGAAGCCTGATGATTTAATGTAATTATCTGTATGAGTTCCTTTTCTAAATATATCAAATTCAATTTTTCAGTGTTTGATCATTCCTAATTATACATAAATCCAAAAAAGGAATTTTGTTTTCTTTTTCTAATTCAACGGTAAACTTTACTGATTCATCCTGAAGGTTCAATAGTTTAAGAGCATCTTCAATATCTTTAGAATTTATTATTGCAAAAATATCATCCACATATCTGTACCAAGTCTTAAACATCCATGGGTATGCTTTAGTGATTTGACACTCCAAGTAACTCATGAACAAATCAGCTAAAAATGGTGAGAGCGGATTACCCATTGACAAACCCGAAACCTGTTGGTAAAATTTTCCATTATAGGTAAAATAAGAATTACTGACACATAGCTTAGTAAGAGTTATATATTCCTCTAATATTTCATTTTTAATATTTAGAGAACTTAACCATTTCCTCAAAAAATTTAGCATTTTTTCAACTGGTATACTAGGAAACAATGAAATTACATCAAATGAAACCAATCTGTCATCATGTCCTAGACTCATATTTTTCAATTTGTCAACCAATTCCAAAGAGTTCTGAATACTTTTAGTGTCAAATTTGGGAAACTCATTAAATTTTTGTACCAGCCATTTAGATAAATAATAGCATGGTGAACCAATGTTGTTGACTATAGGTCTCAATTTTATGAATCTTTGGTAGACCGTACATTCTAGGATTTCTTTGGCACCAATAAATAAATTTAGTCTGGGTAATCTTCTAAGTACCAATAAAAAAGTCAATGTTCCAGACAGTAAGAAATCTGGAATTTATCAAATAAATTGTGAAGATTGCAATAAAGTTTATATAGGAAAAACAAAAAGGAATTTGGAAATTCGGACAAAAGAACATTTCAGAAATATTAAAAATTGTGAAATTGAAAAATCTGCAATTGCTGCACATAGTTTATTAGAACATCATAAAATTGGAATAGAAGCTAAACTTTTAAAACAAGTAGAGAAACCTTTGGAATTGACAGTTTGGGAAAAAATTTACATTCAGAAAAACAAAAATAGATCAATGAATTTTGATATCCCTAACGAAATTACATTGATTTCAAAGTTCATAAATTCAACCATAGATGGCGACAATAGAATAGTTGACGGCCGAAGAATTTCATCAGTCGGAGTTATGGCTGATGATGAACATGACTATGTTTGAAATCGCGATATCATGGAAGCATGAATCATATGAGGTGAGTTGTTTAATCAATATGTTCTCCGATGAATTTTAATATATGAATGTCATTATAAAAGACTTTAGAGAAACAAAACACGGAAGTATCACTATCAATAGAAATTTAAAATTAGATATAATAATGTTTGCAGATGATCTTGTTTTACTAGCAACATCTGAAGATGATTTACAATGGTCAGTGCATAATTTAAATTTGATAGACCAGAAATATTCAATGGAAATATCTACCAATAAAACTAAAATAATGACCTTTTGTGGAAAATCCCCAATACCAAGCAAAATTTGTTTAAATAAAATTTTAGAGAGAGTTAATGAGTTACTTATTTGGGATATAAACTCTCTTTTGTTGAAAATTTGGATTTATCAGAGAAAATTGTGAAATTCAACAAATCAATGGGAATCATTAATAGAGTTTTAAAACCTTCATTAGTGCAAAAATCAACTCGTACTCGTCTTTATCAAATAATGGCTCGACCAGTCCTATGTTATGGGAGTGAAGCGTGGACTATAAGGACGAGAGATGAAAGCAGACTAACAGCTTGTGAGATGAGATTTATGCGCCGAACAGCTGGCTACACCAAATGGGATCGAAAGAAAAATGTAGCAAACCTTCAAGAACTTAATGTGTCACCCAATATGGGACTAAAATATCCAGATATCAGCTTACATGATAGTGTGTGAACATGTCTCAAGAATGGATAGATCCAGGATCCCCAAGGCAATAATGAACTACTGTCCAAATGGGAAACGGTCACTTGGTCGACCTATGAAAAGATGGCACGAAAACCGCTTTCTCAGGCTGTAACAGTTCTTCTAGGACTAATACCTGGCTGGATGATGATGATGATGATGATGAGAGAAATTTGTAACTCACATGTCAGTGCAATAAGTTTTCAAAATGAATTCACTTTTCTAAAATTATAATAAACATTCTGTAGTAAATTTTACACAATAAATTGAATAAATGATAATACAGTAATACAGTAATAAGCAATATGAGTTCATAGGAGAAATAATAGTGTAGATAAAGTTGTAGTTGGTGTGCTCAAGACAATCATAGTTTATTTATTTGTCCTTGTGATAGGAAAGTAAAACTTCATAAACTTGTGTGTGCATGTGCATGCGAATGCCAATTGCTAACTCACACACTTTTGTGCTTTAGACAACTTAATAAATAAAAGTGAAGATTTTAACACATTATGAACACATGGAAATTATTTCTTCTTCTTGTACCTCATTCCATCTTCTGATGGATGAATCTCCAACAATCACAATTCTTCCAGATTTCTCTCTCCATTATTCCCTTTTATTTCTGTCTTTATTTATTTTTCAATGTCTCACTTGATTAATTCCATCAGTGAATCTGTGGTCTTCCTCTAAGTTTCCTTCCTCTTACTTTTAATTCTAAAGCTCTTTTTGGCTGCCTGTTATCCAAGTTGTTTACATGACCATTCGTTTGCAAACTTTCTCTTTGAACGTTTTTGATCTTTATATAAAATATTGTATTGAGTAGAAAATTATTAAATCTTGACTATCTTGATAATTACTGAAGATCAATGTTTTTAAAATACATTTTGAAACTCCGTTGAGGTTACTGTGTTAAAGTTTTAATAATTGTGTAACAGTACCTGATATCTCAGTCGTCCTCAATAATTTGTCCCCTATAAAACAACACTGCAAATTATTGAGGATGACTGAGATATCGGGTACTGTTATACAATTATTAAAACTTTAATTACTAAAGATACAAAAGTATTAATTATAAAGAGATCATAATTTGAGGAATTTCAAATTTAACCTTTAGAAGACTTGTGGGACATATTTGTCCCATGAAATGTAAAGCCCTAAAAGACTTAGTGGACATATTTGTCCCATGATAATATTATTTGTTCGTAAAATTACAAAAATTAAAAAAAATATTGTAAAGAAATTATTAGTGGCTCTAACCTATTGTGTTCCAATCAAGTATTCACAAAAAAATTAAAAAAAACACATCATGTGCCTTTTTCACCCCTAATTTTTACATATTTTTCCCATGATAACATTATTTATTTGTAAAATTATAAAAATTCAGTAAATGTTGCAAAGAAGTTATTTGTGGCTCAAACCTATTGTGTTTTAGATCAAGTATTCATAAAAAATAAAAAAAAACATGTCTTTTTCACCCCTAATTTTGTATTTAAATTATAATGAGTTAACATGGTAAATATCTTGTTAGTATTTATTTTTAAAAAATATCTGATATGCTACTCACATTATTTTGATAATCCAGGATGCCATATATGTGAAGCCATTTTTTTATATGTTAAAAAACAAACCACAGTCTACAGTTACTAATTCAAGACTGAATGTTAGTGTGGTATGTTATAAGGTTTGCTAAGGTTTGAGTGCCACAGAAAAAAAAAAAATGTGCTGATAACTCTGTCGTCAACAAGGCAGGGTACTCATGTTTAGGCTTTCAAAGCAGATTTTTCATGGCACACGTGTTCAAACTACGTCATCAAATTCCCCTTGCAAGAGTACAGTCACCTTCAAATCATAAACTGAACCCATTATAAAGTTAAACCAAAAAATATTGACCTCGCAAAATTTTAACTTTTAATAATACAATTCTCTATTGTATGTAAAAATTAAACATTTCATTGAATAATACACTCCTTTATGAATGAAATAAAAGTTATTTTATACTTATATCTCTTATAGTTTATCGTAAAAAATTTTTTTTGTTAGTATGCACAGACAGGGATTTAAATTCCGTCCAGCAGTTCATGCGGTGTTTTTAAATACCCCAGAATATAAAGGTTAATGAGATCACATTATTTTCTTAGGTATGCTGTATTTACTGTAATTTGCAGGGCACTACAGCCTCCTGGTTGGCGACGAGACTGGCATTGTGGTGTTCGTGTTACTAAAAGTGGAAGACTTGTGGGTTTCATTAGTGCCATCCCTGCTACTGTTAGAATATATAACCAGTAAGTTGTTTATTTCACACACTGTAAATTTCATGTTAAAAGTAGTGCAAGGACTGCATAAACTAACCGAATTCCCCAGCAAGTCAAATTTATGTTCTGATTTTGCTAGTATATAGAAAATATCTTTCTTTTTGATAATTAAATAATGTATACCAACTACCAAGTTCTATTGCTAGAAAACAAAAATTACACCCAATAGACAATAGAAAATGTTCTCACTAAAATTTCAGCTTTCAGGTTAATCTCCACTCTTAGTGGTCCGATTTACTTGGTTAAATTCAATATTACTTTTCTTTTATGAGGTAAGATGTTTGCTGTCTCAAAAAAACTTGATTACTTTTCTTATTCAAATGTTACATTTGAGCTTCATTACAAGAAAAATGAAACATGGTAGTTCTCATTAATATTTAAAAGAAGTGACACTATGATGTTTATTTTAATTAATAAATTGAGTTTAGATTTAACAACTCACCTCATAATTGTAGAGTAATTGTTAATTAATAGGAGTTAGAATATTCACTACTTACCTCATATGGTAGTTATTCATAAATTAATTATGGAAAATAACATTATGAGGTTTTCAATTAAGAAATATTAATTAAATGAATCATATCTCACCTCATATTTTATGTTCTTCAATCATGGAAACTGCAGTCATGATGATGGCTAAGATGGGAGGGATTCGTCTTGAAAACTGCAGTTTCCATGCTTGAAGAATACGAAATATGAGGTGGCATACGACTCATTTAATTAATTCAATATTCATAGGAAATAACATTATGAGGTTTCTTTTAATTATTATGAGTCAGAATAGACAATCCAGATTACTTGATAATGAGGGATCCATAACATGGTCAAAAAATGAAATAATTATAAATATGTGGTACAACTATTTTAAAACATTATTAAATGCGAGTGAAAATGTAACAGGAGGAGTAAATATGTGGAAGAGGTGTTGGATACAACAATAACAACAACTGAAGAGATAGATCTTAGACATGCTTGCGGTAGAAATTGCAATCCAAGAAATAACAAATCCGAAGGAATTGATGAAATCACTATAGAAATGTTAAAAGCAGCGTGACCAATTTCATATCAGTGGTTTTATAGAATATTGAGAATAATTTGGACAGAAAATGTTATCCCAAATGATGGACAATAAGGCATAATTGTTATGATTTACAAAAAGGGAAACAGAATCTTATGTACAAATTATAGGAGCATAACTCTGCTATGATAAAACAGAAATTACTAATTTTTGAAAGAAAAATTTTAAGAAGAATATTTGGACCAAATAGAGGAACTGATAACTGTTGGAGAATCAAAACAAATAAAGAACTAAACAAATTAATTAAAAATCAGAACATAGTAAACCATATATGATCTCTCAGAATTGGTTGGCTTGGGCACTTGATAAGAATGGATGATCAGAGACTGGTCAAAAAACTCTACAAATGGAAACCTATAGGAGGCAGAGCTGTAGGAAGACCGAAGATAAGATGGGAGGATGACACAAAGAACGATCTAAAGAAAATGAAAGTGACTAATTTGAATATGGCAAGAGACAGATTGGCATGGAGCAGGATTGTTGAGAAGGCCAAAACTTTCACTTTTGAAGTTGGCGTGCCTTAAGATGATGATGAACTCTTCTATGTCACTGCTTTAAAATTTATGAAAGAATCTTGGCCAGAAGATTAAATAAAGCAATAGGGAAAAAACTTAAGAGAAGAACAATGTGCCTTCAGGAGCCGAAGATCAACAGTGGATTTAAGATAGTTTATTGAGAAGAAATAGTAATACGGAACAGAAATATATATATTGCCTTTATTGATTTTGAAAAGGCATACAATACTGTTCTAGTAGAAAAATATGGGAAGCTTTACAAAATTTAAAGGTGCCAAAGAGTTTAATTGAAAAAAATAGAAGCACATACAGTAAATGTGAAAACTGCATTAAGACTCCAGTAGGAATGACACAATGGTTTAAAACAAATGTTGGAGTTAGATAAGGTATCACCTTTTTTGTTCAGACAAGGGAGTGTGTTATCACCTATTTTGTTCAGACAAGGGAGTGTATTAAGTGCCATAATGAATGAAATTAAAAATCAAGTTTTAGGGGAAGGCAAAAAAACCAGACATGAAAACCTTCATCTTCGCAGACAATGTAATGATTTGGGAAATTAAAAAAAATACCATAGACTTGAATGTTGGAAAACAGTTTCAGAAGAATATGGATTAAAAATAAATATTGAGAAAATGGCAGTCATGAAAATATGTAGAAACTAGAACGATGATTGGAATATTAAGTTACCAGGCATAAATCTACAAAAAGTGGAAAAAATTACATAATTAGGAATGGTGTTAAATGCAAATGGGAAAATAGACTGAAATCAATAAAAGAATAGAGAAAGGATTAAAATTTATATATTAAAAATCATCGGAGAACATATTGTTTAAATAACTCACCTCATAGGATTCATGCTTCCATGATATCGCGATTTCAAACATAATCATGTTCATCGTCAGCCATAACTCCGACTGTTGAAAATCTTCAGCCGTCAACTATTCTATTGTCGCCATCTTCAGTGCTGCTATCTATGGTTGAATTTATGAACTTCGAAATCAATGTAATTTCGTTAGGGATATCAAAATTCATTGATCTATTTTTGTTTTTCTGAATGTAAATTTTTTCCCAAACTGTCAATTCCAAAGGTTTCTCTACTTGTTTTAAAAGTTTAGCTTCTCTTCCAATTTTATGATGTTCTAATAAACTATGTGCAGCAATTGCAGATTTTTCAATTTCACAATTTTTAATATTTCTGAAATGTTCTTTTGTCCGAATTTCCAAATTCCTTTTTGTTTTTCCTATATAAACTTTATTGCAATCTTCACAATTTATTTGATAAATTCCAGATTTCTTACTGTCTGGAACTTTGACTTTTTTATTGGTACTTAGAAGATTACCCAGACTAAATTTATTATTGGTGCCAAAAAAATGTTGTATTTGTCAAAAATTTTTGAAATTTCCTATGCATTTCAGGATGGTAAGTAATTTTCTTGTATTTTTTCTTTTCTTTGCAATTCTGTAAAGTAGTATATTCATTAAGTCTTTTATTGTGTTTGAATTTCTTCAACTTATTTATAATTAATTCTTTATCAAAACCATTTAATCTTCTAAGTACCAATAAAAAAGTCAAAGTTCCAGACAGTAAGAAATCTGGAATTTATCAAATAAATTGTGAAGATTGCAATAAAGTTTATATAGGAAAAACAAAAAGGAATTTGGAAATTCGGACAAAAGAACATTTCAGAAATATTAAAAATTGTGAAATTGAAAAATCTGCAATTGCTGCACATCATAAAATTGGAAGAGAAGCTAAACTTTTAAAACAAGTAGAGAAACCTTTGGAATTGACAGTTTGGGAAAAAATATACATTCAGAAAAACAAAAATAGATCAATGAATTTTGATATCCCTAACGAAATTACATTGATTTCGAAGTTCATAAATTCAACCATAGATAGCAGCACTGAAGATGGCGACAATAGAATAGTTGACGGCTGAAGATTTTCAACAGTCGGAGTTATGGCTGACGATGAACATGATTATGTTTGAAATCGCGATATCATGGAAGCATGAATCCTATGAGGTGAGTTATTTAAACAGTATGTTCTCCGATGATTTTTAATGATTATACCTCATAATGTTTGCTTCCCAACATTAATTAAATATATTTATATATTAAATTTGGGAATTTTTAACATTATGAGGTTCAATTAATAATAATTAAATGAATCGTGATGTTTTCTTACCTCATACATCTATGTTTCTTTTAACACAGCACTGCAGTATCGGCGACACTTTGTCGTCATCGTCAGCTGTTTTCACGACTGAGTCGTGAAAATATATATATTGCCTTTATTGATTTTGAAAGGCTGTGTTAAAAGAAACATAGATGTATGAGGTAAGAAAACATCACGATTCATTTAATTATTAAAGGATTAAAAGTTTATAATTTAACTAAAAAATTAATCTGGAATAAAGATATATCCACCAAGAGTAAAATGGTATTGTATAAAACTTATTTCAAACCAGTTCTAACATATGAAACTGAGACTTGGACATATACAAAGAAGGACTTGAGCAGAATCCAAGCTACAGAAATTAAATTCTTACATGGAATGGTAAATAAAACAAGGAGAGATAGAATAAGGAATGACAAAATTAGGGAGACATTAAGTGTAGAAAAATTAACAACAGATATAAAAAAAAGTAGACTAAAATGGTTTAGACATTTAAAAAGAATGGAAAAGTAAAGACTACCACAAAAACTGTTAAATCTGAAGATACAAGGAAAATGACTAGGAGGTAGACCATGATAAATATGGATTAACTAAGTGAAGAAAAGTCTACAAGAGAGAGGATACAACTCAAAAAAATCCTTTCCCTACTCATAATCATTTAATTAAATTTATTAGTTTGATCCTTTCGGGAAATTCTCGTATAAGACATGAAAGCATAACAATAGTCCCTTCGATTGGTTGCTGGCCAAAGGAAGGCAAGACCAGTGATGGGGCTGCCATCTTATAGCCCCTGGTCAGGCTTTTCTGGAGAAGAAAAGAAAATAAAGGAAAGAAGAAATGGAAGAAACGAAAGACTCCCTAGCCCTCGGATGCCCTAATAGCGTCGGGGTCGAAAAAACAAGAGTTTGGTTTGGTTAGATAGTAAAGTTAAAAGGGTGCAAAACACAAGTAAGTGGAAGAAATGTTTTGCTCAGCTTGGGCATCCACATATCCCCTAGATGAGGACCCCTGGAATATATTAAACAGTACCAACTAAATTGGAAACATCGTCTAGAAAGAATGAGTTCAAATCGGATCCCCCAAAGCTGTTTATAATTATATACCAAGAGGATGAAGATCACTGGGCCGTCCTATGAAACGCTGGAGGGAAAATTTTCTGTAGGATCGTAACAGGCCTTGGCCTAATACTTGGAAGGAAGAAGAAGAAGAAATTTATTAATGATAGTTGTTCGAGTGATTTTTAAAATTTTGGATTTCAGGTAAACCCTCACTTTTGGTGATTTTTTAGATCATACCTTTATCATTTTATTTCAATAGCATGTGCTGATTTCATTGTGAAAAAAAAAATTGTGACCTCTAGAGTTAATTTTTTTAAATTTCTGCTTCAGGTTAACCCCCCACACATAATTGTATGATTTTTCTGCTTAAATAACTCAATTCTACATTTCATAACTGACTGCTATTTGCTGAGAATGATAAAAATTACTTGAAGCTTCCCAGATTATATAAGTGAGTTGTATTACAATGAATGAAATGAACAGTAATAAAAGATTAAATTAATATTGAGAAGCTAAAGTTATTACTATCATAGAAATAAGTAAATTAATGAACACAATTAAATTATTGTGCCTGAACCGGTAATGGATGGGAATGAAGCCTGAATGAGCTCAGTGGACAGAGCATTAGCAAGGAAAGCTAAAGGTTCGGGGTTCGATTCCGGTTCAGGTAGAAATTTTTCTCTTTACCATTGATTTACAATAATTTAATTGTGTTCATTAATTTACTTATTTCTATCATAGTAATAGCTTTAGCTTCTCAATATTAATTTAATAAATAATGCTATAGCTGTGTGGAGTCCCTTCATGTCTTCTTCAGGTAGAAGCCATTCATTGTGAATTTGTGAATTATGATTGATTGCAATTGAATGTGGACCAGTAGAGTAAGGTAAAGGAAGGATTTCTGCTTGGATGGGAATGAAGCCTGAATTAGCTCAGTGGACAGAGCGTTAGCACGGAAAGCTAAAGGTAGGAGGTTTGATTCCTGGTTCAGGCAGAAATTTTTCTCTTTACCATTGATTTACAGTAATAAAAGAGTTAAAAGAGGGAAGTAAAACTATTCCAAAATTATTTCTTATTTCATTCCCTCTCTTTATGGTTCTAAAAAAAAAGAGTAATTCTTAATTCAATAGAATTAAAGTTTTGTTCAGAATGTTCATGTGGTAAAAATATTCAAAATGGGCAGCTATTGAACTTTTATAGGGAAAAAATCACTATAAGGTTTAATTTAAGATTCAATTTAAATGCTTCATACCTCATCTCATATCCAGTCTTCTAAGTAGACTGCAGTTTCAAAGCCTTTGCGGCTTTATCTTCAGTACTTTCTCGTCGAATGATGTTATGTCGATCAGAAGAACTACTTTTCTTCCCTCTGTTGGTGGACCAATAAACCTCCGAATCCAGTCGGAATCCATGGGAATTTCGAAAAAAACTATGAACTTCGAAATTCCCATGGATTCTGACTGGATCCGGAGGTTTATCGGTCCACCAACAGAGGGAAGAAGTAGTTCTTCTGATTGACATAACATCATTCGACGAGAAAGTACTGAAGATGAAGCCGCCAAGGCTTTGAAACCACATTCTTCTTAGGAAACTGGATATGAGGTGATGTATGAAGCATTTTAATTTAAGCTATCACTATGTTATGATTAATTTATTTATTCATGGTGCAACAGGTCTAGAAGGCTCTTACAGAACAAAAATTGCTAATTACAGCATACAAGTAAATGTGGATGGTTTCTAGAGAGTCTTTGTAAAACTTTCTTATTTTATAATTTATATTTTTTTAGTTCACAGAAAATGGTAGAAATAAACTTTTTTATGTGTGCACAAGAAACTTCGTTCAAAAAGAGTAGCGCCTGTATTGATACGAGAAATTACGCGACGAGTGAATCTTACAGGCATATTTCAAGCTGTATACACTGCAGGGGTTGTTTTGCCGAAACCTGTTGGAACTTGTAGGTAAGCTATAATAATTCTTAATTTTGTTATGATAAGATTATTACTACATAATCCATATATATGAACGAGTAATAAAACTGTTAAATAACAGTAAATAAATCAGATTTTACACCTTGCCTCATATTATGTATCCTCTCCAGGACTGATATATAAAAGTTGATTTTTTTACTTCTGGCAACAACAATTTTTTTTTCTCTCAATACATAGCATACTTATATGATTCTAAGTTTTACACACCTTTGATGTAGTCACCAGCATGTTGGATCTTGTTGGCATTGCTTAATCTGTTGATGGTGATTCATAATTCCTATTACAAACTTCTGGGGGTTGTAGAGGGGACTTAGTAGATAAAGTTTTGATAAGGAACCCATGTCATTTCGATGTAAAATAAGTTTGGAGATTGAAACACATTGGGCTGATATTGAGTATCTTGTGTTTGAGAATAAGTATTACAGACCCTTCTAGGGGCTGTACTACACCTGTCGAGTCGGAGGAAGATCTTTGCACGAATTCTGGCAACAGTAGAAATTATTGAGCACACATTAGGTCTTGTAGAGTGTGTGTATGAAAACATGCGTCACAGGTACACTTTTGTGCAACGAACAACAAGGTCACTACATGGAACAATGCTTGTAGTACAACCCCTAGAAGTTTGTAATACTTATTCTAAAACATGAGATACACGGTATCAGCCCATTGTGTTTTGATCTTCAAACTTATTTTACATGAAAATGGTACGTTTCCGGACATGAGTGCATCAAAACTTTGTCTACTAAGTTTCCTCAACAATCCCTACAAGTTTGTAATAGGAATTATGAATCACCCTGTAGAGCAGTCAGTTGCCTGTAAAATGTGATCTGTTCAAAAGGGAATCCTGTGAAGTGGTTCCTTCATCTTAGGGATTTAAATCCAGTGAGCATGTAAGTGATAGAGCACTTCCTAGACCCAGTGATTGAACAATTTAGACACATCTTCTGCTGTATGCTGCCTAGCATACAGGACGATAGGTGGGTTATCAATAAAGTGTCACCGTTTTCTTCTCAGAGCTACTTGCAAATAGTTTCACAAAAATGAAGAATCGTACTCCATATTAACGTTTTACCTTGGAGTATAGTATGTTTTAAGATCACAACATCCCATTCATAGGCAAGAATGAACATAAATCAATGGTAAAGAGAAAAATTTTTGCCTGAACCGGGAATCGAACCCCGAACCTTTAGCTTTCCGTGATGATTCATTGCAATTGAATGTGGGGCCAGTAGAGTAAAGGTAAAGGAAGGATTCTTGCTTGGATGGGAATGAAGCCTGGATTAGCTCGGTGGTCTGAGTATTAGCACAGAAAGCTAAAGGTTCGGGGTTCGATTCCCGGTTCAGGCAAAAATTTTTCTCTTTACCATTGATTTACAATAATTTAATTGTGTTTATTAATTTACTTATTTCTATCATAGTAATAGCTTTAGCTTCCCAATATTAATTTAATAAATAATGCTATAGCTGTGTGGAGTCCCTTCATGTCTTCTTCAGGTAGAAGCCATTCATTGTGTATTTGTGAATGATGATTCATTGCAATTGAATGTGGGGCCAGTAGAGTAAAGGTAAAGGAAGGATTCTTGCTTGGATGGGAATGAAGCCTGGATTATCTCGGTGGTCTGAGCATTAGCACGGAAAGCTAAAGGTTCGGGGTTCGATTCCCGGTTCAGGCAAAAATTTTTCTCTTTACCATTGATTTACAATAATTTAATTGTGTTTATTAATTTACTTATTTCTATCATAGTAATAGCTTTAGCTTCCCAATATTAATTTAATAAGAATGAACATAACCTTCACATTGGGTGGTGGTCTGCCAAACTATTGTTTTTCGTAGTGTTGCCACCCCTCCAATTGGCATATCAACTATGGTTTATAAGATCTGGCCCAGGTCTCATCAATTGTAAAATGTTACACTATAAAAAGACCTCTCCTTCATGTTAATGGTGCTGCAGGAGAGTTTGAGAAGCATCATATGATCTCCATTTTCTATATCCATTAAAGCATGCAGAGCCCATTTTGAAGGAATTTTCTGCATTTTCAGACAGTCCTTCAGGTTGTGAAGCACAGTCGAAGATGCCAATCTTGTATCTAGTGCTAACCCCTGAATCGTTAGATTCCAATCTATCTCCACTAATGCAAACACAATCTGTACATCTTCATCACTTACTGGTGGATGACAAGATTGAGGCATGTCCAACACACTTTCGCATCCTTGTCTCGGGCTATAACCTGCATTACTACCGTAACACAGCTACACTGCTAGCGTCTTGCATCATTTATGACACTGTTGCGCTGTGCAACCTCTAGCACATTGAATTTTAACCAAGTTCTCTGTTCCTGCTTTGACATATTGCAACTGTATTCTGCAAGCTCTTGCTCAAACTGCTTGTCTTCTTGTTGTTGATACTGTGAAAGGACATAGTGGGGGGAGGAATAGTTAATTTGTTTTGACGGAGGGGAAGCATGTAAGCAATCTGTGGTATAAATGACATTGTCTGGCTTCTTTGCACAGCATCGGTGCAGCATTGTTACCACTAAAACTAATTCACTGGCACTACCCATAGGTTCATGGCTGCATGGACATAAGCTCTCCACACATCCCTATCCTGAGCTTATGTTTTCCAATCATCCCCTATATAATCCACTTCCCTCAAATCATGGTTAATGTTATTCTCCCACCTCATTCTTTGTCTACAATCTGGGTGTTTTTGTATATTTAAATTAATATTGGGAAGTAAACATTATGAGGTTTTATCATTAATAGTGAGTGGAGAACATATTTTTATCGACTCACCTCATATAATTTAAAATTTCTTATATACCGACGGTTTCAGACAATATCAGACTGAGGGACATGATATTGTCTGAAACCGTCGGTATCAAAGAAATTTGAAATTATATGAGGTGAGTCGATAAAAATATGTTCTCCACTCACTATTAATGGGTGTTTTTGCTCTGGTTTTCCTACAAGAAGCTTCCTTGCCCCTCTTTCAATCCCCATTTGTGCCACATGTCCTGCCCATGCAGTCTATGTGACTTAACTATTTTTATCATGTCTGGTTTCCTATAAAGATCATGTAGCTCACTGTTATGTAGTCTTCTCCATTCACCTGTCTGTTCATCTCTCTTAGGTCCAAAAATGTTCCTAAGATATTTTCCTCAAATACTCTTAATATTTTCTCCTCCCTTAAAGTAAGAGGCCATGTTTCACATCCATATAATATAACTGGGGAGAATAACAGTTTTATATATTTTCAGTTTAACATTTTTTTTTTTTTTAGAGAAATTGGGATGGCAAGAGCCCCTGTAATACATAATAGCTTGCAATTTCCAAAATTAAGCCTATGTTTAATTTTTTTATGCATCTCGTTCCTATTTGTAATTCTTGTTCCTAGGTATTTGAATTCTGCTGCTTCTTCAAAATTTCCCTCATTTGTCATTAACTGTCCATATACATTATATAATTTTTTCTATGTGTGAATATATATTTATTTATTTATTTTTTTTTTATTTCCAGTCCAAATTTTCTACTGTTACTTAATAGAATGTGCATATTGGGCCTTAGTATCGCCTTGCTATTGCCTAATAATTAGGGCACGGATGTTTCTTCTTCTTCCTCCCAAGTATTAGGCCAAGGCCTGTTACGATCCTATAGAAAATTTTCCCTCCAGTGTTTTCCGGGAAATTCTCGTATAAGACTTGAAAGCATAATAATAGTCCCTTCGATTGGTTGCTGGCCAAAGGAAGGCAAGACCAGTGATGGGGCTGTCATCTTATAGCCTCTGGTCAGGCTTTTCTGGAGAAGAAAAAGAAGAAATGGAAGAAAGGAAAGACTCCCTAGCCCTCGGACGCCCTAATAGCGTCGGGGTCTAAAAAACAAGAGTTAACCAAGAGAGGTTAGATAGTAAAGTTAAAAGAGTGCAAAACACAAGTAAGTGGAAGAAATGTTTTGCTCAGCTTGGGCACCTTGTGGTCGCCATCCACATATCCCCTAGATGAGGACCCCTGAGGCCGGATGTTTATGACCTTAAAATGTTTAAAATTCTCTTAAAATGATCTAAAAGTGTAAAAAAATGACCTAAATGAAAATTATAAATTTCATAATAATTAGGCCTAACTAATTAATAATTATAAATTTATTAATTAGAAATGAATCAAGAGAAAATAATGGTTATTATTGATTGGGGTAACTATTCTAAAGCAATTTCTGTTCTTAGTAGTAATATAAAATAATTAAAAAATAATTATTATCACTAGGTCAATCTCATTTCTATTAAACTAATAATTAGGGCACGGATGTTTATGACCTTAAAATGTCTAAAATTCTCTTAAAATGATCTAAAAGTGTAAAAAAATTACCTAAATGAAAATTATGGTTGGTTGGTTGGTATCTAATGTCGAGCACTTGATAATGAAATCATTCGCTCTCTTGCACTCCAATATTTAGCAGAAAGGCTGGTCTCTTCTACAAAAGCTGGACAACGGAGGCTTTCCATATCTTCATTTAAATTGCAAAAAGGACATTTAGGTGAATCTGTTATGCCAATTCTGTGTAGGTGTTTATTCAAGCAGTCATGTCCCGTTAGCAGTTTGAATGTTGCTACTGCAGATTTTCTTTGTAATGTAGTAATGTCATAAGCGCTTGCAGATTTTCCCATTCCTTTCCAGATGTTTTGGTGGTGTATTCTTCTCTAAGCTTATTGATATATTTATTTGAGATAATTCTTTTGATAGAGTGAAAGGAAACTGGAGTAGAAGTTGGGTTTGAAACAATTTTGCTACCCTTCTTGGCTAGAAAATCGGCTATTTCATTGCCTGTCACTCCACAATGGGCCGGAATCCATTGAAGTACAACTTTTTTATGTAGACGGGATAACTGTTTTATCATTTTGTGACATTCGATAATTTTGATGCTTTTGGGTGTTGTGTCTCGTGTTATAGCGAGAATGGCTGCTTTGGAGTCACATAGAATTACAACTTTTGTAAATTTTTGGATGTGATATAAAAGATTTTGTAAACTTAAGAAAATTGCTAGAATTTTGCCATCAAAGTTTGTTGAATTTGTGTTTAGTTTACGATAAAAGGAAAAAAGTGGACATACTGCACCAGCACCAGTGCCACCGTCATTTGGTAGGCTGGAGCCATCTGTAAAAATATGTATCCATTCAGGAGCTGGGTATCTTAGATTTATTATTTCCAGTGACATTTGTTTTAAAATATATGGAGGAGTTTCAGATTTCTTGATGTCTTCTGTTAAATGAAGGTTATATTCAATTTCCAAAAATTCTAGAGGGTTGTTTCTCATCTGCATATTTTCTTTTGAATGTGGAAGTTGCAATTTCTGTTTGATTTCTTGTACTATGCTTAAGAAGCTTTGCTGAGTTTTTAAACATACTTGTGGTTTTCTTTTGGTCCAGTTATTATGGGGTAGCCTTAAAAATTTTTCATACTGTGTGATTGCTGTTTTCTCAATTTCAAATGCTATGTTTGGGTTATTTGTTAAGATTTGCATGGCAGTGATTGGTGTTTTATTAACGGCTCCTGTTATCAGGCGGAGGATTTGGTTCTGCAATTTATTAAGTTTAAATGAAAATTATAAATTTCATAATAATTAGGCCTAATTAATTAATAATTATAAATTTATTAATTAGAAATGAATCAAGAGAAATAATGGTTATTATTGATTGGGGTAACTATTCTAAAGCAATTTCTGTTCTTAGTAGTAATATAAAATAATTAAAAAGTAATTATTATCACTAGGTCAATCTCATTTCTATTAAACTAATATGAAAAGTTATTAACTAAACATACATTTGTTGGCATTGCAATGGTCATTTTTAAGTTATCAAAAGTGAACGATCGGCGGTTGTCAGCTAACACAGTTGTATATGTTTTAATGTGTTTTCATAACATTTTATTAAATGGTTTTTATGCAATGTTGATTCGTCTGGAACAGTATGACGTGTGGCGTTCAAGGAAATCACGTAGTTTAGAATTGTTTAGTTTTTCTAGTTAAATATTTGCACTGACAAACCCTTCACATAATTTAAAAAAAATAGAGATGACTTGCTATTTGATGTGGAAACAATTTTTTTTAACAGTAATTGAGACACTTTTCTTTTGTTCACATTTTAAGAGTCTGCTAATGTTTCTCGTGCCTGATATGTTGATGTACTGTGAAACGTTTATCTGCAGCAACTTTAATTTCGATCACCTTGCAAAATAATACACTCCCTTCAGTAGAAAATACTTGTTCACCGAATTCTGTTACATACTGTCTTAAACTGATAGCACTAGACACTTTTTGTTTTGGATTTTGCACTGCACGAAAATCAACACAACCATACAGGAACACTACTCTCGTGAGACAAACAGAAATATTACAAATTGAAAGATACCTGCATTGAAGGGGAAGTCCCAAATTAATCCACGTGGAGGCAGAGCACACTGCATTATATTGAGGCAACGCTCTGTGGTTTCTCACTGACTTGCCTTAGCACAAAAAACAAGATAGCAAAAAATACATAAAAATGAACATTTAACCATAGATTATTTAAAAACTGGTGTCTAAAAGTATGAAAAATAAATAAAATTACTTTAAATAACAAATAAAATTTATAAAATGACTTTATAAAAAAGTGAAAAAAAAAGCATTTTAATGACCTATAAAAACCTCATGTATCTTACATATTTGTTGTACAATGCACTTAATTATTAATCTGCATCGTCTCTGACAACTCATAAAAAAGGACATTTCATCAAAATCTGGGCCCTATTAATAATAGTACATCATCAGCATAAACTATCAGAATATTAATATCATGGGCTGCAAGGGATAGTGGAAGTGCATTCCATAACCCCTCCTATCCAAATCTCAACCTCAACCTGCTCGTGGTGCAACCTGCTTTTACAAATGAGGCTATGAGGACCGAGTAATGGCGGTATAACCACTTCAACAGATATAGAGGAAATGCTGTTTCAACACTTATGCTGGCATGCCATGGCATAGAAATGGTCCACAAATGGTGCTTGTGAGAATGGTTGGTGGATTCAAAATATATATATCTCCTCCTGGCAAGGTCCGATGGACCCATTAACCAATGGCATGTGTGGCCCTTCAGTCATATTGGGGGTTTATGTGAGTGGGTGATAACCACCATTACAAATAAAAAATTGGTGCTCACTGAAAAAACGGTTACATTTATGCTGAAGAAATGGCAGATAAGTTTTCTGGAGGTAAAACAGTCCCCTTTTCGGATCTCCGAGTGGGGACATCTGCAGGACGTCATATACAGAACATCCTTAAAATTCTCCAATGGAATGCAGGAGGACTTACCAGAGTAAAAAAATGGAGCTACAAAACAATTGTAGAGGAAAATGGGATAGATGTATTTATCATACAAAAAGCTAATGTGTCAAGAGATCAACTAAAATATTTTCAATTTCCTGGATTCAACATACACATCCTCCCCAAAGCACGGCAAGTAGCTAGTAGAATTCTTGCAGGCATCAAAACAAATAGTTTATCAAAATCTAAAGTTATAAAGGAAATGCAACAAGAGTACAATAGGAAGTAACATTGTGAGGTTATAATTTATGAATTATGAGGTTGTACTTAATAAATAAGTTGAGTCTGATGTCATCTTACCTCATTGGTTGTTTCTTGTAGGACATGTTTCAGACCATCTTAGCTCTATCTTCAGCTTGCACAGACTCTATGTGCAGACAGTATGTTTAAGTAATAATAAGTTTAGTCAATTTAATTCTTACCTTGTATTATTGTTTCTTTTAGACATATGTTTCAAGGCATGTTTGCCTCATCTTCAGTAGTTACAGACTGATTTTTCCCAAGTTGTTGGCCCTGGATCTCGACTTCTGCTCTCTCTTTCTGTGGTCCAAAGAACTTGCTAATTAGGTTCCTCTCCCCGGGAATTTCAAAATTCATAATTCTCTCCTTGTTTTTCTATATGTAGATTTTTCCCCATATGGTGAGTCCATTTGTGTTTTAATAATTTTGTATTTATATCTATTTTATGTTTTTTTTTTCTAACCAAAGGTGAGCAGCTATTGCAGATTTTTCTACTTCCTCCCCCCTTTTTTTTTTACATTTATGTGTTCTTTGGTTCGAATGGTTAAATTTCTTTGTTTTCCCTATGTATATCTTTTCACATTCTGCACATTTTATTTGATATATTCCTGATTTTTTACTATCATCAATCTTTTCATTTATGTTGGTTTTTATTAGCTTGTTTAGGCCATAATCATTCTTTGGTGCTAATCTGATATTAAATTTTTAAATATCTTCTGGAATTTATTGTGTGCCCATGCATGATATGTGAATTTCTTTTTATTTTCAAAGTATGTTTAAGTGTTTGTATGTTGTATAAGTATTATATGTTGTATGAGGAATGATGATGAAGAGGAGGAGGAAGATGAAACCCAATGCCATGAAGAGAGACTGTCAGGCTTAATATCCCCATTCAATGGATGAATCACATCAGCGATACTATATTACCTTTTCAACTTATATGCTGCAGAAAAACTTGAAACTGAATCCAGGAATCTGGCACTCAATCTAACAATTAAAACTTGTACACCATTGCTTCTCTCAGCTCCAAGATTGAAAGTTTTACTATTGAAATTTTCAAATCTGTTAAGTATTGAACCTGGATCTGCTAGTCAGGAAACAGACATGCTACCACCTGAATTAGCACAGTGGATGCATGGTCTATTGTGACAAGAATTTGACATTACATCACACTCGGTTCTTAAATCAGATGTTTAAAACTCAACAATTTCCTGAATACTGTCATCTTGCCAGTTATTGGAATCACTTTGAATGGCCTTGTTTCATCCAAGTTCTTGTGCTATAGATTTGTCTATTTAAGAATTAAGTTGATTTTTAACGTATATTAATTGATGTTACAAGAAGGCATTTTATTTTTAGTTCATAAGAACAGGAGTCTTCATAATGCCAAAGAGATGGCAATAAAAAAAATTGATCAAACTTTTTCTTAATTAATTCATCTATGATATTGTTTTACAGGTACTGGCATCGCTCTTTGAATCCAAAGAAGTTGATTGAAGTAAAGTTCTCGCATTTAAGTCGTAACATGACAATGCAGCGGACCTTAAAACTTTATAAACTTCCAGAGAAAACCCGGACAGCTGGGTTTCGTAAAATGGTTGTAGAAGATCTGCCCAGAGCACACAAACTCCTGGCAGAGGTAATGAGAAGACAGAAATGAATTGAGAGTTACAAATAATGTGTGTTTTCCAAAATCACCCATTACACTTTTCATCTTCATGTTCTCCACTAAGTTGATAGATGGTTTTTTAACTTTTACAGGAATTAATCACTATGAGGTAATTTTAATTTAATGTATGAAGAGAGGTAAAGAAACATTTGGTTTTACCATTGATAGATGGTATTAATGAGGTCTGTTTTGAATTTATGTTCTACTTTGGCAGATCCATTTTATGTAAATGATTGTACTTATATTGTCTACAGAGAGGAGTGTAGGATGAGTATATGTTTAAGTGTTTGATGTTTTGCATGGGGGATGATGATGATGAATTGTAGATAGAAGATTAAACCAGTGCTGGCACATAACCTACTTCTTTCAAAAAGCACCAAAGTATCAGCAAGGCTTAACATTCCCAGTTAATGGATGAATCACTATCAACAATACCATATGCTTTCATTTGTACTGCAGAGGGATTTTGGAATTTAATCCAGGCAGTTGTTGCGTAATGTAGCGATCAAAAGTTGATACACCACCTTCAAAGATAATTATAGAGAAAATGCAGGATAGACCGCTTGAACATCCCTATTTTCAATTGTATGTGACGGGTAAAGAATTGAAAATAGAAACTTAGAAATGTTTATATGAAATGATAACTCAACAAGTTTTGATATGCACATACCACATATCTATGTGAGCTCCAGCAGTCATTGTGATGATGTCAAGGTAATGAACAATTTCTTGCCAAATATGTTGGAGTATGTCTTCTGAAATGCATGCAATAGCCTCTATGTTGTGGTCCCAAAGATCTCTGACTGGGGTAGCATAAACTTTATCTTTGACGTAGCCCCAGATTAAGAAATCTAGCCGTGTCAAATCGGGAAATCTTGGAGGCCACACGATTGGTCCTCCCCAACCAATCCAACAACCAGGGAAAATGTTGTCCAAAGTCGTACAAACTTCATTGAACCAGTGTGGATGAGCGCCATCTTGTTTGAAAATTATGTTAGGCTGCAGTTGTTCAATTTGTGGAAAGAAAAACTGCTCCAGTGTGTCAAGATATATGGTACCACAGACAGTTTTCTCAGCGAAAAAATGGTCCATTCATTTTTTCTGTAACAAAGTGCACCAAACATTCAACTTAGGGCTATCACGAATGTGCTCTTGTGTAGCATGAGGATTCTATGATCCCCAGATCTGCACATTATGCCAGTTTACCTTACCTGACACATGGAAAGTGGTTTCGTCCGAGAAGGAAAATCTTTGGCTTGTTCAGGATTAGCGCCAATATGGTCTAGCATGATATTGGTGAATTCCTCTCGGGGTTTGTCATTCAGCTACAGATTAAGCATTAACTGCATATTGTATGCATACAGTTTAAGACATTTGTGGACAATTTGTTTCAATGTTGATTTTGGTATTTGAAGTTCTCGCAAAGCTCTTTTTAATCATTTCCAGGGGCTCCGCTCATATGCGGCTTGAACATTTGCAACCATTTTGTCGGATGTTCTGTGACCACCACTATGCTTCTATAACACAGTTGCAGTAGCTAAAAATGTATTGTACCACTTCTTCATGCTTTTAGCAGTTGGAGCATCATGGTTAAAGACTCACCAAAACTCCCTAACTGTAACGATCAATTTAAATTCCACATATCACACAGCAGTTTGTGCTTTCACCTGCGGTGTCGCTATTTTGATAAACGATAACTAAGAATGAAAACCATGTCTTTACTGGATTCAAAACTTGTTGTGTTATCCTTTAGTATAAACATTATAAGTTTCTATCTTCAACCATTTAATGGTCACATACAATTGAAAACAGGGATTTCAAGCAGTCTATCCTGTATATTTACCACAAATAGAGATAGATTTTAAAGTTTAAACATCTTTAAATTAATGAACATGCCCCTGTGTGTGTGCATGCATGCATGCATGTGCACAATTTAAAAATTTAATCGGGATATATATATTTTAAAATACAATAGGAAGTAACATTATGAGGTTTACTTAATAAATAAGTTTGGTCTGTGTTATTGTTACCTCTTATAGTTGTTTCTGCTGACATATGTTTTCAGGCATGTTCACACCATCTTCAGTCTATACCAACTGAAGATGGGGCGAACATGTCTCGAAACATATGTCTAACAGAAACAACTATATGAGGTAAGAATAATACAGACCAAACTTATTTATTAATCTGGAATTTATCAGCACTATAGAAGAATATAAAAGAAGAATGGACCAATCTAAAATATATTTTCAACATAGCAGCCAACGAAAGTATAGGAAGAAAGAAGTGATGGACAAGAAGACATGGCTTACGGAAGTGGGATGAAAACCTCGCCAGAATTATTAATGACAAACGAGAAGAGGAATAAGCTTTTTGGACTCAGGCTACAAAATATACGCAAAGTTACTTAAATCAAAATTAACTAATTATTATGACCATTTATTAGATGAAGTGCAAAATGGATTCCAAAAAGGAAGATCCTATTCAGATGGATACTTCACTATTAAAATTCTAATAGAAGAACACTGAGAGTTTAATATTGAAACATACATGGTGTTTATTGACTTGAAGGAGGTATTTTACAAAGTAAATAAAAACAAATTATTAGAAATCCTCAAATGTGATGGAATCCCAGACCAACTGATAAAAACCATATATGATATTTATAAGGATAATTACATTCAAGTTAAGATTTAAAATAAAATCTCTGAATGCAGACCAATTAATCATGGATGTGGTCTTTCACAAATGCTCTTCATAATATACATGAACTCAATTATTAAAGAATGGAGACTACAACCACATGGCAGAATACCACTTAATAGATTACATAATTTAGATACCCTATTATTAGCAGATGACATTGTGTTTATAGCAAATTCAGAAGATGACCTACAACGATCAGTCCACTCTTTTCACCAAATTGCAATAAACTGCATCGTGGAAATATCAACAGAAAAATCTAAAAGTCATCGCTTTCCTAGGAAAAGACCTACTTCGCAGTAAAATTGTTATTAATAATAAAATATTAGAACAAACTAACACATTTAACTACCTCGGATACCAAGTTACATACGAAGAGGAAAAAAAATTTAGTCAAAAAATTATAAAATTTAACAGAGTAACAGGAATTATAAATAATATTTTCAAGCCAAACACAGTACAGCAAGACACACGAACTAAAATTTATAAAACACTGGCCAGACCCATATTATGTTACAGCAGTGAGGCCTAGATAATTCTCAGTGTAGATGAACAAAGACTAACTGCGGCAGAAATGAAATTTATGAGACGTACTGCAAGTTACTCAAGAACAGACCATAAAAGGAATTCTGAGATTCTCAAAGAATTACAAACAGAATCAATCAGGGTATATGTACAAAAATACAGAAACAACTGAAAATCTCACATAAGAAGAATGAGCAGAACAAGAATACCATGTCAAATCTTATATTACCAGCCACCAGGCAAGAGATCTTTGGGCAGACCCTTCAAACATTGGTTTGAGACTGTAACAGACCACTAGGTCTATCACATGAAAGGAAGAAGAAGAAGAATTTATCATAGTAGTTGCAGAAACTGCAAGAAAAATATATAGGGAAAACTGAAAGGAATTTAGAGACTCGTACAAAAGAACAACCAAGGGACATAATATATCAATATATAATTATTTTGTGGTTAGGTACTAAATACTCTGGTTCTTCATATTAAAGCACTCGATCATGTTTTCAGAACAATTTGAAACATTTAATATTTAAATTTCTTCTTGAGAAGAAGCTGCCAGATGGCACAGAACAAAGGTTCATTGGTTTTGGCATGTGGAGATTTATAAGAGAGAAAAATTTTTTGTTATTTTTAAATTGAGATGCCTAAATAGCTCAGTAACAGACCACTGGTGTATAAAACTAGAGACCTTGGGTCAAATCTCAGTTTAGGGGTAAATTTTTCTTTTCAAATATAATTTGTTTTCAGTAGAGTTCATTTTCATTTGATTTGTTGTATTTTTTTATTAATCCATGGACCAACTTTATACCACCTTAAGGGTAACTTTTCTATAATGCAACTAATTTTTGCTTAATGCTGTTTCAGTATTTGGATAGATTCGACCTAGCACCAATATTTTCTGAAGAAGATTTCCGCCATTGGTTCCTTCCTCAGGCTGGAATTGTTGATAGCTTTGTTGTGGATAATGGCAAACAGCTCACTGGTAAGTATATATTTTCATCCTAATAAAAATTTAATGGGAAGTAACACTGTGAGATAATTTATCAATAGGGGTGGATTCCTATGACATGTCATTTTTTTAAAACCTTTATTTTGAGTTTTGAATAAGTAAATAATATTTATATAGGTCTTCTGATGAAACTGTGATGGTTTTTATTGTGTCTTAAAAAGTTATATTTCTCATGTTTTTAGATTTTTATCATAATTCTTTATTTCTATAATAGAGTCATATTTTAGTCGTATTTTGGGGATTTTTACGTTGTCAGCCAAGTTTAAATAACCAATATAATGTATGTAAATGGCAAGTTGCATGGTCACCTTTTTGAAGTCGCTTTTTAATCTTGGAAATTCCTTGATAGACTGGACAATTACAACCACTGCTTTCACTGTATGGTGAAAAGTTGGAAAATGTGCATGAATGAACAGTTAGTATAAAATGTTTAAATAGATTAATTAAATTATAAGTTTTTTTGGTAATACATTTTTTAAATCATAAATTAATGTATATTTTATTTTTTTAGGTCATAGAAATCTGCCCCTTATTTATCAATGTTAACTAACTAACTCACTGGCACTATCAAACCCATAGGTTCATGGCCATGCGCACATAAGCTCTCCATATATCCCTATCCTGAGCCAATGTTTTCCAATCATCCGCTGTATAATCTACTTCCCTCAAATCATAGTTAATGTTATTCTCCCACCTCATTCTTGGTCTACCAACTGGGCGTTTTCCCTCTGGTTTTCCTACAAGATGCTTCCATGCACTTCTTTCATTCCCCATTTGTGCCACATGTCCTGCCATCGCAGTCTATGAGACTTAACTGTTCTTATCATATCTGACTTCCTATAAAGACGATATAATTAATTATTCTGCAGTCTTCTCCATTCATCTGTCTGTTCATCTCTCTTTGGTCCAAAAATTTTCCTAAGAACTTTATTCTCAAATACTCATAATCTCTTCTCCTCCCTTAAAGTAAGAGTCCATGTTTCGCATCCATATAATATAACTGGTAAAATAATAGTTTTATATATTTTCAGTTAAACATTTTTTGAAAGGAGTTGGGACATCAAGAGTCTCTGCAATGCGTAATAGCACGCATTTCCAGAATTGAGCATATGTTTAATTTCCTTGTGCATCTCATTCCTGTTTGTGATTGTTGTTCCTAGGTATTTGAATTCAGCCACTTCCTCAAAATTTCCCTCATTTGTTATTAGCTGCCCATTTCCATTATATAATGTATTTTTGTGTGTGACCATATATTTAGTTTTATTAATATTTACTTCCAGTCCATCTCCTCCGTTGTCCAGCTTTTGTAGAAGAGACCAGCCTTTCTGCTAAATATTGGAGTGCAAGAGAGCGAATGATTTCATTATCAAGTGCTCGACATTAGATACCAACCAACCAAACCAACTTCCAGTCCCAATTTCTTAGTGATACTCACTAGTGTGTGTGTGTTGGCCTTCAGAGTCTCCATTCGTATAAGTCTAATTTATCACTGAATATAAATGAATTGGAAACTTTCTCATCTCGCCTCATAAAATGAGCTTTTCTCACCAGACATGTTTTTGAAAACCATCTGCTTTCATCCTCAGCTTTTCAGACTATTTGAATTGGGTCATTATCACCAGCTTTCCTCTTGCCACTTGATGTGGGTTGAATAAACTTTGAAATCAAATATTGCTCTCAGGAAGTTCAAAATTCATGGTTCTGTCCTTGTTCTTCTGAATATATATATATTTTCATGTATTATTAGTTCTGTTGGTTTTGTCTAAATATTATAATAGTTTTCAGTTTTTTTTTTTTTTTTTCCAGTTATGTGATCCTATATCAAATGATGAGTCTCTGCTGTCGATATATGTATTTCAATTTCACCATTTTTAATATTTCTGAAGTGTTCTTTAGTTTTAGTATCCAAATTTATTAAATTAATATTGAGAAGCTAAAGCTATTACTATGATAGAAATAAGTAAATTAATGAACACAATTAAATTATTGTAAATCAATGGTAAAGAGAAAAATTTCTGCTTGAACCGGGAATCAAATTTATTTTTGTTTTTCCTCATATATTACCAGCTAGGTTTTATCTTTCTTATTTGTTTTTAAAAGAATACCCAGGCTGAATTTATTTATGAATACTAGTGTAATATTCAGCTCCTTGGCCTACCAGCCAGCGTGTGGTCTCCACATATGATATCACAGAGGACAATATAGGGGTGACATTTGGTCAGCATGTCGAATCTCGCAGACATTATAGTTGGTTTTCTCATCCTGGAGCCACTACTTATTGTAACTACCAAATTCCTTATTATGCTGGGTGGATCCCATACTGGTCAAAATTCCGTGAGAAAATTTCTTCCACCATGGGGGACTTGAATCAACATTAAGTCTCTGCACCAAGGTACCATTCCTTAATCCACTTGGCTAAGGCATGGGAGCATATTGAATTTGCTAAATATATTCTGAAAGTTTTGTCTGTTTCAAGATGTTGAGTAAATTTCTTGAATTTTTTAATAATTTTTTTTACTAGTTTATAGGGTGGAATATTCTCTCACTAGTTTATGCATCTTAAATTTATTTAACTTATTTATTATTATTATCTTCTCTTCAAAACCATTTAGTCTGGCTATACATAATATGTGGTTGTACTTCTTCTTAAAATTCTCTTCACTTCTTCTTCTTCCTTCCAAGTATTAGGCCAAGGCCTGTTACGATCCTATAGAAAATTTTCCCTCCAGCGTTTCATAGGACGGCCCAGTGATCTTTGTCCTCTTGGTATATAATTATAAACAGCTCTGGGGATCCGATTTGAACTCATTCTTCCAAGTTGGTGTTTCCAATTTAGTTAGTATTGTTTAATATATTCCAAAATTGGCATAGTCTTCAATTCTTTTAAGATATCGGTGTTCCTTTTCCGATCCCATCTGGTGTAACCCGCTGTTCTGCACATGAATCTCATTTCACAAGCCGTTATTCTGCTTTCATGTTGTTTTTTTAGTGTCCATGCTTCACTACCATAGGTCAACACCGGTCTAGCCAAAGTGTTATATAAACGTAATCTGGTGTTTTTTTGTACAAGAGATGGTTTCATAACTTGATTAATAATTCCTAAACTTTTATTATAACTAGTAACTTTTTCAGGGATATCCTTTTCATCCCAGATAGAGAGATAATATCCAAGATATTTAAATTGATTAGATCTCTCTAAAATTTTATTCTGGAGACAGATTTTACTTTGTATGGGGTCCTTCCCATAAATTGCCAT
Source organism: Diploptera punctata (assembly GCA_030220185.1). Lineage (NCBI taxonomy): Eukaryota > Metazoa > Arthropoda > Insecta > Blattodea > Blaberidae > Diploptera > Diploptera punctata. The sequence goes on from JASPKZ010010694.1 coordinate 1,578,066, forward strand.
AATTTTAGTTTTGTTAATTGATATTTCCATATTAAATTTGGCACCTATTTTTTGTAAATTATAAATTGATCGTTGCAAATCATTTTCGGAAAGTGCCAGAAGAGCTAAATCGTCTGCAAAAGGAATAGCATCGAGTTTGAGGTTCCTATTGATGGGTATATATCCTCGTTGTGTTTTCCTCAATTCATTTATTATTCTATTCATATATATATAATGAAAAGCACCGGTGAAAGTCCACATCCCTGTCTTACTCCAGTGCTGATCTTTTCCCAAGAAGATAATTTGCCATCTTGTTTAACAGAGATTTCATTATCTTTATAGATGTTGAAGATATTAGTAATATATTGTTGTGGAACGTTATCATCAGCTAAAATTTGTAGTAATATATTTCTGTCTATTTTATCAAAAGCCTTTATGAAGTCAACGAAGGCGATATGACACTCAACCTTTTAAATATGGATTTAAATCCCCCATTGATAGTGCTGCCGATGGAATTATAGCAAAGTATTTAATTTTTTCTGCACCATTTTATTAAAATTACTGTTATTCTTAAGAACCTTGACAAAATCAATGTAACAAGAAGTGACATAATGTAAATTGTTCATAACCCTTAAAGTCCATGAGATGCCTATAGTCACTGTGATATATATATTCTTGAAAGATGGCAGCCCCATCACTGGTCTTGCCTTCCTTTGGCCAGCAACCAATCGAAGGGACTATTATTATGCTTTCAAGTCTTATATGAGAATTTCCCATAAGGGAAAATTTTCTATAGGATCGTAACAGGCCTTGGCCTAATACTTGGAAGGAAGAAGAAGAAGAAGGGTACAAGTGTTGACTTAAGGTAAGGAACCATATAATTGAGTAACATTGTAATGCAGTTCAGAGACCTTTGTAGCAACGAGACACACATCTGCTCACATGCAGTCTATAAATACGTCACTGATTAGATTACTGAGGAATGCTTAATCAGGAGCTCTTAAAATAATAAACACCGCTGCTTCTTAAAACAGATCACTTCTAATATTGTGTTTTTCTCTTTCTGTTATTCGATAAAAAGCATACAGCTGACCTATAAGAAGGGATTCATTGTACACTGTAAGGGATTGTATTAATTCTTATACCCTAATAAGTGATTGATAGAGATCCGTGAAATTTGCGAGTTGCGATAAAACTAAATGCTCTAATTTTGTAATTTTCTTGTACCATTTCTTAACTCCACTTCCCATAACCTCAAAAAAAGCATTTATGAATCACAAAATAACTCAAAATCCTACAATAATGCAAAATAACACTGAAATTTAAAATTTTCAATGAATTCTGGAGATTTTTTTGTCCTATTCGCAAAATTTTCATAATGCATTTTTAAACACTTTTCGGATTCCATCTTCTTTTTAACTACCATATCTGATGGTGCCATATCTTCTTCCTCCATGCACTCTTGCAAAGGGAAATGGTTGCAATACAGTTCTCAACATAGAGGTAATATTTTCTGTCCTCCTCATGCTCACATATGGTCTCTCCATAGATTTTAAGTTCCAAGAAATATGAATTATAGTAACGTGTAAGATAAGTTTTTTCCCCCTAAATTTTTGTAGACACAGTTATCAATTTTATATCAATCATTATTAAGTAATCTGAAGAAAACATTTCTTTAAGTATAAGCAGTAACCTGCCAAATTTGAATAAGCCAACAATGGACCATGAGTAATTATATCATATTGATAAACATTATTCCCAATTTAATTAAAACGGAATTTAATTACATAAACACATTGAATTACATATCTATAACATGGATTTTTAACAAAATGTAACAAAACAAATACTGACAGTTTGAACAACAATGGTCAGGCACAATTTTAATTCGCCCTTCAAACTTTGTTTCAATCAACAGATACATTCAGTGAATGTGAAATGTATACGATGGTCAGTTTGTGTTTTACTTAAGTCTCAAGTAATTTTCATTATCATTTGTTTTTTTTTTTTTTATTATTTTCTATCTATTGTCATGCCAAAACCAAGTGTGTCAGCCACGAGTAGGGCACACAAATTCAGCAGTGAAAGTTTTTTGTAAATGATAAAAAAATATTGATGTGCCAGTACTGTGACAAAAGACTAGAATATGAAAGAAAGGACATGTTGCTGAAACATTTTTGGTTTCCTATGTTAGAAGCTTCAAAACCCACACCAAAGAAAGGATTTTCTTTTAACAGTTCCATAACACATTTCACACTAGATGAATCTAATTAATACACCTTTTACAAGAGCCTAGGATTTTGTCTTTCTACAGAGAATTTATTTGCTAAAACAGATTCTGTAAAAACTTGTGATAAAAGTTTGACATTGCATTCTGCACTTTACAGCATGATATGCAGAAGCAAGATCTGATGCACTTATCTGAAAATTAAAAAAAGGTAGGCTACTTTAGTATCTGCTCACTTAAAAAATGCTGCTCCATTCCAATCCACGGAAATTATGGAACACAACTTATATTCTCAAGAATTTTTCTGGGTTAATTTTTTCAGTATAATGGCTTGCCATGCTTTATATTTCTTCTCCTTATGTGAAGCATTGTTAAAATGTTGCCTTACATCTGTTATTCCTCCATAAGAAATGGAAAAACTTTCTCCAGCTCTTCCAAAGCACATTGTGCATTTTGGATCTGATTTTGGAAACACTTTTCCAGATGGAATAATACTGTTGCAACATGTTTTTCTTTGTTTTTTTTTACATCATTCTCCTTTATTCATAAACTTGTCCATGATTATGCAGATTTTCTATGGTTTATTCTTCTACCCATTTACTCCACACACACACTAACAAAGCAATTCAAGAACAAAAATAATGAGAAACACATTATACCACACCTGCCAGAGAAGCTTACTTTTACAGGATGTGATATGATGAATATGGGGCATTCCATATGAAATCGGCAAAAAAATTGTGGAAATTGAACTCACATCTTTAAAAGTTTACCATTTTTTTACAGTGAAACTTTATGATATACTGAATATCTGAACCGAATTTCAAGTCTTCGCTTGGTGTAATTAAAGAGTAATAGAGCTGTCAATTTATCGTATTGTTTTAAAAAGTCTCTTTTATAAAATACATTTCTCGAAGTATGGCTATTCCCTCAACTTGAAAAGATGGTCACATTATAGATGATTTTATGCTCTATCGCTTGAAAATTAGTACGTTAATATTTACGTTTTTTTCTGAAGGGCGTAAATGCAATTAATATGCAATTGACCTTCCTCACCAAAAATTTTATAAAATTAAAAAGTGCCACATAATTACCTGAACACCAGTTAATTTTTTGTAATTGGTATTAAAGTGGAGTCTTGAAAGGAAACTACCAAAAATTATTATTTTCCAAAAATCCCCTATGTGTAGACTGCCTGCAATACCTTTCGCGTGAGTGGAGATCGCTCGCTCGTACAAACAATGACGGAGCTACTTGGAAATAGTCCTTTGCGCACTTACAAATATTTTTTATTGATATTATCATCATTACATTATTTTTATTATCATTATTACAATTATTACATTATCATCATCATCGTGGACTAGTGGTTACTCTGCAAACCTCCGATTCTGAGGTTCGCGGGTTCAAACTCGATAGGAATCAATGGCATTTTAAAGGCGTAACAATTCTGAATGTAGCTTTCTCCAGAAGGAAGGAAATCTGTGAGTCCCGTGTCGTAAATTTATGATACGTAGGAGAACCTCGCGCTTGAAATAAATTGCTACATAATAAACGTCATTAAATTTAACAATCTTTATTGATATATTCAGTAGGCGGTTAATTTTGTGCTGATTTTGGCTAATGTATAGTTTAATTTAAATTACTAAGCACCTACGAATTCAAGCTGGTAGGCCTATTAAAATATTTTCTAGAGAGTAGTTTTGTAATGTGTTGTAATATTTTGTACTTGTACCCTACACCAATGTCTGATGTTGAATATTGTAAGTAACGTTAAGCTATCGATAATAATTTATAACAATTTTCATGCTGTTACAAGTAATATTTAAGAGGCATAAATATACAGTATTTTATTGGCTTGGTATCACTTGATCTTGCATCCCCTACTCATGACATATCTAAGATGATATTAAAATGCACGATAATATTAGCTTTTATTATAAGCTAAATTATTATAGTATTTAATTTAATGTCTAAACTTCCCATTATTCTCCTTTTATAACACAACATGTATATCTCTACGATTATTCTCTCATTCCAGGAACATTTAAGAAATTGTAAAATTATATATAATAATAGGTATCACTGCAGCCAATGGCCATGTAGAAAGAAATGTTTTCATGTCTTACAAAAGTTTGTTATCGATGTTGCTATGTTTAACACATAATATTGTTAATAACTATTGTATACTAATATATGCGTAATTAAAATTATATTCGACTTCTAACTCACCATTCAGTCTTTGTAGATCTGCAAACTTGTTAGTTAAAAACAATAATATATTATTTTTAATTTGACTGTGACACTTAAAATGACGAGATGCATTAAACAAACACACTGATGTAAATCAACTGTCTAGTATGTAATCTGAACTTGAGAATTGTTGATGTAAAACAGATGTTTAAGGAAGACTTGCTGACATTGCATTATTATCGTTTGGTAGGAAGTGGTACGAGTATTAAAACATTCGGTTTTATTTGGAAGTGATACCTTATAACAATACTATTTCGTCAAAGTTATCAGGGTACAATACAATACACTGAATAAAAAGTTATTTTAAGACTGAAATTAGTAATTATAACATAATAAAAATTTATACCAGTTTATTCAATTAATGACTACATATTTTTATTATATAATATTACATTTACACTGTAATGAAAAATTTGTAACAAAATAAATAATTTGTTTTAAAAAAGGACAGAAGATTACGAGTATTTGAGAATAAAGTTTTTAGGAAAATTTTTGGATCAAAAAGAGATGAACAGACATGTGAATGGAGAAAACTACATAATAGTGAGCTACATGATCTGTATAGGAAGCCAGATATAATAAAAACAGTTAAGTCTCGTAGGCTGCGGTGGGCAGGAAATGTGGCACGTATGGAGGATGAAAGAGGTGCTTGGAAATTTCTGGTAGGAAAACCGGAGGGAAAACGCCCAGTTGGAAGACTAAGAATGAGGTGGGAGAATAACATTATACATGATTTGAGGGAAGTAGATTATACAGGGGATAATTGGAAAACGTTAGCTCGAGATGGGATGTATGGAGAGCTTATGTCCGCGCTGCAATGAACCTACAGGTTCCACAGAGCCAGTGAGTGAGTTAGTTATAAATAATTTGTTTAATAATTCACTGTAAACGTAAGTAACAGAGCTCTTTACTTCTCACTTCAGCAATAAAATTTGATAAATAAATATCTACTGGGTAAGAATTAAAATATCGCCACTTTTATAAATTTACGGTACTGTTCCATTAAGCAGAACATATAATAATCTATTCGATTTAATGGCAGTTGAAAAAGTCACTGATGAAGCTCTTTCAATAAAGTATGCGCGCGACCTTGGTCGTGAAATGAATCTGCTGCGCCGTGGACCCGCGAGTTTTTTACGAAAATAGAATAGAAAACATTTATATTGTCTGAACTATTCAACTCTCCAAAAAGGTAATTGCTGGAAATTAATCCTTATTACGTGAGTAGTATCCTGTATTTTTTCCGTTTTCATTTTTGATATGTACTGCAGTAAACCGCCATAAAACAGAAAATTTACACCGAAAATAAAAGTATCCTAATTATAAAAATAACACCCTTAAACTACATGATATCACCTATATAAATATGTTTGAAACAAATTTTTGCTGTTTACTGTTTCAGAAATATTAGTTAGTAAACGTTTTAGTTTATCATATTTACGATAATTTTAGATCATCATAACTACGAACCTATAAATGAAAAAATTAAATTTCTGTATTAATACGTTTATAAATGTATTCACTATATTTAGGGATATATAAAATTAAAAAAATAAATTGCAAGATTTTTTGCTGTCTGATTTGATATGGATTGTCCCATATAGCTTTTGTGATTGGAATTGATGGTGGCAGAACCAAAGAATACAGAACATTTTGTTCCCTTTGATAAAATCTGCACCAGAGGTAATACTGTACCATACATATGTCTCACCACACTATTTTTAAATAACTTCATCTCTAGCTTTCTAGAGATTTTAAAATAGAATATCTGGTTTTGGAAAAATTTAACTTTTAGCATACATTTTAAATGGTGCACCATACATGGAACAAAATAGAATAAACCACATTTTTACAGGTAAATATGTACATCAGGCAATTCTGCAATGCAGTGATGTTAATTTTAATGATGATTAATGGTGAAATGGATTGTGGTAGTAAAGTTCAGCATTTGCCTTGATGATTGAGCTATAAAAAAATCAATTGGTTAGCACTGGGATTTGAACTTGGAATCTCCTGAATTTTAGTTTCAAATATATATTGTCTGAAGGAACTATTTGGTTCATTACATTCTGGAAATGCTTTCTATTTAAGCCATCATTGTATCCTCTTACAACACACACTACATACATACAATTGAACATCACTCATCCTACACTCCTCTCTTTACACAATATATTGTCTATGTAAAATGGTCTGCCAAAGTGTGCATAAATTGAAAATATACCACATAAATGCCATCTATCTGTCAAACTTGAAGATAAAAATTAGGTGGATGCATATTTATCTACAGTTATATCATTGATGCTGTGTACAACTGGTTAAGGAAACAATTACTATTCTATACAGAGCAGTGGTGTTTTCCATGGAATGTTTGTTTAGGCTAACTTGGCTTTAATATTTTGCTTTAGTTTACCTTCCATCAATCTTATTCCTTTTTTCTATATATCTGCAAAGATTTGTTTAATTTAGTTCATTTAGTTGTGAATTTTTACTTTCTTCAGTGGCTTTTGATAATAATTTAAACTTTTTTTGTACTTATATTGCATTTCAAATATAAATATTTGTAATATATTGCAGATCTTGTGAGTTATTACACTTTGCCATCCACTGTAATGCATCATCCTGTTCACAAGACATTGAAGGCTGCATATTCTTTCTACAATGTTTCAACTGCGACAAGTTGGGTAGATCTCATGGGTGATGCTCTTGTTTCTGCCAAAAATGTAAGTTGTTATAATGAACATGATGATTGTGGTGGACTTAAACAATGTCTTTCAGAGAAAATTAATTGGACGTGTTTTTCTAGAATAAGAATCTTAAACTTCAGTAGCCCATTTCTTCAGTGACCATTTTTCAGGATTTTCTGGGTGCCACATCCATTTTTTGTATATGTTTCGGCTAGCGTTTTGTGACCTTTTTCAGATCTAGTAATACATTTACAACCAAACTAAATCCAATCCAGCTGTGAAGAAGGCCAAAACAAGATGATGAAAAGTAGGAAATACGCTATGAATGCAAGAACACCCAGAAAACCAAGAAAAAAGTTGATGAATCCAGAAATAAATATACCATATTTATCCGAATAAAAATTACCTCGAATTAAGACAATTCCTAATTTTGAAGAGGCTTTTTAAGAATTTTCTTGATTTATTTACAAATCTATTCCATGTTTATCACTGACTTGATCATCATTATCATCACCAATACCACTACTGTCTATTCATGCTTTTTCATTTCCACTTTTTGCATTCTTATCGTCAACTGTAACATTAGACGGCATATTAAATTAAATAGGTGCCTGATCTGCTTTATCCATCTGACTGAGCAAAAAATTATGTTGCTTTCATAAATGAATTACGTGGCATTGAAGCAATGAGACTATCTTCTTGGATATTTTGCAGGAAGATTCTGTGTGAGTGTTGTTTGCCGCTGCAAAGTAAGCTCTACTCTTTTCATCATGTGCATACACCAGCTGACACTGGCTTTAAATGACACATTACTCATGCTGCCAGATAGTACAAGGGCACACTTTATCTCCAGTGCCTCTCATGTGATGGGGGAAACCTTAATTTCTTTTGCAGATATTCAATAAATTTTTTGTTTCAACTCATGATATTTCCGCTTCTTTGGTCCACTAAATGATTTTCGGGATAAATTAGCATTTCTCAATTTTTCTTTAATTTGTCACCACATACAAACTTCAGAGATAAGAAATTTTCTCCCCACTGCATCAGTTGTTTGTAGCTTCTGCTTCCCTAATATCAACTTAAAATTACCATCTAAACATCTCCATGAACTAATTGGAATCAGTGAACCCGTAATTTATCACAGTTTTTTGTATAATCTGAATTTTTAACGCTCATTGTAATTATATTTGATAATATTGTAATACCTGTAAGAAAATTATAAACATTCATGATATCCAATCAAATAAAAAAGTTTTCATAATACTATTAGGTGTTTATACTGTAATAATCGCTGGGTGGGCCTCTAATTCTAATTACTCTTTATTGAGAGGACTATGGGCAGTAGCTCAAACAATCTCTACCTTTAAATTTCTTAGTGTCGTCGTTCAAAATTCTTTTTACGAAAGCAATTTTTTACAGGTTTCCTATTGGCTGTCATGTTATATTCAATTCTGCAATAATTTCCTAGTCAGCGACTATGTACTATGTAACAGTGTAAAAACATTGACCTCGACTGGGCTTATTTCCTAGACTATAAATTTAAGACAAGTCGTGATTTTTTAATTTTAGATTTCAAAGAAAAACAAGGTGGTTTTATATTCGGATAAATATGATAAAATGTAGATTGGGGAAAGTTAATTTTTATATATTTAATTAATGTTGGGAAGTAAACATTATGAGGTATAATCATTAAAAATCATCGGAGAACATATTGTTTAAATAACTCACCTCATAGGATTCATGCTTCCATGATATCGCGATATCATGGAAGCATGAATCCTATGAGGTGAGTTATTTAAACAATATGTTCTCCGATGATTTTTAATAATTTTTATATCTTGTTAATTACCACTGCTGTTCTGTGTACAATCTAACAAAATTAAATAAATCATTATTGTTCATTTTAGAGTACACCCTTGTAGAACTGCACATTATGCCTTTTTGGATAATATTGTAACATTTTAAAAAGTCAATGTTTGAAATTTTACATCCATGGATTGGTTTCTCCTCAGACATTCAAAGAGGACTATTTTGCTCCTGATTGTTTCCAATGAGTCATTAATTTTATATTATTGTAATGCCTTTGAAAAACAATATTGATAACATTGATTAGTAGGCATTAGGAATTTTTTCAAAATTTTCTTTTCAAAATAATAATTGTCCATCATTACGAATGTTAAAATTTAATTATGGCATTGAAACATATCAAGAAGTTTGCAGTTACATCATCCTTGTAGGGATACCTTTTGTCTGCCAATGTTATACCTGCTCTTAACAACTAGCTTCCAAGAAAAATAAGAACTATGATTATCTCTATAAGTACCTTCATAGAATTGCCCTTTCTGTAATCATAATGAAGATGTGGATTGAAACAATTTTCTTCTCTGTGCATTCACTTTTCAAAACTTTCTTCTAAACATTGAAGTTTAAAGGAGACAAATTGCATCTAACCAACTGCTTGACTTTAGATACATATCAACAGTTTTGAATAATATGATTCATGAATACTCTAGACAATTGGATACTTACTGTAGAATGAACAGCACACACTTGTAACTTTGCTGTTGAGAGTTCAGCTTTCATACTTTTGTAGATTTACAATTTTTTTGTTCTTGATATTTTAAATATTTAGGTGTTTTGTAATGTTTCCTGACACTATAATTTCAAGGCCAAACAGATTTTGATTCAATAGTATTATTGGATTACTAGAATGTTTTACATTTCACATGAAAAAATTCTCCACACAGCATTTAATATGAGAATGGTTTGAAAAGTTCTCGGAACCGCCAGTAGAGTTCACTGCTAGCACAACCCGTTCTGATGTACCGGTAATAATTAGTCCTGTTTCATAAGTAAATGTCCTGCACTGTAGCTGTGTGGTTTAAGGTATCATGCCTTGGTGCAGAGCTAAGGGACTTGTGCTGGTTCTAGTTCCCATGGGGGAGAAATTTTCTCATGGAATTTCGGCCAGTATGGGAAAGATGCCCACCCAGGATTGCGAGGAATTTGGGTAGCTATAATTAGTAATGGTTCCAAGTTGAGAAAACCAGCAATAACGGCTGACCATATGTCACCCCTATACCGGCTGGATGATCATCCATATCTGTGATTAATGCATGTGGATATGAGACCAGTGGTGGGCCAAGAGCCCTCTAGACCTGTTGTCCCATGGAGTCAAAGTTTGAGTAAAAAACACACAATGTAACACTGCTTGGGTTGAAGAGCTGCAGAGCGAACTTCTGTATTGTTGTTCCCGTGTACTGATTTTTTAAGATAAAAAAAATTGAATTTTGAGCAATGATAAAGTGGTGATAAGCCAGAGCATCAGGTTCAAATCCCAATTCAGGCATATATTTTTCTCTTCAGATAAAAAGTTCTTCATAAAGAAAGATATAAAAGCAAATGAAATTCATTCCAATTTTCAGAACATCCTGGAGGTCTCTGCTCCTTCATATTCAAATGCTGCCAATTGGACCAATGAATTTAAATTTGGTTTAAAGCATAGAAGATGATCTGTGAAGTGGCTAGTCAGATGTGTCACTAGTTACCATCTCAGAAATTGCTGCAAAATTGCATGAAATGGTCTTAGAGGATCAACGATTGAAAGTGCGAAAAATTTCTAAAGCTGTAGGGATGTCATCTAATTGGATGTATAACAATTTGACTGATAAATTGGATATGAAAAAAAAGCAGAATTAAAAGTGCATCACAGTTAAAGCCGGATATTTACCCATATTTAATATTAATAAGGGTTACTTTATTTTAATATATATATGTACATATATCTACAATATTTTTTATATCATAAAAAATAACTGAATGCAAGTTATTGTTAGAGAATATTATTTGGTTCTGGGAAAGTTCTAGAATCAGTTACGAATTTTGAAGAAGTTTGAAATAGCAACTGCCACATTACTTTGAAGTGATTGGATAACTTGGATGTGAGTCCACCAATAGCACTCATGGGCCAGGTTGGTTAATCAATCACATTTGAATGGCTTAATAGGAATAGTGGATTGTGGGAAGGAGATCCTTCTTAATCTGAAGATTGTACTGGAAGATGCCATGGCTACAAGTAATGGCCACACGTGATTTATTTAATATTGAGCACAAATCTACTGATAAATGAAAGAATAGTGCATCATTGTTAATATTATTCGTTTTTAAACATCTTAATGATGCACAAATTATATTTGAAAAGAAAAATATAATAGTGCATCATATTACAACATATAAGATAAAAGATATGTGCAGGTAATTTAAAGTCAAAATAGTGAATTTTGAATAACTTTTTTTTTTAAACATTAGGAAGTAACATTATGAGGTTTAATTTAATAATTGACTGTACTTTTTAAACATTCTTACCTCATATGATAGTTTTGTCAGACATATGTTTCAAGGCTGTTGCCCTATCTTCATATGAGGTAAGAATGTTTAAAAAATACAAACTCAAATATTTTGAATAACATAATTTTTAATTTTTTTTTTTTGTGAATTGAGTCACCAGTCTAGCTTTGCCATTAATAACATTCAAAGTGTAACCGATATTAAGAAGGCTAAATACAAGTTTCATCATAGTTAAAATAACTAAATATGAGAATAAATGCAGAAGCTATATTCTTAAATATACTCAATGTTTTTATTTGAGTGAAAACCATTTTTTAGTCTTCCCTGTATTCCCCTGAAGGGAGTCTTGTAAGCCGTGGCAAACTGAAATTGAAACCCAGGACATCTATACATCTATAAGAAATCTACCATCCAGTGTTACTATATAACGGTGGGTGGAAAGTGAATTGGTGCTACAATATATTATTCTTCTTTAAATGGGCACCACAATGTGCAACATATTCCTCTTTACAGTGTTAACAATGTTTAGCCCATTTTCAGAAAAAATCCACAAGATTTTGTGCATCGGTTTCCGACCACAGATGAGACATGAGTCAACTATTGTACCTCAGAGAAAAGACAACAGTCGAAGAAGTAGAAACATCCTGATTTTTCCACTACCATAGAAAACAAAGGCAATATATTGTAATAAAAAAAATCAACTGGAAAGATTGTGAGATAAGTTTTCTGGGATGTAAATGGGATTCTGTTGATAGATTATTTTCCCACTGGTCAAACAATTATGGGAGAATACTATGCTATCCCTTTGACCAATTATAGAAAAAATATGTAAAAAAAGGTCCAGTTTAGCAAGGAAGAAATTACCTTCTCTTAAGACAATATGTGCTTGCACATTGACTGTAAAATTTTACTATAATGTTTTAATTAGTATAGAATTAGTAATAACAATGATTAAATTAGTAACACACCTTAATTATCTGATATGGCTCCATCAGACTTCCATCTCTTTCCTAAACTCAACATTTTCTTGGTGGATGGAAATTCTCTTCATAAGAAGAATTGATAATGAGAATTGACAAGTATTTTGCAGGCCTAGAGAAATTTAATTTTTAGATGGAATCAAGGCATTGCAACATTAATGTAGCATGTACATTAGTGTTCAGGGAGACTAATTAATTGAAACTATCAATTCATGGTTGCAAGGACATAAGGTCTTGGTACATCCCTATCCTGAGCTAATGTTTTCCAGTCATTCCTTGTATAATGTATTGCCCTCATATCATTCTCCAGCCTCATTCTTTGACTGCCTCTCGGGCATTTTCCCTTTGGCTTTCCTACAATAAGTTTTTCCATTCTCCATATGTGCCATATATCCTGCCCAATGCAGTCTATGAGACTTCATCATCATCCTGCCAGGTATTAGTCCTAGAAGAACTGTTACGGCCTGAGAAAGCGGTTTTCGTGCCATCTTTTCATAGGTCGACCAAGTGACCGTTTCCCATTTGGACAGTAGTTCATTATTGCTTTGGGGATCCTGGATCTAGCCATTCTTGAGACATGTTCCTCCCAGTTTAGCTGATATCTGGAGATGTAGTCCAGTATTGGTGACACATTAAGTTCTTGAAGGATTAGTCTATGAGACTTACCTGCTCTTATTATATTCAATTTCCCACAAAGGTCATGTAGCTCACTGTTACAATAGTGTTCTCCATTCCCTTGTATGTACATCTCTCTTCGGTTCAAAAATTTTCTTAAACACTTCATTCTAAAAGGTTTTCTCCACCATGTGTTGCATCCATACAGTATAACTGGAAGAATAACTGTTTTATATATTTTTGTTTTAAATTATTTTTAGAATGTGCATAATAGCATGCATTTCCAAAGTCGAGCTTATGTTTAATTTCTTTCTGCACCTCATTCTTATTTGTAATTATTGTTCCTAGGATGTTAATTCCATCAATTGCCAGTGCATTGTGAGAAATGTTTTCACATTTACACAGTGTATGTTCAAACATTTAGGGAGTTTTGTGATTTTGTAGCCATGGAATATAACAACATATTAGAGCACAGTAAAACTAGGTGGGTTTCAACAACGCCTGCTGTAATAAGAATAATTGACATATATCCCAGTTTAAAATTGAGACCCTTAGAAGCCATTGGGTATAAGTAACAAAAGTTTGTTTTGAGTAAATGATGTTCAAAGTTGGGACACTCCATTTGTGATTGTGTTAGCAGTTTTCTTTTCATCCACTAGATTTTAGTAGAGGCCATTCCACTAAGGAAGAAGCATGACCCACAAAGCTCACGCAGGTAAACGTACGGTCTTGGGGAAACGATTACTATCAGCAGACTTGTCCGTATCTGCAAAATCAGGGTTACTAGTCATAATGAAAATATTAACCCTGAGTAGGAAATTATTATAATAACTATGTACCACGTGAAATTCCTTAAGGGCATCCGGTACCAATTTCCTTGCAATTTGGTTTAAAAATATGGCATACAAAAATAATTTTTTTCATCTTATTCCCAAGTTATGTGTATGAAAATTATGTCACTAATTAAACAAGTCTTCCTGAACATAATGGCACTTTGGTTAACTTCTTAGACATATTTCTTTGAGTAATTTAAAATACAAAAAAATTAAAATAAAAAATCCATTTTGTTAAAAATATTGTCAATTTTCTCACAAACTGCTTTCCAATTTTTTCCAAAATTTAGTATGTTATTGTCCATGTTTCATTTGACAATAATAAAGTTTGCTTGTGTTCAGATATGGATTGTATTTATTTTTTTTATTAAAATTTTTCAGGTTCATAAAAGAACCTCAAGTCTAAATAAAAGGCTTCTGTGCAACATTTATCCGCCCTTCATCCATCCAGTAATATCTTAGTTGCCTATTGGATGTTCCATTGAGGGGATGTGCTAACCACATATCACTTGTTGATATGTGTGGGTAACTAAGCGTATCTAAATTAGCTTGGTTAAGAAACTCCCGATAGAGAGCAGCCATGTACCCACGTGGGACGTATGGGGTACATAACTAACTAACTAACTAACTCACTGGCACTATCGAACCTGAAGGTTCATGGCCGCGCGGACATAAGCTCTCCATACATCCCTATCCTGAGCTAATGCTTTCCAATCATTCCCTGTATAATCTACTTCCCTCAAATCATAGTTAATGTTGTTCTCCCACCTCATTCTTGGTCTACCAACTGGGCGTTTTCCCTCTGGCTTTCCTACAAGAAGTTTCCATGCACGTCTTTCATTCCCCATACGCGCAACATGTCCTGCCCATCGCAGTCTACGAGACTTAACTGTTCTTATTATATCTGGCTTCCTATAAAGACCATGTAGTTCATTGTTATGTAGTCTTCTCCATTCACCTGTCTGTTCATCTCTCTTTGATCCAAAAATTTTCCTAAGAACTTTATTCTCAAATACTCGTAATCTCCTTTCCTCCCTTAAAGTAAGAGTCCAGGTTTCGCATCCATATAATATAACTGGTAGAATAATAGTTTTATATATTTTCAGCTTAACGTTTTTTGAAAGGAGTTGGGACATCAAAAGTCTCTGCAATGCATAATAGCATGCATTTCCAGAATTGAGCCTATGTTTAATTTCTTTTTGCATCTCATTCCTATTTGTGATTATTGTTCCTAGGTATTTGAATTCAGCCACTTCCTCAAAATTTCCCTCATTTGTCATTAGCTGTCCACTTCCATTATATACTGAATTTCTACGTGTGACCATATATTTAGTTTTACTGATATTTATTTCCAGTCCTAATTTCTTAGTGTTACTCAATAGTGTGTGCGTGTTGGCCTTTAGTATCTCCTCGCTATCGGCCAGTAGTACTACATCATCAGCATAAACTAACAGCTTATTAATACCATTGAGTTGTAAGCCTTCCTCATTCTCTAAAGATTTAATGGCATGCTCTAGTACAAAATTAAATAGTAAAGGAGATAGTGCATCTCCTTGCTTCAACCCATTCTGGATTTCAAAAGTGTCTGAAAACTGTTTGCCTACACGCACCCTACTCTTTGAGCCATTTAGACACATTCGTATAAGTCTAACTAACTTTTTAGGAATTCCGAACTCCAGCAGGATACTATATAACTTCTCCCTCTTAATTGAATCATATGCTTTTTTGAAGTCTACATATAGTTGATGTACAGTACCATTATATTCCCATTTCTTCTCTAAAATCTGTCTTAAACTGAAAATCTGATCTGTTGTAGACCTGTTTCTTCTAAATGCACATTGATGATCTCCTAGAATGTCATCAATATAGGGAGTAAGTCTGCTTACTAATATATTTGTTAGAATTTTGTACGAAGTTGAAAGTAATGAGATGCCCCTGTAGTTGTTGCAATCTGTTTTATCTCCTTTCTTATAAATTGGTATGATAATTGATTCCTTCCATTCATCTGGAAGAGCTTCTTTTTCCCAAATCTTACTAAGCAACCAGCGTATCTTGTCCATCAATTTTTCTCCCCCTGATTTTATCAGTTCTGCTGGGATCTCATCTGAACCTGATGCTTTATACATCTTCAATTTTTCAATCGCCATTTCAACCTCTAATGCACTTGGCTCTGCGACTAGCATTTCTGCTGTCTGTAAATTATCCTCCTCAATGTCCTGTTCTGTATGTACATTTAATAGCTGATTAAAGTAACCTTTCCATCTATTTAATATACTCCTAGAATCTGCAATCATATCCCCATTTTCATTCCGAATTATGTTTGTTCTAGCCTGAAACCCTTTCTTCTCTATACTAATTCCCTGATATAATTCTCTAATGTTCCTATTTTTTGCATTCATTTCAAGATCATTAATCTTCTCTCTCAAATATTCCCTCTTTTTACTCTTTAGTAACTTGGTGGTTTCCCGTCTAACACTACCCAATTGCTCTAAATTTACCTCATTTGGCTCGTGTAACCATTTCATTTTTGCTAGCTTTCTTTTCTTTACAATGTCGACACATTCCTCATCAAACCATTTCTTGTTTTGCCTCTTTTTTAAACAACCAATGCTTTCTGATGCTGACAATTTAATAGTATCTCTTATAGCCTCCCATTCTTTATTTATATCAGTTTCTTCTTCGTTTGCCACATTGTCATCTGAAGATTCCAGTACTTCAAATCTATTAGCAATTTTGATTTGGTATTCTTGTCGCATTTCATCATTTTTCAAGTTTTTTAATTCATATTTTACAGAATCATCATTAGCGTTCGTTCCTCTCATAAGCGATAGCCGTTGTCTGATTTTCACTCTGACCAGATGATGATCCGAATTGCAGTCTGTCCCTCTAACTGATCTAACATCAATGATGCTACTGTGCCAGCGTTTATCCACTAATACATGATCTATCTGGTTCCAAGTTTCTCCATCTGGGGACGTCCAGGTGTATTTATGAATATCCTTATGCTGAAATGTTGTGCTCTTAACAATGAGATTCTTCGATGTGGCAAATGTGACTAATCTAACGCCATTGTCGTTACTATCTTCATGAAGACTGAATTTGCCTATTGTTGGTTTGAATATATCTTCCCGCCCCACTTTTGCATTAAAATCTCCTAAGACAATTTCATATGATATCGTGAAAGGCTATCAAATAAGCATTCTAATTCTTCATAGAACTCATCCTTGATCTTGTCATCTTTATCTTCTGTGGGGGCATGTACATTTACAATTATAAAATCATGTCGTTTACCCTTTAGAATTATGTATGATATCCTATCACTAACAAACTTAATATCTCGGATAGCGGATAGGATCCTCCTTCTGACTAAAAAACCCGTTCCAAATGCAGGTCTTTCTGCACCCCCGTAGTATAACGCAAAGCTTCCTGATTCCTGACTACCTTCTCCTGGCCACCTAACTTCCTGTAAAGCGACTATATCCAAGGGCGATTTATCCAATTCCCGCGTTAATATCTCTAGTGCCCCGCTATTGTATAAAGTCCTAACATTCCATGTTCCTAGGAACATGTCCCTGTGTTTGAGCCTTTGGCATGGGTTCCCTGAAGTAGTCCCCGCCCGGAGAACCGAATGGGGGACTATTTGACCTCCGGAAAATTTTACCCCACATGAACCCATGTCCGCATTTCTTGACTGTTGTATTTTTACGGTGAAAGATCGTCAGTCTTTCGCCCAAGGTACTTTTTTCGTCTGGCTTATCACCTTCGACCAGTCCGGCATGGGTAACCCTATCGGCAGCAATGCTACCGCCGGCATAGCTCTCAGGATCATTTAAGCACGCAAGCCACTCCACCACGACAAGGTAAAGATACCATGGAGGGTACATACATACAATAATGCAATAAAGTTCAAGATGATTAAAATTAAACCCAATAAAAAAAATATATACACAAGAACAGCTCCAACCTACTATACATGAGAAAAAAATTACAGAGAAAGTAATAAGATATTAGCTTAGAATACTGATAAATCATAATACTATTTTTATTAAATAAATGAATAACAAATTATTAATTGTTAAAAAATACTGTTAGTGAGATGTTTTTGTCAGTTAGTTAATAGAGAAAATTAAGTTTTCTTTCTGAAAGAAGTTATAGTTTCTCAGTCTCTGATATAGGTGGAATGGAAACTATAAATGATTTTGAAACAAATAGGTAGTGTGATGATGACAATGTGCTGAAGGGATCGTGTGCCTAATTTATGTGCATTACAGAGTCCAAAGAAGTGGTGTGATAAGGGAATGATGTGTGTGCTAGTTTATAGAGATGATATAAGGATTTGGACGGTTCTACGATCTTGTAGATACAAGAAATCTTCCATTTAACACCACAATATAACATCACCTTATTTCTAAAACCACACAAGTCTAATTTAACTAAATTTTCAAAAAAGCATAAAACATTTTTTAAAATTACTTATAATTTTGTAACTGTTTTAATGTCATATTTTAAATGTTTAAATTAAAAATAAGACATTATTTTATAATCAATTGAGTTGGTGTTTACTTGATGAAAATCCACATTATTTTATTTTTATACAGATTTTCATCACTTCATGTCCTCCAGTCCTCTTGCTCTTATTTCTTAACATAATTACAAGATAATAAACAATGTCAAAAAAAGTTTTTATGCTCTCTTGAAAGATTAGTTAAATTAAACTTACGAGGTTTTAGAAGTAAGGTGACGAAAACTAATATCTTTTAGACTGACAGTACACTATTTTGGAATTGAATGTGTATGCCTGTACCGTAGACTACCCGCAGTCAAGGGGATGAAACTGGTCTTCTGCGCATCTGAGGCCATGCTTCAACCTTGATGGAACGGCCTCTACCAGTCAGATTTTTAGTTGTATCCATTGGCCACTCAGATTAGTATCTGCTTTAACTATTAAAATTTACACTTAACTCCAAAATTAGGAATTTGTCACTTGAACACGTGGCTTCTAAGGTCTCAATTGTATTTCTCATTAGTAGGAAAATGTTCAATTTGAATTATTCTCAAAATCAAATATTATTAACAGTTTCACATTTCAAAAACTAAATATTTTTTACCATATTTCCAATATATTAATTATGTCTTGAAAATTACATAAATGATGACTTCTATAGTGAATAAAACATAGTATTTTAAATCAGTGTCACATAAAAGAAAATTATCTTAATATTAAATAATTGAAAAATCACACTTTTTATAGTACATAATTGCACAAAGTCTGTAGATATTAAGAGCAAGCAAAGATAGTTATTTTTTTTAATTTATTCTTTAATATGAAACGGCGTTGAATTAATAATTTATGAATAAGAGTTGAAAGATGATGATTCTTCTAAATTCACAATTTAATTGCTGATGATAGCAAATTTTATTTATTTTTCTACTGCCATTTTTTATTTTGATTTTTTTTATTTCTTCTCCATTAATGATGTTTTATGGATAGAAAGATTTATTTTTTATTCCATAGATATCAGAATAGAACATTTTTTACATGGCTTAAGCCTTTTACTCTAATAGTAAAGTTATAACTTTGAATATTTTATATTTAATATCTTCTAGTTTTCCCAAGAACATTATTTTATTTAAGTAAAATTTTGTCACCTCACTTCATATTTTTCTTCTTCTTCTTCTTCTTAGACTAGTTTTGGATTCTTCTTCGGTTCCTTCATCAGTATTTTCACAACCGTTGTTATGTCGTCTTAAAGAGCCACCTTTTGCTCCCTCTGTTGGTAGAAAAATATTTTTTTTCCTGGGAATTTCAAAATTCATTAATTTCTCTTTTCCATTTTTTAATGTAGATTTTTTTTCCCCAAACTATTCTTTGTATTATATTAACATACTATATCAAGAGAACACAAGATTAACAAAAATAACTATGAACAACTAGCTACAGTAATATAATGTATGATTAAAAACTATAAAATAGTCACCTTGTAGGTCCGTCTCCTCAACGTAAGTTATTTTAAAACTCTGTAGGCGTTTTGGGACTAGTCCCATCATCAGCAGAATGCATTAGGTCCGTACTTGTTGACCCTTCTTGAAGCACTTCAACAAGGGTCAACAAGTATGGATCTAATGCATTCTGCTGATGATGGGACTAGTCCCGAAATGCCTACAGAGTTTTAAAATAACTTCTTAAGTTGAGGAGACGGACCTTCAAGGTGACTATTTTATAGTTTTTAATCATACATTATATTAGTGTGAATTAACACCTCAACAGAAACTTACCATGAATTTTACTAGTATTGAAACAACTAACTATTCATGAGCCAAAAGACCATCAGACAGATTAAACTTTCTGAAGGATCTTACGGATCAAAATGTCATACACTTGGAAAGAAGCTGACAACAGGGAGTTGTGGAGGACCTTTATGAATGAGGCAAAATACTGACTTTGGTTTGAAATAACCCAAAATTGATTGATTTGAATTGAATCCACTCACATAGGCTGCACATATAATCATTATAATCTCTTTAAGAAAGTAGTAATTGTGGAACGATAAGGCATTTTTTTTTATAAGGTTGTTTAATATTTTTCCTTTGCTTCCCAGTAAAGGTCTAGAATTTCTTGCCTGAGTTGTTTGTTCCAACCAGCTAGCTGTTCTTCATTGAATACATGTCTGCTTCATTGGGTATAGTCAGCAATTTCTATTTTATGCAGGTGGTTAGGTAGTCAATGGTGACCAATGAAGAGACAGAATGCACGCTCATACTTTGTTGACATGCCAGGATATGGGAGTGAAGATGGATACTTAACATAAATTTTTCCTTGCGATTTTATATTTTAACTATGTATTTTAATTTGAATTCTTTTGTTTCTTTTTTATGTCTTGGATTTTAGAAATTAGATATTGTTTATTTTACTGTCTGCTGAGAATTGTAGCTCTCTACTCAGAATGTGAGATTTCATTTTAAATTATTTTTATTTATTTACTTCTAACCTTCTAAAATATATTTCAGATATTCATTAAACATAAGAAAGAAATTTTTGTTTGTTTCAGAGTGGTTTTGATGTTTTCAATGCGTTAGATCTTATGGAAAACAAAGAATTTCTTGAAGCGTTGAAATTTGGAATTGGTGATGGTAATTTGCAGTACTATTTGTACAACTGGCGATGTCCGTCTATTACACCAAACAAAGTAAGCTATCTGCTATTTTATATCTATTCTGCTTAGAAAAGTGTTAATATTTATAGTGAAACAAATGTCATTCCTTTGGTAGTGAATGGTTCTAAGCTACAAAATTTTAATATATGTGTTATTCATTGTTCATTAAATTACTATAGTCCATTGGCAAATTATTAATTCTTACTTTTTTTAAATTAAATACATATAAAATGTGCAGACAATACAAAATTTAGAATTTGTAAACTTTATCATAAGTCAGATATGAACATTTTGTGGCTTAGAACTATTTACCATAAAAAGGGCAATACATGTTATCATGGAAACTTGAAATCAGTTAAACCATAATTCTCATGATAAAATTAGTTTTAAGTAGGGAATTGAACTTATAATGATTTTGGATTTTTTGCAGAAATAAATATACAGCATAAATAAATTTGTGGTATGATAGCTTTGAAGAAATAGATTGCTGTCATTGACTAGCAAATGACAGTACAGGAAGTCATGTGATTATTGTGATACAATCTCTCAATCTCAGCTTTGGTTTTCTTGACCATTTATATGTACTAATTGTCAAATAGTGAAACTTGTTAAATTTTTAAACAATGCTAGAAACAAGATAGTAAGTTAATATGATTGTAACTCTTTAAAAACATAAATCACAGTAGAACTTTAATTAATATTTTATTTAATGACACTATTTAACAATTCAGATAATTTTTTTTTTTCAAATGCTCCAGGTTTGTCTTTTAACATTCCTGGTTTCTCTCCTGGCATGGTGTACTTGTAACCCACTTCTGAGGTTTGGGCTCCTGGAAGGCAGGGTTACGTTGCCACGATGATATGATGGGTGATGATGATGATGATGCACCAGGAGAGTCCCTAATCCTAAGCTTAACCTAAGATGAATATGAATGATGGTGATTGCGATGGCCATATGATTTCGGGGACCGTTTGGGCCTTAAAGTTTTCCTGACATTTGTCTTACAGGTGAGGAAAAACCCCTATAAAAACCTCGCCCAGAAAAACTGTCCCGACCGGGGATCGAACCCGGGCCCACTGCATGACAAGGCAGCATGCTACCCCGAGACAACAGCGGTGGACACAATTCAGATCATTAACATAGCAATTCAGATATTCAATGGGCAAAAGATTTTGCTTACAAGCAAACTTTCTAATATCCATCCATCCATAGTAATTCTGCCCAAGGGCAGGTCTTTCACTGCAATCATAGAATTTTCATGCTATGCATTGCAGCATTACTAGGGAATTGTAGGTGTGGTAGCTTCCCGTTGCTTTCCACACCGGTGAAGGATGATGATAATAAAAACCTCATCCAGAAAAACTGTCCCGACCAGGGATCGAACCCGGGCCCGCTGCGTGACAAGGCAGCACACTTCCTCGAGACCACAGCGGTGGACACGTCACCCATATGCAGTTATTAAAACTTTCATTGAGATTTTGTAAACATTTTTGTAACAAGTCAGGATTACTCAGATCTTTAAAAGATTTTAATTTCAAGAAGTACAGCTTCTGGAAGTGCATTCCTATGTTTGTATGTCTTACCATCGATTAGTGAGTTTATATTTGCACTTGATTCTGAACAGAGCCCATGCTAGAGATTAGCATCTATTGACATCATGATGTGACATCCAGGTATTGAGAAGCAAGAAGGAGAATAACTTTGTTGTTAACTCCAGAGCATTGGCTACATACATACATACATACAAACATCTAAAGTGTGATACTCAGATAGTAACAGTCAATGCATTAGTACATAGAACTAAAGTTCTTTGGTTCAAATCCCAGTTTGGACATAATTTTTTTTTATCTTCAAAAATTAATTTAACCATTAGTTTTCTTAATTGAAACATTATTGTACTGCTCATTGTACTTCTGTTGTGCCTTTAATTTTCAATATTCTTCTTATTGATATGTCTTTATTAAAATCAGATTTGTCCATATTATAAATTTGGCATCATCAGAAGTGTTCATTACATATGTATAGTTATTCAATACTGAATTAATTGAGCTGACTATTATTTCACATTTATCATTTTGTTACAATTATTGTAATGTTACGATTATATTAAAATGTTATAGTGTGGATGAACCTGCTTCAAAGGAATATCTATTTGTACAGAGTATTTCTAGTGCTCTGCAAATTTTGTTAGTCACAGTCTTTCACAAGTTGTTTCATTGATCTTGCATTAGGAACTCTTGGAATATGTATTTATTCACTTCTTCAATTATTCTGATGTTATTTTCACATTCAACAAATTTCTTCATCTTATACAAATGCTGTTCACTTGTTAGCCAAGTAAATTTGTTTTTTTATATATTAAATTTGGGAATTTTTAACATTATGAGGTTCAAATTCATAAGAATTAAATTAATTGTGATTATTTCATACCTCATACTTCTATATTTCTTTAAATACAGCACTGCAGTATTGGCAATTTCTTATCACCATCATCAGCTGTTTTCACGATTGTCAATTTTTACTTTTGTTGATAATTATCCAAACTGCCATCTGATGTTCTTTTAAAGAATTATTTTCTAAACTGCCATCTGGTGTTCATTTTAATGAATCATTTTCTAAACGGCCATCTGTTGTATTTTTGAAGAACTTTGTAATCAAGCTAGGTTCATCTGGAATTTCGAAGTTCATAGTTCTAGTATGGTTTTTTTGAATATATATTTTTTTCCCAAACTGTTAAATCTAAAGGTTTAGATAGATGTTTCAAAAGTTTTGCTTCTTTTTCAATCCTATGATGCTCTAATAAACTATGTGCTGCTATAGCTGATTTTTCAATTTCTCCATTCTTTATATTTCTGAAGTGTTCTTTTTTTTACGAGTTTCCAAATTCCTTTTTGTTTTTCCTATATATATCCTGTTGCATTCAATTTGATAAATTCCAGATTTTTTGTTGTCTGGGGTGTTAAATTTATTATTAGTTAACAGAAGATTACCCAGGCTAAATTTGTTACTTGGAGCCAATGTTATATTAAATTTTCTGAAAATTTTTTGAAACTTATTATGAACTTCAGGATGGTAAGTAATTTTTTTGAATTTTACATCTTTTTTGGAATCTTGTTGTAAGGTGGTGTATTCCTGTAACCTTTTCTGTTGTTTAAATTTCTTTAATTAATTAATTTTTTATTTTATTTTTTAATATTTTTTATTGTGTCTTCGTCCACCGCTGTGGTCTCGAGGTAGTGTGCTGCTTTGTCACGCAGCGGGCCCGGGTTCGATCCCCAGTCGGGGCAGTTTTTCTGGGTGAGGTTTTTATCGGGGTTTTTCCTCATCTGTAAGACAAATGTCAGGAAAACTTTAAGGCCCAAACGGTCCCCAAAATCATATGGCCATCATCATCATCCTTATCATTATCACCATCATCATCATCGTCATTCTTCACCGGTGTGGAAAGCAACGGGAAGCTCCCACACCTACAATTCCCTAGTAAAGCTGCAAGCATAGCATGAAAATGCTATTATTGCAGTGAAGGACCTGCCTTCGGGCAGAATTACTATGGATGGATTGTGTCTTCATTAAAACCATTTATTTTAGCAACATATACAAATGATTATATTCCTTGTCAAAATTTTCTACATTAAGTGGGATATTTATCAATCTGTGTAATAGACTATTGAAAATTGCATATTTATGTGACAGATGATTAAAACCTGAAGATTTTATGTAGTTGTCAGTATGTGTCTTTTCTATAAATATTAAATTTAATTCTTTGCTGTTGTTCATTTCTTATTAAGTATAAGTCTAAAAATTGGATTTTGTTATCTTTTTCAATTTCAATAGTGAATTTCACTGACTTATCCTGAAGATTAAGCAATTTTAATGCATCTTGAATGTATATTTTATCTGTTACAGCAATAATATCATCTACATATCTATGCCAACACTTGAAAATCAAAGGATAAGCTTTGGTGATATGAGATTCAAGATAGCCCTTAAATAAATTTGCTAAAAATGGAGAAAGTGGATTTCCCATTGCCAATCCAGAAATTTGTTTATAAAATTTTTTATTAAATGAGAAAAAGTTATTCTCGATACAAATTTTGGTTAGTCTTAAATACTCTTCTACGCGTATGATTTCTGCCTTTAATTTTTGTGAATATAACCATTTTTTAAAAACTTGAGTAATTTGTCAATAGGAATGCTAGGAAATAAAGATATCACATCAAATGAAACCAGTCTATCATTCGGAGCCAATTTTATGTTATTCAATTTTTCTACCAATTTTATTGAATTTTCAATGCTCTTATTTCTAAATTGTCGTAGTTCATTAAACTTTTTGGCCAGCCATTTAGCTAAATTGTAACATGGGGAGCCAATACTATTGACAATAGGCCTCATCTTTTTACCATCCTTGTGGACCTTAGGTAAACCATATAATTTTGGATTAGACGGGTTTGAAACTTTTAATTTAAATTTTTCTTGTTCTTTAAGTGTATGTTTTAATGTGTTTTCTACAGTCCTGATTGTTTTTGCAAGAGGGTTAGATTTAATTTCTTCGTATTCTTTGGAGTCTAACAGTTGGTTCATTCTATCTACATAATCATCTTGATCTAAAATAACAATTTTGTTTCCTTTATCAGCTTTTGCAATAGTAACATTGCTATCTTTTATACCCTTCAAAATTTTCATATTTTTCAATGTGACTATATTTTTTGAATTACTTTTCATATCTACTAAAACTTTTTCACATTCTTTCCTGATTATAATTTTATCTTAATTTTTTAGTTCAGAAATCACAATTTCCATATCTGCGACATAATCTTCCAAATTATTTGAAAAATTTATGCAAATTTTTAAACCATTATTGAGTAATTTAGTTTCTTCTTTGGTTAACAATTCTTTTGAAAAATTAATTACATTAGTGTTATCTTGTGATTCTGATTTTTGGTTTCTATTTATTATTTTCCAATTTTGTGGTTGGTAATTCATCCGAGAAGCATCATTTTTGTGAATAAGGTTATTGAATTTCTCCTTTTGGGTTTTTATCTTCTTGCCTGTTATGAAATTTATTTTTTCAAAACAATTATTCAAAAGATTTTCCAGCCAAATGTATCCTAAAATTTTTGAAAGTTTCAAATGAAGATGATACGTTTCTAAGTCTAATATGTTTAATTTGGCATATCCTTTATTCTTTTCGTCTTCCAAAACTTTCTTTTCAACTAATCTTTGCTGTTTACTATTATTAATAAACTTGACTATTTTTCCTAACAAATTTTGGTACAATATTATTCTTTAAACATTTCTTTATAAATCTGATGTCTGCTAAAGTTTTTTTCTTTTTCTCCTTTAATTTCAAAAATTTTTTAATGTTCTTCTTTAGTTCAAAAAAATTTATATTAAAGCTTTCAAAAGGATTTAAATCTAACAAACTTTTGTCCGCCATTTTAAAATCCACTTTCTCCATTTTTAGCAAATTTATTTATGGGCTATCTTGAATCTCATATCACCAATGCTTATCCTTTGATTTTCAAGTGTTGGCACAGGTATGTGTATGATATTATTGCTGTAATTGATAAAATATACATTCAAGATGCATTAAAATTGCTTAATCTTCAGGATAAGTCAGTGAAATTCACTATTGAAATTGAAAATGATAACAAAATCCCATTTTTAGACTTATACTTAATAAGAAATGAACAACAGCAAAGAATTGAATTTAATATTTATTGAAAAGACACACATACTGACAACTACATAAAATCTTCAGGTTTTAATCATTTGTCACATAAACATGCAATTTTCAATAGTCTATTGATAAATATCCCACTTAATGTAGAAAATTTTGACAAGGAATATAATCTTATTTGCTAAACTAATGGTTTTAATGAAGACATAATAAAAAATAAATTAAAGAAATTTAAACAACAGAAAAGGTTACAGGAATACACCACCTTACAACAAGATTCCAAAAAAGATGTAAAATTCAAAAAAATTACTTACCATCCTGAAGTTCATAATAAGTTTCAAAAAATTTTCAGAAAATTTAATATAACATTGGCTCCAATTAACAAATTTAGCCTGGGTAATCTTCTATTAACTAAATAATAAATTTAACACCCCAGACAACCAAAAAATCTGGAATTTATCAAATTGATTGCAACAGGATATATATAGGAAAAACAAAAAGGAATTTGGAAACTCGTAAAAAAGAACACTTCAGAAATATAAAGAATGGAGAAATTGAAAAATCAGCTATAGCAGCACATAGTTTATTAGAGCATCATAGGATTGAAAAAGAAGCAAAACTTTTGAAACATCTATCTAAACCTTTAGATTTAACAGTTTAGGAAAAAATATATATTCAAAAAAACCATACTAGAACTATGAACTTCGAAATTCCAGATGAACCTAGCTTGATTACAAAGTTCTTCAAAAATACAACAGATGGCCGTTTAGAAAATGATTCATTAAAATGAACACCAGATGGCAGTTTAGAAAATAATTCTTTAAAACAACATCAGATGGCAATTTGGATAATTATCAACAAAAGTAAAAATTGACAATCGTGAAAACAGCTGATGATGGTGATAAGAAATTGCCGATACTGCAGTGCTGTATTTATAGAAATATAGAAGTATGAGGTATGAAATAATCACGATTAATTTAATTCTTATAAATTTGTTTTATTCATGTCCAATACATGATGATTAAACTAGTGATGTTTAAGTTTCCCTGTAAATTGTCAATATTTTACTACTTTCTCATTTTCTGCAAGAGAAATATCCCTGTTTTTGTATGAAGATTGAGCATATAAAGAGGCTGACTGCTGTGAACTATGGATTCGTCTTTGGAAGAAATCTTTGTTATAGATCGATTATCTTGCTATAGTTTGAATCAATTTCTAAAGTCATGTCAGCTTTTATTTGTTTTCTCCAATATATAATTTATTAGAACATCATGTATTTCCATTTTTTTTTTTGAATAAAGACAAGTAGAAGATTGT
This sequence comes from Diploptera punctata, assembly GCA_030220185.1. Classification (NCBI taxonomy): domain Eukaryota; kingdom Metazoa; phylum Arthropoda; class Insecta; order Blattodea; family Blaberidae; genus Diploptera; species Diploptera punctata. The sequence continues at coordinate 1,606,139 of JASPKZ010010694.1, forward strand.
ATTTCTTTTCTTCAAACTTAACAACAGGAATTTTAGCAAAATTTATGAATTCAGAATTTATTATTTCAATAGTCACATATGCATTTCAGAGGCTCTTGATGTCCCAACTCCTTTCAAAAAACATTAAACTGAAAATATATAAAACTATTATTCTACCAGTTATATTATATGGGTGTGAAACATGGACTCTTACTTTAAGGGAGGAAAGGAGATTACAAGTATTTGAGAATAGAGTACTTAGGAAAATTTTTGGACCAAAGAGAGATGAACAGACAGGTGAATGGAGAAGACTACATAACAATGAACTACATGGTCTTTATAGGAAGCCAGATATAATGAGAACAGTTAAGTCTCGTAGACTGTGATGGGCAGGACATGTTGCACGTATGGGGAATGAAAGACTTGCATGGAAGCTTCTTGTAGGAAAGCCAGAGGGAAAACGCCCAGTTGGTAGACCAAGAATGAGGTGGGAAAATAACATTCACTATGATTTGAGGGAAGTAGATTATACAGGGAATGATTGGAAAGCATTAGCTCATGATAGGGGTGTATGGAGAGCTTATGTTTGCACGCCCGTGAACCTACGGGTTCGATAGTGCCAGTGAGTGAGTAAGTAAGTAAGCCACATAATGATGAACAACTTCTATACCACTATAATTATTGCCACTCATTCCCAAGTTGTCATGAATAAAACATCATAAAACTACCAGAACAACTGGAAAGCGCATCTTCAATTAATACCATCTCACAGAATTCCAAAAGCTATGTTTTGTTACTGTCCCCAAGGCAAAATATTGACGTCCAAAAAAGCGATGGATGGAAAATTCCTCTTTGAGACCATAAACAGGCCACATGGCCTAATACAAGTGGTTAGATTTATATTTTTCACATAATTTTTGTCCATTGAAATAATTCTGATTGTCATAAAAATTGCATACAGGTCTATTTAGTAAAGTGGATTATTATGGTATAAAATTTTATTAATTTTATTTGCTCTATTAGAATGTTTGCTTGTCAGAGGCCTCTTTCAGGCTTGAGGATATTTTGTGTGCTGTAGTTTTGTATTCCGAACTAATGGCTTTACTTCTCCTCAAAAGGAAGTCGTGCCCTGAAAAATCAATTGACCCTGGCCAGGTTTGAGCCTATAAACCTTGGAACCAGAGTTGAGCATGTTAACAACTATTGCTGAGGATTGTCTTGAACCTTGATTCCAAAGATAAATGAAATTTGCTTCTTTGATTATCTCATCTTTTCTTATGTGGTGGGAAGCAGTATTTCATACTAGTGAGATAATTGTGATTTTTCAGTTTTTTTATTGTTATCCTTCCAACAGAATAATGTACCATGTATTTTAAAATTTCAAGTTAAATTTTTTGTAATCCCTTTCTTTTCTTTACAGATTGGTCTGGTGCTACAGTAACAATAAAAAGTGATAGTTCCATAAAAAGTGAGTATTTGAAGTCAAATCTGTTTGTAAGGCAGGAAGGGAAAAGCATTCTGTTGTCAGCAGTGTCTTTTATTCTCAACAATTGCAACTCTTTCATTCCTTTTCTCAATAATGTTATAAAATTATGGTAACCAATAAAATTGAATTGTTCAACCTGTTGAGATGAATTCATCAAAACCTTCTCATTGTTTCACAATATGGCAAAAGACTGACTAAATTTAGAAAATGAGAAATTATTCCTTCCAGATTAGTCATCTGTTACAAATTTTTTTATTTATGTTAGAAGCAAGTGATTGGCTGGACACAGATGAGTGACTAGCTTGACAAATAACATATGTCAGTAGTCTAGAACCGCTTATCATTTTTTTGGAAATACTTTACAACATGTGACAAGAAAATGTTTTCTAAGTTCTGACCATACACCATGCGCTGTGCCAACAGACACTATGGAATCACAGGATGCAGCCAACATATACACAATAAAGATGGCTTTTAGAAATATACATTGTTTAGGCTAACCACAAACATATTTTGATGTTATATTTTAAATTAACACTATCCAGATTGACATAGTTTTATTTTAGAAAGAAAAATTAATGCTCGAACCCGGATGTCTGATTCTTTGCATCAAGTTACACATCCGAGCTCCGAAAGTGGAAAGAATTGTTGATGTTTGTGTTGGAGCTCGGATGGTGTAATCATCAGGTACCACACAGATGCGCGGAGTCAGAGATCCGGGGTTTAAGTACCAGTTTGAGCATTAATTTTTCTTTCTAAAATAATAACCACAAACATATCATTAAATCTGAAGTTCTGAAGTATAAGTTCTATACTGGAAGAGGGAAAAACAGAATGGCAGAGGAAAGTGCATAACATGAGGCATGGAACAAAGAGAAAGCAAAGCTAATGTTAAGTAAATATTAAAATTTTTAATATAATATAAGAATGAGTTAATAACATTTAAAGAAACAAATAATGATATAAAGAACTGTACTAAAGAATAAATAATCAAAAGAGTGAGTCTGCAAAACATAACTACATAAAAATGACTTAACCACTGCATACCACCCACATAAACACACATATACAATATTCCACTCTTATGCTCAGCAGTTTTGCCATGCATTAAATGAATACAAATATTCTGACCTTGTAAATAAATAAATTATAGACATCTCCTAATTGGATCATAGCAAATGCAAGTAACAAGCCCTAGATCGAACTTGAATCTAGGCTGTAGTTGACCAAACAAAAGATCAATCCAGACTGATTTTGTTTCTTAGAACTTATACTGGAAAGAAACCATCTCCTCCATTGTCCAGCTTTTGTAGAAGAGACCAGCCTTTCTGCTAAATATTGGAGTGCAAGAGAGCGAATGATTTCATTATCAAGTGCTCGACATTAGATACCAACCAACCATACTGGGCTTGCATATAGGATCATGCACAGATGACATATAGACAAAAAGAACCAAGTGGGGGAAGTTACACAGACTGGAAGAGGGAAGTAAAGAGTCAAAAACGAAGTCATAACATATTTAAATTAATATTGGGAAGTAAACATTATGAGGTTATATCATTAATAGTGAGTGGAGAACATATTTTAATCGACTCACCTCATGCATTTTCAAACTTATTTGATACCGACGGTTTCAGACAATATCATGTCCTTCAGTCATGGAAGCCATGACTGAAGAAGGACATGATATTGTCTGAAGCCGTCGGTATCAAAGAAGTTTGAAAATGTATGAGGTGAGTCAATTAAATTATGTTCTCCACTCACTATTAAAGCCATAACATATTGATTTTTAGCTTTATTTACAAAACTTGAAATTTTTACACAGTTCAGTTTATTAGATTGTGGGAAACCATATAAGCAGCAACTTTTCTCTTTTGGAAATGCTTGATTAAAATGTAAATTAATGATGATTTAGATATACCATATTCGTTGACTATCACTTCACAAGTCATTATCAATAATGACCTCTGGAGTAAAGTCCATGGATGATCTTGATTTATCAGTACATTGATTGATTGTCTTTTATAGCAGTAAGAAATGTTAATGAAAATGTTGAAATAATTGAGAAATGGTTCTATAGTCCACTGTAGATTCATTTCAAACTCCTCAAAGCAACTTATAAAATTCTGTCTGTGCATGTCTATGTAAAGTTTCAAGTCTAATGGAAATTCGTTGATCCAAGGCATGAAAACTGATCTGACCAATTTTCTTTTTCCATTTCAATAGCTTGCCGATAAAGAACTATGTGATCAGTTCAGTTGAGCATGCATATATTTATTCAGAATGACTTGCTTTAATAATTAACAACCTTGTAGGTCCATAAAGATAGGAATGTATGGATGGTTGGATTAATCCTCATATATTTTTTACATTAAATATACAATATTCTTTTAATATAATAAATTTGGGGATTTTAACATTATGAGGTTTCATTAATAAGAATCAAATGAATCATGAATTCTTCTTACCTCATAAATCTATGTTTTTTTAAACACAGCACCGCAATATTGGAGGATCATCTTCTCCATCATCAACTATTTTCACGACTGTCAATAAAGTATATATAAGAAAAACAAAAAGGAACTTAGAAACTCGTAAAAAAGAATACTTTAGAAACATAAAAATGAAGAAATTGAAAAATCAGCTATAGCAGCACATAGTTTATTAGAGAATCTTAAAATTGAAAAAGAAGCAAAACTTTTGAAACATCTATCTAAACCTTTGGAATTAATATTTAGGGAAAAGATATATATTCAAAAAAACCTTACTATAACCATGAACTTCGAGATTCCAGACAAACCAAGCTTGATTACAAGGTTCTTGAAAAATACACCAGATGAGAGTTTAGAAAATTACTCCTTCAAAAGTACACCAGATGGCAGTTTGGATAATTACCGGCAAAAGAAAAAAATTGACAGTCGTGAAAACAGCTGACGATCGAGAAGATGGTTCTCCAATACTGCGGTGCTGTGTTTAAAAAAACATAGATGTATGAGGTAAGAAGAATTTACGATTCATTTGATTCATATACAATATAATGCAGAAAAATGTTTCATAAATTATTTTAAAATATTTGTTATTACTCTGTATTCTGATAAGTAATATGTAATAATTGTAGTTTATCTTAAAATGCAGGTCAGAATGTTTATAGAACAAATTTTATATTAAATTTAAATAAGCAAACCAAGTAAAATATTGGAAAAATTACAAAAATACAAGCTTTATTTGTTTTATGGTGAAATTAAATGTTTCTTACCTATCCTCATAAATCTGCTAAGTAGATCACAATTTTGATACCATAACATCTTCAGTACAAAAAAGTGCTGAAGATGAGACTGTTAAATGGTCTCGAAATTGTGATCTACTTAAAAGATTTATATGAGGAGAGGTAAGAAACATTTAATTTTTCACCATAAATTAAACCTCATAGTGATTGATTCCTATAAAAAGTTAAATTTATTTGTTTTGTTCCAAATCATCAGATCCTCTCTTTCAATATACCTCCTCTCTTCGATCACCTGCTCAAACACATCCATTTTTATGTTTCATATATCCTCATCCTTCATGCATTGTGGCCAAGCGATCCAAGAGCTATAAGATATATGCTGGTTTGAGAATTGTTCTTATAGAAAGCTTGAAAGTAACATCTGTAGTTTCTTAAATCTTTGCTGCTTTTTTGCCTACCATATTTCCTTATACCATCCAGAATCTCATGAAATGTGTTATAAGGCAATCTTTATTTTTATACGTACAACATATTCCACCTAAGTCAAATGTTAGAGGCTTGATAAATCTTACAACATTTTGTCTATTACCAAACTTCTCTAACTGTTAATTTGTTCCAAACCTCACTATGTTTACAGGATATAAATCATTCTCAATATTTTTCTCTCAAAAATAAAATATAAGTGCTTATTTGAAGAATCAGAAGTCAGCCATTATAACAATTTGTCTCTCCAGTAATTTATTTTCTGTTGTATGACATACATCATTGGAACAAGTACTACAGTGGCTGTTGATATTAAGTACTCTAGGTTCAACACAGTAAGTGCACTTTTTGATGATAGTATGCTTTTCTCTTTCACATTTGTATTTTAATTTTTTCCATGAGTAATTGCCAATGTAAGGACTAAAAGTTTTTATGTATTCTCATATCTGTAAAACTTTACAAGTGATAGGCTTTATCCAGAAATTATAGCACTATTGAGAAATTTAAGTAATATTAAAACAGAAAGATCAGTAAAAACAGAAATTGCTAATAATATAATAAAATATTCAGTCATCATTTTACAGAATCATCTGTATGGATTACATAATATTTAACTTTTCATCTATGGAATGAAACTTTTAGTATATTTGTTATGAATTTTATGTTACATTTTCAGTTTTGTAATTTCTTGAATTTTTTTGTACTCTGTCATTGGCCAAATTCCCAACGAGGTCAGATATATTGATGATTAAGTATCTTGATTTAAGGAATCCATGATCTTCAGACTCATAATTGCATTTTTGTATTTTTTAACTCAATTATCTATATACATGACGTGTATAAAGAATTGGTTTTATTTCTTAAATTGAATTCCTTTACCATTCTTCAGAGATGGTATTGCACGTGCAATGGGAAATGGTCTTATTGTATTTCACATTTTTATGATCATGGTGGACACTTTGAACAGCTCTTTTTAAGAAATAGTACAGTAGTAAAAAATTGTATAAAAGTAAGAGTTTTTAGAATTATTTCATTAACAATTTTTTTGAGGCTAAAGGATTTTCCAGAAATATTGCACAATGACATTTAATTTTTTTTGTTCCCTAGTACATATAATTTAGTTATTCATGATCATGATTTTGTGCCTTCTACCTTACATGTGTCAGAAGATAATGAAGATAAAGTGATACCACCTACGGGCCTGGGAGGATAATAGGAGATTAAGAATCCCACCTTCTTAGATATTCAGCACTGAATGTCAGCTGTGTGTGATGACAGCATTTACCCCCAGAATGTGCATCTGGTACTTATTTCCATTAGAGGCTGAGTTGATCCCAGGGTCTTGGTGCTCAGAAAGTTTGGTTTAGTTGAAAAATCCTGACCTCCCTCGGACTAGAACTCCCAATCTTCCAGCTTGTAGCATATTGTCATAAGATAATAAATTGTTGATAATTTTTTTGTTTTAATCTATCAGAATCCATATATTAAGGTCCAAGTGAAGTAAGATATGAGAGATCAGATATTAAAACAGATGACATTTTTGAACATTCTTTGAAAGTGAGTCAGTGAAGTTCATTTCAACTCTCGGTTTTATTTTTAAGGGTCACTAAGGGTTTTTTATTATTATTTCTGACTTTGAAATTAGAATAGCTGCTAAAAAAAGATATATCATTTTAAAATACAATAGGAAGTAACATTAACAGGTTTGTTTAATAATTAAGACATTTTGTCTGTATATTCTTACCTCTTTTGTTTTTGTCGAACATATGTTTCAAGGCTTCTGAGCCCCATCGTCAGCGATTACAGACTGTAACATATGTTCGACAAAAACAACCAAAAGAGGTAAGAATGTACAGACAAAATGTCTTAAGATATATCATATTTACTAAAAATGTTCTGTACAGGGGAAAAAAAAATACGTATATCTTGGCAGATGAGACGAGTTGAACCATGAAAAAAGCCTCCAAAATCCAGGGTCGTCTTATAGGACAGATACAAAAAAATTAGATTGAAATTTATATAAATTAAAACCATTATAAAATGAAAAAAATAACTCACCAATGTATTTAAAATCCTGCAAAATCCTCACATTCATCATCAACATCGGCAAATAACTCCTTAAGTACATCCTTGCCTTCATTGTTGAGAAGCTCGTCATATGGGTCCCATTCTGTATGTAGCGAGTTGATTTCCGCTTCATCATCAGTATCCCATAACAAATCATCCTCAGTGCCATCCATAGCATTAGAAATCTATTTTGAAGGATTTGATCACTGTTTCCACTTTCACTTTTTCCCATGATTTGATTACGAAATCACACAACACATCAAGTGATGCAGCCTGCATAGCTCCATCTTTCGTATATGACTTTTTGCCACTCATCATCCAGTTATTCCATTGTTCATGCATGTTTACATTTAGGATAAAATAATAAAAATTACTTGAACACACGACACACAAATAACAATGCAACCACTGATTGCGACTGATGTAATGATGCGCGGCGACAAACCGATCAGTTGACATGTGGGGGGGAACTTTTAGAGATTTTAGTGAATCCCCTTGAGTACAGCTACTATCAAACCAGTCCTGAAAACATCCAGTTATTCAATTCTTTTACAGTCTGTTATGTGTAGTAAATAAACATGGACATTATTGCTTATATTGCATTGTTTCTTTTAATTATTAATATAGTATTATTATTACTATGTATGGTGCGAAGGGCACTGTATAACATTTAAATATGCGAATAACTTATTTCTTTAGGTTTGATAGTAGCGTAACAAGAAATTTCTCATGCGGCAAGTCTTCCTTCCTTATCATAACAATCTCCTTCCCCTCTACCACCTTCCATACGACAGGTCTCATCTCTCATGCTAGTACAACTTATCAAAAGTGTAGCAGTGTTGCCGGTTGAATGAAAATAAAGTGTATTTATTTATCATAATGAGGGGTTAAAATATTAACAATATATAACATGGAATTTAATTTGAAAAATTACGAATACGGTAATTTTGTTTATGCTATACAGTAAGCTAGTAATCATCGCTGATCTAAACTAAATTCATAGGCCATTGATAGTTTAGGGTCATCTTATAGGTCAGATATATGCTAAACTATAAAACTTTGACAAAAAAATCTATACCTCTTCTTATCTGAATGTCACCTTATCTGCTGAGATGTACGGTAATGGTTTTTAGGGGCCTTATAAATAGAATTCAGGACACAAAGAAAGTTGAAAAGTGTGATGTGTTTCAGGGAACTCTTTACCAACTGAAGCTGGACATCCTACTTTTCAACTTGCTTTGTCTCTGCACATTCTATCAGCAGCAGTCTTTATAGAAATCAGTATTACCTTAATTTGGTGAGTCAAACATAACTCCACTTTATTTGACTATTAGTTTTTGTTTATTCAACTTACTGTAATTGTTCTAACATTTAATGAGCAGAGTGCAATTTGACAGAGTGAGAGCAGTTGCTGGGATTCATTCCCCATGGAGAATTCAGAATCCTCTCTTGAAAAAGTATTAATGTATCCCTCCCAGGGAAAATATTTATCCTTTTTAAAATCTTAGATAGATGCCTTATTTATGGTTTTCAATATTTCTGTATGTTATTAGTGCAATATATAAAAACAATGCCCATTTCATATTTAATTTGTAGTGTGCTGAACATTTCTGGGACATCTCTCCCACTCCTGAAAAAATCTAGGAGTGAATATTGATTTGGAAAGAAACCATCTCCTCCGTTGTCCAGCTTTTGTAGAAGAGACCAGCCTTTCTGCTAAATATTGGAGTGCAAGAGAGCGAATGATTTCATTATCAAGTGCTCGACATTAGATACCAACCAACCAATAAAAACTAATTTAACACATTTTAAGCTGTTTTATTACTCTTCATTGCCTATTTAAAAAAATGCAGGGATTCTTTTCCACATTTTCTTTTAACCAGTTGTCATTAAACACACAATACTCTCTCTTTTTTTTTTCTTTTTTTTTTTTGTGATGCACAGGATGGACCAAAATCTGATACCAGCTTAGACAGAGACATCCTCTATAAGAAACAAACACCTTGTATGCAAACACAAGAGAAACAGACAAACTATTCACTTACGTAAATTAATGAGTCATTTTTTAACATCTTACCTCATATTTTGTTTCTTCAAACATGGGAACTAGTTTTCGAGAGAAGGATCTCTCTCATTTTCAACCGACATTATGACTACCAGATTTTCGTTGGAAACGGAATCTCCACCAATAATGTTGCCATCTGGTGTTGATTTGATGAACTTTGAGATGAGGTCACGTTCATCAGGAATCTCAAAATTCATGGATCTAAATTTGTTCTTCTGAATATATATCTTCTGCCAAATTGTCAATTCTAAAAGTTTTTCCAAATGTTTTAAAAGTAGGGCTTCTTTTTCAATTTTATGATTCTCCAATAAACTATGTGCTGCAATAGCTGATTTTTCAATTTCACCATTTTTAATATTTCTGAAGTGCAAGTGTCCAAATTTCTTTTTGTTTTTCCTATGTATACTTTATTGCAGTCCTTATAATTAATTTGATAAATTCCAGATATTTTGCTATCTGGGATGTTCAATTTCTTATTAGTTATAGATTACCAAGGCTAAATTTATTTATCGGTGCCAATGTAATATTGAATTTCTTGAAATTTTTTTTGAAATTTGTTATGTATTTCAGGATGATATGTAATTTTCTTAAATTGTTTTCCTTTCTTTGAATCAAATTGCAGGGTTTTGTATTCTTTTAATCTTTTTTGTTGTCTGAATTTCTTTAATTTATTTACAATTATTTCTTTTCCAAAACCATTTAAATTGGCTATGTTCAAAATGTGATTGTATTCTTTGTTAAAATCTTCATTTAATGGAACATTTAATAAACTATATATATCAAACTGTTGAAAATTGCATGTTTATGCGCAATATGATAGAAACCTGAAGATTTTATAATTGTCTGTATGAGTATCCTTCCCATATATATTGAATTCAATTTTTCCTTGTAGTTCATTCCTTATTAAGTAAAGGTCCAAAAATGGGATTTGTTTATCCTTTTAATAATAATAATAATAATAATAGCTTTATTTTACCTGGCAGAGTTAAGGCCTTAAGGCCTTGTCTACCACTCAACCAGGTTAAAAAAAAAATACAAAAGAAAAGTCTTAAATCTAAATTACAATATATATATAAACGATTACAAGTTATGAATACAATACAATTAATATTTATAATGTATTTTAATTTACTCTAAATTTAACGAATTAAATATATAATATGTACAAGATATATAAAAAAAAACTAGGAAAAGATTAATGACATAGTATAAAATTAAATAAATAGAGAAAAATTAATTATTAGACAACAGGTAACTGTATAAGCGTGACTTAAAGGTGCCAAGTGTGCGGCAACCCCTGATATCTTGAGGAAGGAGATTCCAGGAGCGGGCGGAGGCTACTGTGAAGGAAGTAGAATAGGAGGAAGTGCTATGAAGAGGAATTGTTAGCAGACTGCTATCTTGTGACCTAGTGTCAATATTGTGGTAGGAGGATAACTTCTCAAATCTGGACACCAGGTAAGTAGGAATGTAGGAATTCAGAAGCTTGAAAAGTAGCGAAAGAGAGTGCAATTTACGTCTGTCAGTAAGACGGAGCCAAGAGAGGTTATTAAAGTGTTCGGAAATATGGTCATAACGGCGGATATTGAAAATGAATTGAATGCAAGCATTATGAACACGCTGCAGTCTCTGCGACAAGGCATAGTTTAGATCATTATATATAATGTCACAATAATCGAAGTGTGGTAACACAAGATTCTGCACTAGGATTTGTTTTAAACGAAACTGGGAGAAAATTCTTTAAACGTCTAAGATAATGTAAGATGGAGAAAGTCTTTTTACATATGTGTTTCACTTGTGTTTGCCAGGTTAAATTTGCGTCTAGATGTAGTCCAAGATCTATTACTGAAGAAGAATAAGGGATAATTATATTATTTATAGTAATGTTTGGAAGTGTAGATTTGTCAAAGGTTGTAAGCAGTCTTTGTTGTCCCATTAGAATTACTTGTGACTTGTTAGGATTTAGATTTAGACCGATACTTGAAGACCAGTTAAAGATGGATATGAGATCGTCATTCATTTTCATCAAGCTATTATAGAGAGAATGAGGAGGTGAATGTAGGTAAATTTGGAGATCATCAGCATAGAGGTGATAACGGCAGTGCTTTAGTACAGTTGGCAAATCATTTATGTAGATTGAGAAAAGAAGAGGTCCGAGAACACTGCCCTGGGGGACTCCAGCCGGCACGTTACGCCAAGACGAAGATCTAGAGTTTAATGAAACGTATTGTTGACGACCGTGCAGGTATGAGTCGAACCAGGATACAGCGCTGTCAGACAAATGTAGGTGCTTGAGCTTTATCATAAGTAAGTCGTGGTCTACTGTGTCAAAAGCTTTGCTGAAGTCAAGTAAGGTTAAAGGAGTCAATTGACGTCTGTCCACGGCTTCACGAATATCTTCGGTAATTTTTAGCAAAGCTGTGGTTGTGCTATGACCAGATCTAAAGCCGGATTGATAAGGATCAAGGAGGTCCAATTCCATAGTAAATTGTACAGTTCCATCTTGAAGGTTGAGTAATTTTAATGCATCTTCAATATATTTAGAATTTATCACAGAGAAAATATCATCTACATATCTATACCAACATTTGAATATCCAGGGATAAACATTGGTGATATTAGACTCTAAATAACCCGTAAATAAATTTGCCAAAAATGGTGAAAGTGGGTTACCCATAGCCAGACTTGAGACTTGTTTGTAAAATTTGTCATTGAAGGTGAAAACATTTTTATCAATGCAAAGTTTTGTAAGAATTAAATATTCTTCTATTATTTCTCTTTTTAGTTTTAAGGAATTTAGCCATTTTTCTAAAATAGTTAACATCTTTCCAATTGGGATGCTTGGAAATACTTTTAAAACATTTGGAAAAACCTTTGGAATTGAAGGTATATATTCAGAAGAACAAATTTAGATCTATGAATTTCAAGATTCCTGATAAACGTGGCCTCATCTCAAAGTTCATCAAATCAACACCAGATGGCAACGTTATTGATGGAGATTCCAACGAAAATCCAGTAGTCATAATGTCGGTTGAAAATGAGAGAGATCCTTCTCTCGAAAACTAGTTCCTGTGTTTGAAGAAACATAAAATATGAGGTAAGATGTTAAAAAATGACTCATTAATTTACGAATTAAGAACCTCATAATGTTATTTCCCATATTTAACTATGAAGAAAACTGTTTACTGTTCAGAATCACAAAACACAGTTAAAAATAATAGTCAACATCCCATACTTGACAGCACCAACATACCACTTAGGTGGTATTCAAGAACCAAACTTTCTGCAAAGAGCAACTCTCAGCCCGTCTCTCCATTGTTAATTATGTAGGTCATGCAGAATCTACTCTTAACTGACTCACTCTATTCAACATCATGTGCTAACAAGATATTTTTTTTTTTTTAAATTCCGAGAACAATTAAAAGTTGAGAGCCCCAGCATATGGAAGACAGATATTACCATACTTGTTTCTCCTTCTCTTTCCCCTTCTTGGAGAAGTCCAGAATTTATTTCTATCTTCCTCTACTTTTCCTATTTCCATGAAATTTATCTGTTATCATTTATTTTGTACCATCCATTTTGGTTATGGTTAACATATTTATCATTTTGCATTTTATTCTTATTAGGACTGTTCCTATTTTGTACAAACCTATTACCTTGTCTAAAGTTTCTTTCTTCATTACCATTTTGGTAATTTCTTTTGCTCATAATGGATGGCTCTGCCCCTTCCCCAAATTGTTTATTAATAAGATTGTTTTCTCTTTTGTCTTTCTTATCCATTTCCCTTTTATTTTCAGGTAATGCTAATAATTCTAGCATTTCAGACACATTTTGTGGTCTAGCTACAATTAAATGGTACCTAATCTCATCAGGAAAATGGTGAGACAGCATAGATCTTAAAGTTCTTTCGTAATGGATGGTTGCGACAGAGTAGCCATTTTTGCTTTTTCGAGAAAGTAGTTTGATAATTCTGCTTATTATTATTATTATTATGAAATTTTCCTCCTGTTATCTCCATTCTAAGTTTATTTTATTTTGCCTTTCGGGTCCCCAAAAATATCCCAAGAGGACATTCATAAAAGTTTGATAGGACATGGTATCGTGACATGCAATCTTAAACCACGATTCAACATTGTTCTTCAGACTTTCCTTGGCAAAAAACATTTTGAACATTTCTTTAATTTCAAAATACTCTTCAATTTCATTTAAATAATGTAATGGGCTCTGACTTTTGTTGTCATCAAAACAAGGTAAATTAATCTCAGCCAAAAGATTTGCAGCTATTTTGCAACTGTTTTTACTCTTAGACGATGGATTGCTTTTCTCAGGTATAACCTCAATTTCTTTTTCAGTTTCTTTACTTTAATTAGATTTTAGGTTATATTTCCTTTCTAATTCAGCTATTTACCCAATCCAACATTCTACTCTATCGTTATTTTCTGTTTTTTTTTTCATTAATCTTAATCACTTCAGTGGTTATCCTTGTTTGAAGTTCATCTCTGCACAATATAACATTTTCCTCTGAAATTTTAAGTCTATCTTTGACTTCAGATCCTAATTCAACAATTTTATCTTGGCATGTTTGCCTAACTTCAATCAAAGATATTTCAACATCACTAATTCTATCATCAACTTTATCCAGTCTTTCACTGAAGTCTTAATTTAATTGATTAATAATTCTTTCATTATTACTTTCTACCTCTCTTTTACATTTCTCTATTTTCTCATCACAGTCTTTACTTATACTTGCTATTTTCTGCTCTAGCTTACTATTATTTTGTTTACATTCTAATCTTATATTTTCTATTTAATATATGTTGGTTTCTTTTAATTATTGTTGAGTTGGATATTTTGACTCATATTTCTTGATTTTATGCAGACCAGGTTTCGTCGCTTTGCGCGACATTGTCAATGCATTGCAACTGTTGTTTTGCATTGTCCATCCTGTAAGTTGATTTTTGCTCCCTCTGCTGGCTGACTGATAAACTTCCAATTCAATTTTTTTTTCTCTGGGAATTTCAAAATTCATGGTTTTCTTCTTATTCTTGCATAAATTAATCAAAACCAACAAAAATGATTATATTGAAGACGGCAACAAATCAGGAATTTATCAAATTGATTGTAAAGATTGTGAAAAAATATACATATGAAAAGGAACTTGAATATAAGATTGAAAGAACACCTTAGAAATGTTAAAAATGGAGATTGAAAAATCTGCAATAGCTGCACATGCATGGTCAGAAAAACACAGAATTGTAACTAAGGCCAAATTACTGAAACAGTTAGAAAAATCAAAGGAACTCACAATTTAGGAGAAAATTTACATCTGCAAGAATAAGAAGAAATTCATGAATTTTGAAATTCCCAGAGAAAAAGAAAAAAATATTGATTTGGTAGTTCATCGGTCAGCCAGCAGAGAGAGCAGAAATCAATTTACAGGACACCACAAAACAACAGTTGGAATGCATCAGCAATGTCATGCAAAAGTGGCGAAACCTGGTCTGCACAAAAATCAAGAAAAATGAGGTGAGTCAAAATAACCAAGTCATTATTAAATTATATTTTCTAAATTTTGATCTAACTTCATATTATTTTCATTAATTCCTTTTCTAAGTTTTGAGTTATCTTTCCTAAATATATTATTTTTAGTCTGAACATCTTACCTCAATATTAATGTTGATTTGTTCTTGCAAGAACAAATCAACATTAATATTGAGGTAAGATGTTCAGACTAAAAATAATATAATTAAAATAACCTCAAAATATAACTTCCTAAAATTAAATATTATCTTTCCTAAGTCTAGAAATATTTTGATCCATTTTATTACTAAGATTAGAATTGTTCTTTTTTATTTCATTACCAAGGTTAGAAATATTTTCATTCATTTTATTACTGACATTATAATTATCCTTTTATATTGTTTATTTTTTATTATTTCACTCACCTCATAATTCATAGCAGACCCTGGGTTTCTTCACATCTTTTGTGACATTCTCAATGCTGCATCACGTTCACAACTGACGTCCAACGGCCTTCTATCCTGCAGACCGACCTCCGCGCCATCTGGTGGCCGACCGAAGAATTTCCAAATCAGTCCTCTTTCTTTATAACCGGGTATTTCAAAATTCAAGAATGAAAATACAACTATGAATTTTGAAATACCCAGTTATAAAGAAAGAGGACTGATTTGGAAATTCTTCGGTCTGCCACCAGATGGCATGGAGGTCAGTCTGCAGGATAGAAGGCCGTTGGACGTCAGTTGTGAACGTGATGCAGCATTGAGAATGTCACAAAAGATGTGAAGAAACCCAGGGTCTGCTATGAATTATGAAGTATGAGGTGAGTGAAATAATAAAAAATAAACAATATTAAAAAACCTCATAGCGTTATTTCCTATCTACATAACTTAATTATCCTTTTATATTTCATCTATTTTATTAATTTAATACAGTTATCCAAGGAGGTGTTTCACTTAAATTACTATTACAATTGTTCTCATTGTTTGAACTATGCGTAGACTACTATCTGACTACTACTATTTATTCCGATCCGATTGAGGATCTTTCCACTTTTCAGCGGTTGCCCTTTTACCAGCCAGCTGCTGGCCCTTCACATCCACATATGTCAATCACAGAGGTAGATGATCAACAGCCAGTGTAGGGGTGACATGTGGTTAGCATGTCGAGTCCCCCAGCCGTTATAGCTGGTTCCTCAACCTGGAGCCGCTACTTACTGTACCTACCCAATTGCCTCACGATGCTGGGTGGGCACCGGTCCCATACTGGCCGAAATACCATGAGAAAATTTCTTCCCCCATGGAGACTCGAACCAGCACAAGTCCCGTAGCTCTGCGCCAAGGCTTCCTACCTTAACCGCTCGGCTACGGCACGGGACCTATTTATTCCAATATCATCAAAATCTAGTGTTTCACTTTCACTTTTTCATTCAATAACTTCTACATTTTCTATATTAACAGTCTCCTTGGGATTTCTGTGTTTAATAATTTTACTATTTCTTAAAATCATTTAATCTTGAAGTTACAAAAAATGTTCACTGAATTTGTGTATTTTACACACTTGATAAATGTTTTCAAACTTTGTACTCACTTTCCTTGTAGTTTTCCCTTGTTTTTCGTGGTTATTTGTCCATACCTCACAACGTTGCAGTACCATATGTAGATGGTAATTGTACCACATGTAGAACTAGGTGGTGGAATCCTTCTGTAGGTTGTCTAGGGTTTGATGCTGGGTTGCCAAGGCTAAAAATAATTCTTTCTCAGGGAAACACAATGATTGATGATTGTCACTTGAAATAACAACACTAAGTGAGTTTAAGAAAATATTGTTACTGTTTATTTTAAAGTATTGTTATTCTGTTTATTATGAAACTTGTATTAATCCTTTTCACTTTTGGATTGAATTTGTCCATTATTACGTGACTATCAAATATAAGTTAACGGTTTGCTCAAATTAATTTATATAGGAGCACTGAAATTCTATCAATTGCTATCTTATTTAAAATTCTCTATTTCACTTATTAACTTATCCACTTTTATATATATATATATATATATATATATATATATATCAAATAATTTCCATTATCCCAGAAATGCTAATAAGTAGGGCAAGGCAATTAATGATTTTGCATCTTTTTCTTATGAAGGTTGAAACATTGCTTACATATATGAAAATGTATGGCATTAAAAAACGGATTAAATAAAAGTAATTCATTAGGGCATTTTTTTGCATTTTCATAACTTTTTTAGGAATAGATCATTTTTTGGCAATTTTTAGGTCATTTTGAGCATTTTTACGCTTTTCCGGAAGGCTCTGATATTATTTATATTTGATTTAAGATTTTTATTATAATTCAGTATTTTTCCTTGTCAATACAATTTCTTGGAATTAAGTAGTTGTTTTGCTAACTACTACCTCTATTTTTCAAGGTATGTGCATAATGAACTTGTCCACTTCTAGGAATTTTATTCAATTTCTTAGAGCTTATGCTAGCTTCTACCCTTATTCTGATTGTTAACTGCAATTTAAAATTGCTGTAAAAGTGCACTGTGTAATTGAAATGGCTTTTCTGCAATAAAAGGTACTGTAACATGTATTTTTTAAATACTTTTCTTTTAATATTTTGATGTTAAGTTAAATTTTATGTAATTCAGTAACCAAGTGAGTACTTAATCTAATAAATAGTATTTTTATTGGTAATTCTTAACTTTTTATTCATTTTTTTATTTTATTGGTCATTTTTTTGCATTTTTTAGGTCATAAATGCATTTTTTACCAATTTATAGGTCATTAAATGCCTTGCCCTGCTAATAAGTAATAGTGACTCAATTGAAAATCAATAGTTATTCAAAAGATATTATTTTTATATTAAAATTCGTTGCACTTATATTTTATACTAATATGTTATCAAATTATGCACTATCTCTCTTATCACCACTTAATTATTCTTAATATTTTATAAAATGTGTGCGGCCATTAGTACATCGACCGGTCACCATGACTTCATGTAGTGCACTGGTAGCATCATAAAGATCCCACTCACAGAATTCAAGATTCTTTCATATCCATCCAAATATGATTGGTTAGATAATCTGGCCATTGGCTGACTCACCTCCAGACCAAAATATGGAGGCAGTTAATATTTTAAATCTTTCATATTCTTATCTGATTCTAAAATCTTCCAGTACCAAACCATATTGACAACAATAACTCATGTTCAATTATTTATGATGTAAAATATATGAATTTCTATTCATATTCATATTAAAGTTATTTTAACTAATGTTTCCTATATATAAAATTAAAATATTAAGGAGATGTATATTAAAATAAAATAATCCCTTATTATTTTAAAGTATAGGTAAATATCAAGCATCACTACTTAGTTCTTTTCCAGCTTATGTAGGATCTGGAGGTTGATACATCCAACTCCTAGTTCAATTGGTAAATATAGACTTTGTGTAATTGCAGCCTTTATCTATTGCAACATTTTGGCCAATACTCTGGCCCTCCCAGAATATTTAGCATCCTGCACATTATCTATTGTCTTGAATTTTTAAATCAATAGAATGATATTACCCATGGCATATAAAGGTTTTTAGAATTTCCTTGCGAAGTTAACCTAAACCCCCTGCTATGGTATTTCCTGCAAATGCACACACACTACAGTAATTCTCTTTTTAACAGTTAGCATTTTTCATTTAATCTTAGAGAAACATACAAAATCAATAATTTCTCAAAAAATCTTGAGATTTATAAACACTCTCTGTATTAGGTGAAATGTCATGCAAGTTTTCCCATTTTGTATACAAGTGCCATTAGAGTTGTCATCTAGGATGTTTATGCTGAGTTATGAGACAACAGAATAACCTGATAGCTTACTAAAGAACAACATGCATTTTGTCCCCCCCTAATTCTAAAATTAAAATGTTTTTCTCCAAATTAAAAACATTGTAAATTCATGTTTTAAAAAATTACTAATAACCAGGGAACAGAAGTTCATGCCCTAAAAACATGAATATGTATTCATTTATGCCGTAAAAAATAGCTAAATATGCCACAAAATATGCTGTAAAAATAGCTAAATATGATACAAAATATGCATAATCAATCTGAGATTATTTTAACAGAATAATACGTTATAGGTTTATAGGTAACTTACGTTTAGTCTCTGGATTTTGAAGTGCTTGCCTCATTGCTGAATGCTCCATTACTACTGTTGCAGTTCACAACTAACCAGTGACGTATGTTTTCTGTTGTAAATCTTCGCCTGTTGTCTCTCAGCATAGCTTTGTAGCGCGAAAAACTTCGTTCTACGTCGCAAGAAGTAAGAGAGGCTTGCAAAAAAAACTGTGAGTTTTTCTATAGATAACTTTGTTGGTTTGTTTGGTGTTTTTCCTTCGAGAATATCTCGAATTTCTGCAAGGTTTTTGGAAAGAATATTTTCTGTTTTTTCTTTCACTATATCTCCTACATTTCCCGGAACTGATATTAAACTGGAGATCGTTCTATCGAAATCTGCTAAAGACTGCAGTAAAAGAATACCAACTGCTTCCAATGACCTAATTGCTTTAGGAATAAAATGAAAATGAGATGATATGAATACAAGGTTGCTTTTTAATTCATTGTCCGATACAGTTTTCTGTGCTAATTCGATAGATGCTGCTTCACTTGAATCAAAAATATTTATAATTTCTTTAATTTTAGAAAAATGTTCTGAATAGTATACAACAGCTTCCAGCCATGTGCCCCAACGGGTTAAAATTGGCTGTGGTGGGAGGGGAACATCAGGCGCTATTGTTCTGAACTTTTGAACTCTTGGCGGAGCTTTCTTAAATACTTTCTTAACAGACGACACTAGCTTGTCCACTAAAGGATAACGTGTTCGAATAGTCTCTGATATACGATGAAGGCCGTGTGCAAGGCATCAGGCCACAACAGTTTCAGCAAATCAATAACAAACTGAGTAATTGTTGCATTGTTAGTAACTTCTAACACTGCAACATTCAGAAGATACAGAGTTGTACGATTTTCTTAACAAAATGCTCCAACTATAAAATTCGCAATGTAATGACCTTCACAATCCGTCGTTTGATCAATACTAATCCATACAAATTGATTCCTAAGAGTATTCTGAATATTTGATATTACACTGTTGTAACACTGGCTTACATACGGTATGTTTTTCGTAAAGTACTTTCATCTGGTACATGTTCGTTGGTGTATTTCTGAAGAAAATTTCTTAGTGTTGGATTATTGAGTTTAAATAGAGGAATATCGCATGCTATAAAAATCCTCACACAAGTCTGAAGAAAACTGAGTTAAACTACTACCTAAACCTGCTTTGGATTATTTTCCGTTTCACGTTTTTTAATTACTAATTCCTTATGTATGGACGTGTTTATATGCTGCAACACTTGAAACTGTTTCTCACTGCCTACTTTTTTCTCACATGCTTTACAAAATAAAATTCTGTTATCCGTGGGAATAAACTCGTTACGAAATTCATTTACAAATGATTGAAGTGTACCTGAATTAATTAATTTAACTTTGGGCATGATTTAATAGTGGTATAGAAAGCCCCCTTAACAGTTTACATCTACTTCACCACACACAAAAACTAGACACTAGTTAATGAACGAAGACACAACAACTACTCGTAAGCACGTTACTGTTGACCTTCGCTGCACGTGAAATACATACGGGGATTCACCAACGGACCGTGTGAAAAATTGATGCCACCTCACGAAAACTTGAGGGGCTCCCAATGGGTGTTGCCATTAATCGTTAAACAAAATTCATAAACATAAATTAATCATGTTTACTACGTTACATTTTTTTAAGTAACTATTTAATTTAAATTAATGAAATTTAAACATTTAAAAGCCTTTAAATATTTGAAAAATACAAATAAATATACCAAATATGCAGCTTCCCTGCATAAATGTTAAAATATGATGCATTTATAAATAAAGGTAAAATATGCACTTTTATGCACAATAAAACCAATATTATTGTATTTAGAAATTTGTGATTCGTGTAGATAATCTTTCGGCATATTTGCACAATGAGAGAGAACAAATATGCAAATGCATGAACTTCCGTTCCCTGCTAATAACCAACAGTGAAATTTTTCAATCATAATGAAGAGTAATAGCAGTTTTCTTAGCTGTTACATTGCATTTAAGAGTAAATTTAATTAATTTGGTTATATTGGGAATGTCCACAACTGTGGTCTCGAGGTAGCGTGCTGCCTTGTCACGCAGCGGGCCCGGGTTCGATCCCCGGTCGGGGCAGTTTTTCTGGGTGAGGTTTTTATCGGGGTTTTTCCTCACCTGTAAGACAAATGTCAGGAAAACTTTAAGGCCCAAACGGTCCCTGAAATCATATGGCCATCATCATCATCCTTATTACCATTATCATCATCATCATCCTTCACAAGTGTGGAAAGCAACGGGAAGCTACCACACCTACACAATTCCCTAGTAAAGCTGCAAGCATAGCATGAAAATGCTATGATTGCAGTGAAGGACCTGCCTTCGGGCAGAATTACTATGGATGGATATTGGGAATAATCCAGTGCATGCAAACTTCTATAAAAGTAACCTGAAATTGCGGCTCATGTTAGTTTGCCATTTTAAAAGTCTCATTTTAAATACTCTGAGCAATAAATATTTTTCCATATTTATCGTAGCCTAAATTGTAGTAATAAAAGTAATAAAATGTAATATAGGTGACTTGAGTAATGAATATTTTAAATTGTTGTTATTGTAAAATTGTGATTGCTTTTTTGTTATATGAACTACCATTCATACAAGTGTCAGAAGAGTTAATTATTAGAATCAAGATCATATTACTCGTATTATAAAATCTTTCTTGCACGATAGTGCATTGTGTCGTACTTACAGCAATGATGACCATGATAGAAAGTTCAATTTCCTAAATTTCGGGGTTGCCATCCTAAATAACTATACTGTAATATTACATATTACTTACCTCGTGCGAGAAGTAAAACCACTGCCCTTTATGTACACTACATACAATGTGTATACAAAAATATATCCAAAAGGTAGTGTTAATATACATTTTATGAAACAAATCACTGCATTTTAAATGAACTGAACTTTATTTGAAACAATATAAAATAATAAATTCGTACTTGCTGCCATTTTATGACTGATTGGTGTCACGGCCTGCTGTAGTCTGAACTAAATTATTTTTGGCATTTACCGTATAAACATTGGCCACACTTTAACAATGAGTCAGTTGTTTATAATGAACACAAATATTTCCAACAAAGATGTTATTATTTATTATTTTGAAAACACCATCGTGCAAAAAAAATGTACAATGCATGTTTGTGAAGTGTTTTACAGAATCTAGGAAATTAAAAGCCTTGCTATCGCTCAGTTTTTAATCATATCCTCGCTTCTGTAAAAACCACTTCCCAACCTCGCCTTGTTATATACTATTATTATTCTACCTATTTCTAGATCTATTAATATTAATTTGTGTTATACACATGTATGCCTGTTTTAAGTATTCCCACTACAGGCCTCAGGAGGCCCTTGGGGTAGTGGGAGGTTAAGGCTCCCACTATTTCTAGACAATCGGCACTTGATGTCAGCCGGGTTGTCAGCCCTGCATGACGGCCGCCTTTACCCCAGAACAAGCATATGGTACTCATTTCCGTTAGAGGCTGAGTCGACCCCAGGGCCATAGTGCCGCCAGAAGGTTTGGGTTAGTTTAAAAATCCTGACCCCACCGGGACTTGAACCCTCGACCTTCCGGCTTGTAGCGCAGTACCTTAACCACTACGCTACGGCGTGCCCCCATGTATGCCTGTATCTCAGTATATTTATTTATATATTCTGTTAAAATGCCTTCATTACAAAATTAATAGTATAACATAATAAGATTAATAATTCAAAACTTCGTAGATATATTGATTAATACATTTAATGTTATTTCAAATGTGAGGTTGGTATCACAGACTTTTATGATATGACTATATTCCAGGGACTAATTTTAAGTGAATTTCTTATGTAAACTCTTAATTATCTATAATAATGGGGACAAGAAAACCAACATAATCAAAACAGAGATAACCTGCGATTGAGGTATAATAAATACTCTATTAAGGTTTTTTAAGAATAAAAAATTGAATTATTTTAATTTAAATTACTTTAATTTGTATAACAAATGTTACGTACTTTAAGTTGTACTAAGCTTAACTTTATGTGGCCCTATACTATTAGCATAGTATAACATGGTTATTCTTTCCTCACTTGATTTATGACTGGATGCACTATGTTCTGCCTTGAAAGGTAAAATGTTTGTCAGTAAACACTACCAAAACAATGTTATTTAATCTGCACTGTATACTTGCTCCAGCTGTAAGTTTTCTTATGCAACAAACTCCTGAAAATCATTACAAAATTCAGAAGCAATCTTGTTATTCCCCTTCAATTTTTTTTTCTTGGACTGTAATCTCCCTCATACCATAATACTTTTAAAGCACATTAATCTGTTGAAGAATGCATTAATTTCCTTCAATCCTCAAAATGTTGATGAAAATCTGGGCCAGTTTATGAATATTGTTTATTTTTTATCATTTCACTCACCTCATACTTCATATGAAGTATGAGGTGAGTGAAATGATAAAAAATAAACAATATTAAAGAACCTCATAGTGTTATTTCCTATCTACATAACTTAACAGTTTATGAATGTTGGGCTAGATAATCGTGTGTCCTCTGCTCTTTTCTGTTGAAATCATTCCAACGTGACTTTGATCAGTTCTTGCTTTTTGTGTTTCTGAATATCACTTTCATCATCCATTTTGTAAATCAATGCCAGTTGTCGCATATTGCTGGCTTCTTTGAGTTTGCTTATTATTTCCAATACTGCTGTATCGATAACACAACATTTTCACTTTTTAGACATTGTTCAACATTAAGAGATATCAATGAATATCAAATTATTCTATCTGCTATAAACTGTAAAAGACATGTCAAGATTATTGGTTCTTCCATTATCCACGGTTTGAGAGAGGAATGTACAATGAGTATTTCTAATATTCATTTTAATACCAATCGACGTGTCGAAGATGAAACACATGGTTTTAACTAATTAATGAAGATTTTTAAACAAATCCATTTTAATTGAGGAAGACTGATATATCAGGTACTTATATTAATATTTTAAAAAATTTGTACAGTGAGGACCAAATTCCTACAGCACTTTAAACAAAAAGTGTGAATGAGAGAAGCCATTAATCAGGAAATGAATAATCAAGATTATTATTGACATTATATTATTGAATTGTGGACATTTTTACACCTCACTTCATAAAGATATATGTATTTCTCACTGACTAGTTTCAGAGACATTCCCTCCTTCATCAGCTAAACTCCAGAGTTTATGTAGATTATTAAATGTTCCACTAAATGAAGAAGATTTTAAGAAAGAATACAATCATATTTTGGACATGGTTAATTTAAATTGTTTTGGAAAGAAAATAATTATAAATAAATTAAAGAAATTCAGACAACAAAAAAGATTAAAAGAATACATCACCCTGTAATCTGATTCAAAGAAAGGAAAACAATTTAAGAAAATTGCTTATCATCCTGAAATAGATAACAAACTTTTTAAAAAATTCAAGAAATTCAATATTACATTGGCACCAATAAATAAATTTAGCTTTGATAATCTATTAATAACCAATAAGAAATTGAACACTCTAGATAGTAAAAAATCTGGAATTTATCAAATTAGTTATAGAGACTGCAATAAAGTATACATAGGAAAACCAAAAAAAGGAATTTGGACACTCACACAAAGGAAACACTTTAGAAATATTAAAAATGGTGAAATTGAAAAATCAGCTATAGCATTCTTATGGGGGGCACGCCGTAGCGTAGTGGTTAAGGCACTGAGCTACAAGCCGGAGGGTCGAGGGTTCAAGTCCCGTTGGGGTCAGGATTTTTAAACTGACCCAAACCCTCTGGCGGCACTATGGCCCTGGGGTCGACTCAGCCTCTAACGGAAATGAGTACCAGACGCTTGTTCTGGGGTAAAGGCGGCCGTCACGCAGGGCTGACAACCCGGCTGACATCAAAGTGCCGATTGTCTAGAAAAAGTGGGAGCCTTAACCTCCTACTACCCCAAGGGCCTCCTGAGGCCTGTTGTGGGATCACTTTACTTCACTTTTTTTTTTTTTAAATTTTTATTACATTATATTTCAACCCGTGTTTTACCATGGGCATATCACGGGATATTTACAGTTATTTACATACATTTACATTTTGTTTTGCTGTATTTTGATTGTTCAAGAGTTTATTCTTGAAGTGAGCGGAAGATGTTGGTGATGAAGTTCGTCACTGTGACGGTGTTGATGTGGTGCTGTAGTATCTGAGGTAGAGTTTGGGTTGTTAGAACAGGAGGCCGGTCTCTGGAGTACAGTGAACATTCTGTCAGAAGATGTATTGCTGTCTGTGGTGGACTTTCGGGGCAGTTACATAGGGGAGATGGTGACTTTTTGATCCTGTGAAGATATGTACGGAAGCGTCCGTGGTTGGTTAGGAATTGTGTAAGGATGAAGTTTGGCCATAGGGATATAGAGAGCCGGTGGTGAATAGAGGGAATGAACTGTTTGGTGTGAAATGATACCTCGGAGTTGGTATATGTTGCATTCCATATGTTGATGTAATAGTTTAGCAGAAGTTGCTTGGCTCGAGAAATAGGGATGGAGTTATAGGTTACAGTATTTTTATAGCTGGCAGCTATTTTTGCTAGATAATCGGCTCGTTCGTTACCTCTGATTCCTGTATGTCCTCTGACCCAGTTTAGTGAGACTTGAGTTGTCTTCTTCAGAGTGATAATTTTCTTTCTGGTGTTGACTGCTATTGGTTGTGTAGTTCTTTTGTTAGAGATGGCCAGAAGTGCTGCTTGCGAGTCCACGTGTATTGCATAGGAAGTGTTTACATTACTTTGTTGTTGGATCCAGTCCACTGCCATTTGGATGCCTATA
This sequence comes from Diploptera punctata, assembly GCA_030220185.1. Classification (NCBI taxonomy): domain Eukaryota; kingdom Metazoa; phylum Arthropoda; class Insecta; order Blattodea; family Blaberidae; genus Diploptera; species Diploptera punctata. Next base: position 1,632,000 of record JASPKZ010010694.1, read on the forward strand.
AGTTCTGCTTGAAATATAGAGCATTCGTTGTCCAGTCTACGTGACTCGGTGTAAATTTCTTTTGAATTTTCTTCTACGACTAATCCAGCTCCGACGTGGTTTTCCGTTTTTGATCCATCTGTGAAGATCTGTATGTTGGCTGGGATAACTGTACCTCTGTAATCTATTGTTATGATGTTGTCTTTCGGATGGATTCCTCCATATCTGGTTAATACTTCAGTCTTCTTAAGTTTGGGCAGGACTGCATTAGTGGGCAAGCCTCTACTAGCGGCTTTTATGTCTTTGCTCAGATGTAGGGCTAGCTCTATTGGCATTGTCCCTGCTATTGCTTGCAGAGCTACGTTGGAGACTGTTTTGTATGCTTTGGTCGCGAAAATTAGGAAAGATCTTTGGATCTGCGTTAATTTAATATTAGCTCTTCTGGATAATGATTGGCTCCAGGCCTCCGCCGCATAACTGATGACTGGGAGGATGGCATGATTATAAATAGTGAGAAGGTGGTGGTAAGAGATTCCCCAAGATGATTTGGAACATCGAATTAGGTTATTTCGAAGCTTCAGTAATTTGTTTTCTAGGAATTGAGTGTGGGGAAACCAATCCATCTTGCAGTCAAGCATAACTCCCAAGTATTTCATTCTTGAGACAACATTTATACCCCACTTTATGACTGTCGGATGAGTACTGTATTCTGTTCTTTTCCGGATGTACATTGGCATAAGTGCTGTTTTATCCTGTGCTATTTCTAATTTTTGTGTTTTACACCAGTCCTCTATGTTTTGGAGTGCAGTTTGAAGAGTGTCGAGGATGTGCGAATGTGAGAGTCCTTTCAGCATGATCATTATGTCGTCGGCATATATTACAATATCTAGGTCTTTTATGTTAGAAAGTTGTTCAATTAAACCACTGATGATGATGTTCCAGAGGGTGGGACCAGCAACCGATCCTTGTGGGCATCCTTTGGTGACTTGTTTGGAGATGGTCACGTTGCCTAGTTTATAGGAGGCGGTGCGATTTCGAAGAAAATCTTGGATGATACAGAAGATATTCGGAGGGCAATCTAAGTTCCAGAGCCGTTCAAGGAGTCCCGGGTGCCAGGCATTATCAAATGCTCCAGCGATATCTAGAGTGAGGAGACAACATTTTAGTCCTTGCTGTCTGTTGTGATGAACATAATTCGTAACCGCTTTTATAGCATCAGTGGATGATTTTCCTGCTGTAAATCCGTATTGTTGCTTTGGTATCCGCCCGGAGGATTCCAAGTGGAAATTGAGTCTTTCCATTATTAGTTTTTCCAGACATTTTCCAGGAATCGATAACAGGCTGATACCCCGATATCCAGTTATGAGGTGATGTTTACTCTTGTCAGCTTTGGGAATTGCTATTATAGCAGCGTTCTTCCAGGTCGACGGGAAGCAACCTAGTCTCAGACATTTATTAAATAGTGTTATCCAGAAGGTTGGTAAATACGCATGTATTCTTTTGACGATAGTGCCTTCGATGCCGTCGGGTCCTGGGCATTTATGGTTGTTTAGGCGTGTTATTATTTCTTCTACTTCATGGTAGGTGAAGTCAGGTTCTGGCTGGGTGTCTGGCGCGACTCTTGCTGTTACCTGTGTTCTGATGATTTTCTGTTCTTCGCTGTCGAGAGCTGGAGGGTCATCTGGGAAAAATTTATCGAGGAGGGCAGTAGCAGTGTCCTCTGCGTTCAGTGTGGAGACTCCGTCTTGCAGGGTTAATGTTGAATATGCGTGCTTTTTTTCAAAATCCCGTTTGCAGGCCTTGTAGATTTTCCAGGGCGATTCTTTAGAGCTCTCTGTACAGAATTTTTTCCAAGATTCCTGCTTCGCCTTAAGGAGTTCTGTTTTGTAGTTTCTTGTGAGAACATTGAGTTTTTCTTTGTAGATTTCTTTTATCGATGGATTTTTGCATCGTTTAAACCTGCGTTTTGCTGCATTTGTTTGTTTTCTGAGTATGTTTAATTCGGTCGACCACCAAGGCACATAGTTGTTTGTGGGTAGGAAAGGAGGGAAGCAGCAACTGTTTATTTCTTCCAAGTCGCGCCATATTGTGCTAATGGAGTTCTCTAGTTTTTCTTTGGTATTTTGTTTGTCTATCAGCTTCGTCCATTTGTTTTCTATGTGCCGGAGTTTTTGTTGAAACAGGTTCCATTTTCCAACTTGGGTTGCGAATTTCCTGGTGGAGTGGCTTACTTGTCGGGTTATATTTGCAGGGGAGCGCTGCATTATTATATCATAGATTATGAGGTTGTGATCTGATAGCGTCTCTTCTTTGCTGGTATGCCAGTTTTGGATGTTGTGTGCCGTGTTCGTTGTTGTGGCAGTGATATCGATCCAGCTGTTACCTTGGGCGCTACAGAAAGTGGGGCCGTCTTTTTCATTAACGGTGATCAAACCCTGTGCTGTTAAGAATTCAGTCATCTTCCTACCTCTGGAATCGTTGATTGGGCTATGCCACATGCTGTGCTTGCTGTTTGCATCCAGCCCCCAGACAAAGTTAGTAGGTATTGTGGACATTAGGAAGGCCTCGATAGTGCCAAGGTCCTGTTCAAGGGTGTCATAGGGAGGGAGGTAAGAACTGGCAAGGTAGAGAGGAGGATTAGTTGACGTTGTGGCTATTATTATGTTATCAGATGTGGAGTGATTATGCAACATGATAAAGTTATGCACTATGTCATTCTTAATGAGTAGGCAAGCTCTGGGGTCTAGACCTGTGTTTGATTTTGCATAGAATGCTGTATAGTTGGAAGGAATGAGACATGGTGTTCCCTTGTAGCAATACGGTTCTTGGTTAAACAGTATGTCCACTTTATTGTTGTTTAAGCTTAGTGACAGTTGTGCCATAGCTGCTTTGCAATGATGAGTATTTAATTGAGCGCAAGAGAGTCTGTCCATCTTCAGTATTCGGTCTTGCTTATTATTATGGACTCTATTTTTTTCAATTTAGGGCAATCTTTGCTTAAGGCAGTGTGTCTTGTATCTAGCTTCCTATTGATGTTGGTGATAAAAGTGTTAGCTTTTACACAGTTGGCACAACATGTGTTGTGTTTATTTTTACAGTCTTTCCAGTTGTGTTCTTCTGCACAGTATGAACACATTTGTTTGTTGTTGCAATATTTACTCGTGTGACCGTACCCTAGACACTTTAGACATCTAGTGACAATAATGAAGTCCTCTACTCTGCACATGCTCCACTTTAATTTTATTCTCTGTAGGGTTAGCAACTTTCTCCTTATGTTAGGGCTGACTTGAATTACTAAATGTCTAGAGTCTTCAAAAGTAGCCTTAGTGAACTTTACGTCTATTGTTGGATTCTCTATATCTGTCAGGTCATTTTGCTGCAGTATTATGTCTTTAACTTCAGCATCGTCTATGTGCCGTGGCACGAATTTTAATATTAAAGCGGGGAGTTTTTTCTTGGGGCGCTCTATGGACAGTGAGTTTTGTTTCTTTAATTCATTTTCCAGGATGTCGCGGTCGGTGCTATTATCGCATTCTACAAATAAAGTATTATTACTTAGTTTCTTCATTTTGTTTACTCCGACCTTTAATGATTTAGGGTCTACAGTTTCTCTTATGAGCTGTTTTATGTTGTCTGGATTCATAGTGGGGTCAGTCGGCTTGATGATGAGGCTAGCTGTTTTAGTAGGTTGGCCGCTGCTAGGTGGCAGGAAGTGGTGGGTCGGTGTATAATAGTTACTAGTGGCACCAACAGATGTCGCTAGTTGTTCACTATACAAGCGTGGAGTTTCCTTCTCAACGGAAGTTAATGCCTTTTTCAAAGTACTTTCGAGACCCAAAAACATGCCACTGAGCCTATTTAAAAGATTATTTATTTCACTTACTGAGTTTATGGCCTCTTCCTTAAGAGTTTTATCCATGTTGCTCCTCGATTTGAGAGCTTGTTGTACCTTGTTTACGTGTTCTAATATCACAGTCACTAACTCACTTCCAGCTTCTTTCCGCCATCTTGGATGCTTTTTGATTTTACTTCACTTTAGCATTCTTATGAGTAGAGCTAGGAATTTTAGGTGCTGCACTTTTTTTTTGTTACTATAATGTTCAAATTAGCTAGTATTGCAAAGAAAACATTAAATAAATGCCCCTAACTATGTTTTAGTTGCATCTTTATTCAGTGCTAGCACATTTTTGCACCATTTTTTTTAATGGAGGCACATTTTGCACCTTTTCAAACCTTTTTTGTCTCCTTTGGAACATTTTATTACCAAAATAATATATATATATATATATATATATATTACATTTATTCAAATACGATTTTAAGGGTTGGTAACGATATGTGGTATTAGTCCACATCACATTACTTCCACTTCAGTGCAATCCCATTAGTCTTCTTCTTCTGCCTTCCAAGTATTAGGCCAAGGCCTGTTACAATCCTATAGAAAATTTTCCCTCCAGCGTTTCATATGACGGCCTTCCGGGAAATTCTCGTATAAGATTTGAAAGCATAATAATAGTCCCTTCAATTGGTTGCTGGCCAAAGGAATTAAATTAGTTTACGCCTCATTGCACCACAGTTATGCGAAAGCTATTGTTCAAGCATGGAAGGTTGTTTGAGTGCGTGAATAAATGTTTCAGTTCAAAATAATATTTGACTAGTGCGGTTTGCTATTTTCCTGAGTTACCAGTATACAGTATGCTGAAACCGAAAGTGAACTCCTATAAACTACGTGATATTGTTAAAAAGTTTAGTGCAGATGGAATTCAGAGTGACGGATCTGTTATCAGGTGCACTCTTTGTGATATGGCAATAACAATTGATTAAAAACATCAATGCATTCGTGTTATGCAGCATATAAGTAGTGCAAAACATGTGAAAAATAAGGAACGACGAAGCGGTAAAGGTGTAGTGCGACAACAGTTTATTGGCGAGGCATTAGCTTCATCAAGTTCAATAAATAAAAATGAATTTTTTATTGATACAGCAAAGACATTTGTGGCATGTGGTATTCCTCTTTCCAAGCTTAACAACCCTATTATGAAAGCATATTTGGAGAAATATACTGGGAAGTCTGTCCCAGATGAGAGTACCTTATGAAAATCATACCTTCAACCTCTGCATGAAGAAAAATTAAAACATCAGGCAAGTAGTAGGTGAAAATCCAGTATATTTTCTATTAGATGAAACCACTGATAGTTGAGATATGATCTAAACATTTTAGTAGCACCTCTAATTGGAAAGCAAGTGAAACTCATGTTGTTGAAAACCTATTTTCTTTTAATATAATACAACATGCGTGCATTTTGTGTTGTTAGTTACTTGTTGTAATTGGTTTTGGTAATCTTTAATGATTATTTACATGGGAAATTTGCAACTTTTATTTAAAAAATTGCACCTTTTCTGCTAAATTAAAGCACCTTTTTCACCAAAATTTTGCACCTAAAATTCCTAGCTCTACTTATGAGGTTCACCATAAATGTAAATCATATCGATTCTCTCATTAATCGTATATCGAACATCCATGATTACAAAATGAAGTGATGCTAACTGAGAATAGGTAACATTCTTTATGAATTTTAAAGTGACAAACTTGTACCGATGTCAACAATCCAACTTACTGTAATGTAAACAAATGAGGTTTGTTAGGAGAATAATAACATTTTTATACTCAAAATTGAATGCTCTTTCCATTTCCGTAGAAGAAAACACACCATCCCATTTAAAAAAGTAATTTGACTTTAAAATAATATGACATTTTAAGGAAGAGTCAAGGTCACTATCTTATGTCCTCTTATGAATATTGCAAATTTGGTATGAAAAAATGTTCCATTTTTCCCTTCGTTTCGGAGCAAAATGGCAATGACACTATAAATGCCTCACCCTGTATATGAACATTTTTGAAGAGCTATCTCATGATTTTTCTGATACTCACTTCCATATGGGCCCATATATTTCTGTGCTTTGGGCCCTTGTGGTTCAAAGCATGCCAATGTAGTAAACAATTTTGAATTATCCAAGTTACACCACTAGGAGGCAAATTATGTTGAAAAAAGGGTGCCGTAATGGAAAGGAAAAATCAACAGGACAAATGGAAATGCACAAACAAATTAATAAAATCAAACATTATGTTGCAGTTCAGCTAAAACTAGTGAAAATAAAATTGACCAAAACATTGTGGAGCATCCCAAGTAAAACTGCAGTGGCCATATATAGATTGGAAACTAGACATGTTTGCTTTCCTGTACATAAGTTCAAAATAAACTGCCTATCGACAACTATGTGCAGCGTATGATGAATACATCATAATGTGTAGAACAACCTAGATGAATGCAGTGGCTTGACAAGCAACAGTCTAGCAGCTCTATATGGGAAGCAAGGGGAAAAATGTTGCGGATCAAATAATCTCTAGTACCATTTGACAACAATTATTATATGATTAATTTCTGTGAAATCTGTCAAAAAAAAACTAAGCAAAAAATTGTTCCATATACATTAAAAACTCAAAGTATCACTAAACATAGTATTTATCATTATATCTTTTTCACAAGATTTACCTACGATATGGGTCATACTGAGGTACAAGCACCTGCATTTTTTTCCTCTCTTTGTCAATAATTCTTCTTGATTTCTTAGTTGATCCATCCTTCTTGCATGTCTTTACCATTTTGCACTTATTTTTCATATATATTTTGTAAATAAATTACTTACCTTTCTCTATAATTTCTTCTTCCTTTCATGTGATAGACCTAGTGGTCTGTTATGGTCTCAATCCAACGTTTGAAGGGTCTGCCCAAAGATCTCTTGCCTGGTGGCTGGTAATTTAAGATCTGGCGTATTCTTGTTCTGCTCATTCTTCATACGTGAGATTTCCAGTTGTTTCTGTATTTTTGTACATATTCCTTGACTGATTCTGTGTGTAATTCTTTGAGAATCTCAGAATTCCTTTTATGGTCTGTCCTTGAATAGCCCGCAGTACTTCTCATAAATTTCATTTCTGCCACAGTTAGTCTTTGTTCATCTACACTGCGAATTGTCCAGGCCTCACTGCCGTAACATAATATGGGTCTGGCCAGTGTTTTATAAATTCTAGTTCGTGTGTGTTGCTGTACTGTGTTTGGCTTGAAAATATTATTTATAATTCCTGTTACTCTGTTAAATTTTATAATTTTTTGACTAAAATCTTTTTCTTCTTCGTATGTAACTTTGTATCTGAGATAGTTAAATGTGTTGGTTTGTTCTAATATTTTATTATTAATAACAATTTTACTGCAAACTGGGTCTTTTCCTAGGAAAGCCATGACTTTAGATTTTTCTGTTGAGATTTCCATGTTGTAGTTTATTGCAATTTGGTGAAAAGAGTGGACTGAACGTTGTAGGTCATCTTCTGAATTCGCTATAAACACAATGTCATCTGCAAATAATAGGGTGTCTAAATTATATAATCTATTAAGTGGTATACTGTCATGTGGTGTAGTCTCCATTCTTTAATAATTGAGTTCATGTATATTATGAAGAGCATTGGTGAAAGACCATATCCTTGTCTAACTCCTTGATTAATTGGTCTGCATTCCGAGATTTTATTTTCAATCTTAACTTGGATGTAATTATCCTTATAAATATCATATATAGCTTTTATCAGTTGGTCTGGGATTCCATCATATTTGAGGATTTCTAATAATTTGTTTCTATTTACTTTGTTAAATGCATTCTTCAAGTCAATAAACGCCATGTGTGTTTCAATATTAAACTCTCTGTTTTTTTCTATTAGAATTTTAATAGTGAAGTATCCATCTGTACAGGATCTTCCTTTTCGGAATCCATTTTGCGCTTCATCTAATACATTGTCATAATAATCAGCTAATTTTGATTTGAACAACTTGGTGTAGATTTTGTAGCCTGAGTCCAAAAGGCTTATTCCTCTGAATTTATCACAGTTATTTATATCTCCTTTTTTGTATAGTCGGATTACAACAGCTTGTTGCCAGCTTTTTGGCGGAGGGCCCTCATTATAAATTCTATTTAAAAAATTGAGAAATCTTTCATTAAAGGCCGAGCTGGCAACTTAAATAATTCCAGGTTAATACCATCTTCGCCTGGTGTTTTGTTATTTTTGCAGTGGACGAGTATTGTATTTAATTCATCTAAAGTAAAAGCATCTATGTAATTATTGTTAGAAGTTACGAGATTTAAATTTTCGTTTTTTTGCAGCCACAACTTTTGAAAATATTCTATCCAATTTTCTAAAGGAATTGTATTTAGTTTAACTCTTTCATGTAGCTCTCCATTTAATTGCCTTAGTAATTTATATGTTTTTGGATTTGGTCTTGTAATGTCCGTTTCCAATTGGGTAACAAAATTGTTCCAATTTTCTCTGTGATATCTTCTAACTTCTCTTTTTGCTATTACTCCTTTAGTTCATAGATATTTTTTATATGCTTCTCGTTTATCATTAATAATTCTGGCGAAATTTTTTAATTTATTCTTTCTTCACATAAAATACTATGTAAAAATTCTTCTCTCTTGATTTGAAGTCTGCTTAAATGTAAAAATTCTTCTCTCTTGATTTGAAGTCTGCTTGAGTATGTGTGTGTGTGTGTGTATATATACAGGGCAAGTCAAAATGTTGTGCAGGTTTTCAGAAATTTATTATGTGAAATGTAATGAACATATAATATCGTGAGACATATTGTATGAAAGGTAAACTCTCAAAGTTTAGTTGTCCACTTCTAAAGTTCCGCGTTCACCCGCAAGATGTCAACAGCAGAGCAGTAAAGGAAAATGGCGTTGACTGGGGATCAGAAGTCTTTCTGTGTGCTTGATTACCATGTAAACAACTCTGTGACTAGTGTTCAACGACATTTCCGTACCAGATACGATAAAGACCCGCCGGATGGGAGATCCATTCGTAAGTGGTACACACAATTTAGGGATTCAGGCTGTATCTGTAAATGAAAATCGACTGGCCGTCCGTCGACGAGTGAAGAGACAGTCGAACGCGTTCGCACATGCTTCGTGCGGAGTCCACAGAAATCCACCTACCGGGGAGCGACAGAACTTCAACTACCACAAAAAACTGTATGGCGGATTCTCCGGAAACGTTTACAGATGAAACCCTACCATGGCAGTGTTCGAGACCATTTGAATACGGCTTTACCACAACGCTGGATAGGCCGTGCATCTCAGGGTGATCAACAACTCATTCATTGGCCACCTCGTTCACCAGATCTAACCCCGTGTGATTTCTTCATGTGGGGTCTTGTAAAGGATCATGTTTACGTACCACCACTTCCAACAACACTGCATGAACTGCGTGCCCGCATCACAGCAGCCATTGCTGATATCGACCGCGGACTGCTACAGAAAGTTTGGCAGGAGATTGAATATCGGCTTGACATCTGTCGTGTAACAAAAGGCGCTCACATAGAACATCTGTGAATATTTAAAAAAAACTTTGAGAGTTTACCTTTCATACAATATGTCTCACAATATTATATGTTCATTACATTTCACATAATAAATTTCTGAAAACCTGCACAACATTTTGACTTGCCCTGTATATATATATATATATATTTAAAATAGTGCATTTACCACTATGCTACTTGGGTATCACATTTTGAATGGAAAACTTTCTATTCAAGAAGACTTTAATGGGATTTTTAACACTAATAGTCGGCCATGGTGAGCTAGTTATGTTCCTTGCCTCCAGTTCTGAGGGGCGTGGGTTCAAGTGTAAAAAAAAGTGTAACTAAATTAGTATGGTTAATTTTTTTCCCTGTAGGAGGAGAATGCTTAAGTCTTGTTGTGAGACACAAGGGCTTACTGCTACTATTATAGCTAGTAATGCTTATATTGCTTACTTTAAGGGAGGAAAGGAGATTACGAGTATTTGAGAATGAAGTTCTTAGGAAAATTTTTGGACCAAAGAAAGATGAACAGACAGGTGAATGGAGAAGACTACATAACAATGAACTACATGGTCTTTATAGGAAGCCAGATATAATAAGAACAGTTAAGTCTCATAGACTGTGATGGGCAGGACATGTGGCATGAATGGGGAATGAAAGACGTGCATGGAAGCTTCTTGTAGGAAAACCAGAGGGAAAATGCCCAGTTCGTAGACCAGGAATGAGGTGGGAGAATAACATTAACTATGATTTGAGGGAAGTAGATTATACAGGGAATGATTGGAAAACATTAGCTCTGGATAGGGATGTATGGAGAACTTTATGTCTGTGCGGCCATGAACCTATGGGTTCGATAGTGCCAGTGAATTAATTAATTAGTTAATGCTTATATTGTGATATTTTTATTTAAATTTGTCACTCACACTGAAGTTTACAAATTAATTTTTGAAGCGAAACATTTTTCCGAAACTGGAATTTGATCCCAAGGTCACTAATTCTACATACTAGCACATTGACCACTATGATATTTGGGCATCATACTTTAAATGGAAATATCTTTCCTTCTTATATAATCCTGCATGTCTGAGGCTGTGAACCTTTGTTCTACAATGCCATCTGGCTACTTCTATTCAAGAAGACTTTACTGTTACAAATTAAGCTGGATTACCAAGTGTCCGGCTGCTTAGTGGCTGGTGGTAATTTTTTTAAAGTATGCAATAGCACTGTTGAGCTAGTCTTATAACAGTGATAGTGGTAAAAAAGTAAAGTAATCCCACAACAGGCCCGGAGGCCCTTGGGGTAGCAGGAGGTTAAGGCTCCCACTTTTTCTAGACAATCGGCACTTTATGTCAGCCGGGTTGTCAGCCCTGCATGACGGCCGCCTTTACCCCCAGAACAAGCATCTGGTACATTTCCGTTAGAGGCTGAGTCGACCCCAGGGCCATAGTGCCGCCAGAGGATTTGGGTCAGTTTAAAAATCCTGGCCCCAACGGGACAACCCTATCTTTCATAACAAAGCTTAATGATTGTGAATGAATTTACCTTTCTAACATATTATAATATAATACCGATAGATTATTTATTGTAGCATAACATTGAAGAAAGTGCTAATGCACACATTGTGAGATTATTACGTATAATGAAAGGCAGGTTTTTCATTGGCAGACCATTGATTAAATTTGAGTGTATTGTTGACAGTGCTATTCATTTCATTGTGCATTACATTATTTTTCTATTTTGAAAAGAGTTATGAATAAAATGTGTAAAAAAAAAATATATATGTAAATAACAGTAACAGCTTAAAAGTCGCCCCTTCAAATCTGCCATCCTAGGCAGCTGTCTAGTTCTAAATGCACCGCTGATGTAAGCAATAAATTTAAATAAACGTCACAATATTAATTCATTTAAATTAATTTTTGGTAAAAGATAGAAAAATGTTTTTTCCCCTGATATTAATTTGTTATTTTAATGAGAGTGAATTATATTTTGTTTTATTTGTAGTGATGCCATGGTTGGGCACATATCTGGAATGGAATCCAGTGCCTATGGAACAGACTCCTCCGTCTCCCCCCAGTACACAAATTCACAAACAACCATGTCACACAACACGTTCATGTTGCTGCTACAAAACATTATTGTGAATGTTATTAATAAAAAAAGGTATTGTATGTAGGATCTAGCCCTACTTCAGAGTGTGGTGTTGCTCTTTCTCTCTGCTTCTGATATGTGGTACAGAGCAGGCCCAGTTAGGTCCTATTTAATGCATAAGGGTATTTTATATATGATTTGTAGATAATCTTAAAATAAATAAGTATAAGCACTAAAGCAGCTTCAGCTCATTTTTGTTATGTTATTTTTTCCTATATTCTCTTTTCAGAAATAAAAAGGGAAGGTTTTTTATTTCTATTTTGGGACACTGGAAAGTATAACAAATTATGCAGGAAATAACAAATATGGTGAAAGACAAGCTATATTCATTCACTAGCAAAAGTTAATAACATAGTACTCTGTCAAATGCCATAGAAAATATTGCAAAATATTTTGTACTTTGAGTTTAGCAAATCTCACTAATTTTTCCAAACCGAGGAGCAATAAATGAAAAGTTTTCTTCTGAGGCAAATTGATTCAACTATAGAATTTTATAGTACTAAGATGAAACTTCCATTTATTCAGTATTCAAACTGGCTCTAAGGCTGGTATTCAAGAACCAAACTTTCCGTGAAGAGTGACTCTCAGCCCATCTCTCCACTGTTAATTATGTGGGTCATGCAGAACCTACTCTAACTGGCTCACTCTATTCAACATCATTTGCTAACAAGATATTTATTTTTAAAAAATCCGGGAAAAATTGAAAGATGAGAGCCTCAGCTTACGGAAGAATAAGATGGCATGGCCTTAGAGAGCTTGGTTCTTGAATACTGGCCTAAGATCAATTGAATGTGTGAAAACCATACAGTTAGATTATTCAGAGAAAAATGAGTTTAAACATTTGCACAAGTATCAAAGTAAATCTGTCTCCAGATGGCAATGGTTGACAGCATACACTTGAATCTCTCTGCCATTCAAAAGTAGGACTCAATAACATGTGATAACTATATTTAAGTAAATTTTCACAAAAAGTCACTTATTTCTTTTTTAGTTTTCACCCATTCAATTAAAACTTTTCTTTTAAAATCTGTACAGATTTCTTTTATAAAGTGCACTTTCTTTGTTATTTTTTAAAAGTGTTGGTGATAGCTTTCATATCTTAGTTATAAGTTACAATTATGTTCATTTACGGACTGCAATTTGAGTTTGATTAATTTGAATTTTACGTCAAATTTGCCATAAAAAGATTTTCAATAAATATCACTAAAAATGTTAAAATTAAGTAAGATTCAACATGTGGACTATCAATAATATTTTAGTGCATTATTTCAAATAAACTATAAAGTTAAAAAATTTGAATCAAATGGGCAAAAATTATTCCAGAATGTTTTTGGATTTCAATTTTTGTTGGAGGTTGCTGAGTCTATTGATAATAAAGAACAAATAATAATATACAATGAAACACCTATCACTCACATTCAATCACTCCAAAACATCAAATATCCAAATTCATTACTTATTTTAGGAATTCTCACTATGAGGTATATTCATTAAGGTAGAATATTTTTTATCACTCACCTCATATTGTTCTTCTTATTTGATTATAAACTAGTTTTGGAACATAATTTCTGTTCCATCCTCAGTATCGTCACGACCGTTGTTCTGTCGTCTTGAAGAGCTGTCTTTCTCTCCTTCCATTGGCTGACTGAAAAACCTCAAAACCAGGTCATTCTCACCGGGAATTTCAAAGTTCATTAATTTCTTCTTTTTGCTCTTTTGAATGTAGATCTTTTCCCAAACAGTAAGTTCTTTTGGTTTTTCTATTTGTTTTAATAATTTAGCTTCTTTCTCGATAAGATGTTTTTCAGACCATGCATGGGCAGCCACTGCAGATTTTTCTACTTCCCCTTTCTTGACATTCCTGAGATGTTCTTTCACTCTAGTTTTCAAATTTCTCTTAGTTTTTCCTATGTAGAATTTCTCACATTCTTCACATTTAATTTGATAAATCCCTGATTTGTTTTCTTCTTTAATTTTCTCATTCTTATTAGGTCTAATCACAGTCTACTGATGCTGTAGTCATTTTTGGGTGCTAACCTTATGTTGAAATCTTTAAAATTTTTTTGAAACTTGTGGTGCTTTAATGGATGATATGTGAATTTTCTAAATTTTACATTATCTTCTTTTACTTTTAGAAGAGTGCTTTGATTAATAAATTTTTGTCTTTTGAACTTGTTTATTTTTTTGAGTATCATTTTTATTGCAAAACCATTTCTCGTGGCTACGTTGATTATGTGTTCTTTGTCTTTTTCATAATTTTCTTTGTTCATTGGTATGTTCACTAATCTATGTGTCAAACTATTGAAAACTGCTTCTTTGTGAGCTGTGTGATTGAAACCTAAAGCTTTTATGTAGTTATCTATATGTGTCTTCTTTCTGTAAATTCCAAATTCTATCTTATTTTCTTCATTCCTTTTTAAGTTGAGATCTAAAAATGGTATTTCTCCATTGATTTCCTTTTCCATAGTGAACTTTATAGTTTGACTTTGAATGTTCAATAATTTTAATGCATCATCCATCTGTTTATGATTAACTATTGCAATTATGTCATCCACATATCTGCACCAGAACTTGAAAATTAAACAATGTCCATTAATTATCTTGTGTTCAAAATTCCCCATGAATAGATTAGCTAAGAATGGAGATAAAGGGTTTCCCATCGAAAGTCCTGAATTTTGTTTATGAAATCTTCCATTGTAGGTGAAAAACATATTATCGATACATAATTTAGTCAAAGTTTTATATTTGACTATCTTTACTTTTTCAATTTTATTATTGTTCATCCAAATCTCTAAAATTTCCATAGTTTGGTCTTTTGGAATGCTTGGAAATAAGGAAACAACATCAAAAGAAACTAATCTGTCTGAAGATTGTAGTTGTATGTTTTCAATAGTTTGACACATAGATTAGTGAACATACCAATGAACAAAGAAAATTATGAAAAAGACAAAGAACACATAATCAACGTAGCCACGAAAAATGGTTTTGCAATAAAAATGATACTCAAAAAAATAAACAAGTTCAAAAGACAAAAATTTATTAATCAAAGCACTCTTCTAAAAGTAAAAGAAGATAATGTAAAATTTAGAAAATTCACATATCATCCATTAAAACACCACAAGTTTCAAAAAATTTTTAAAGATTTCAACATAAGGTTAGCACCCAAAAATGACTACAGCATCAGTAGACTTTGATTAGACCTAATAAGAATGAGAAAATTAAAGAAGAAAACAAATCAGGGATCTATCAAATTAAATGTGAAGAATGTGAGAAATTCTACATCGGAAAAACTAAAAGAAATTTGAAAACTAGAGTGAAAGAACATCTCAGGAATATCAAGAAAGGGGAAGTAGAAAAATCTGCAGTGGCTGCCCATGCATGGTCTGAAAAACATCTTATCGAGAAAGAAGCTAAATTATTAAAACAAATAGAAAAACCTAAAGAACTTACTGTTTGGGAAAAGATTTACATTCAAAAGAGCGAAAAGAAGAAATTAATGAACTTTGAAATTCCCGGTGAGTATGACCTGGTTTCGAGGTTTTTCAGTCAGCCAATGGAAGGAGAGAAGGACAGCTCTTCAAGACGACAGAACAACGGTCGTGATGATACTGAGGATGGAACAGAAATTATGTTCCGAAACTAGTTTATAATCAAATAAGAAGAACAATATGAGGTGAGTGATAAAAAATATTCTACCTTAATCCAAATTCATATTTTTTTCAACATCCAAATTGAGCAGTAGACCTAGTGGCTTGTTAATTTCTTATATTATGTTCAAAGCGTAACCCTTATATATTTGAATAATTTTAATTCCAGTTTTGTTTTTAAATGTTTGCATAATACACATTTATTTCCCTTAACATACACCAAGAAAAATCTAATAAGAATAACAACAGTATAGTAAGAATTTAACAGACTGCAAATTTTCATTTATCTATAAGGCCTTTGGGAATTCTTTATGCATTGATATTATAAGTCATCTGGCTTCACTAAGTCTTGATAAAGACTTACCTCTCATTCAGAATGCTGTTGTTTGTAGAAAATCCCAGCTTTCTTTTTAGTCTTTTAGTGCAGATATACTAAATATACCTATATATTTTACTTATGTGACATCAAAAATAAATATTCTATTTCCTGTTTCAGGAATTTAGTTTAAATGGTACAGAAGTCCTTATAATACATTTTACACACACTGTCATTTTCATGTTTAGTTATCCAAAGAAAATTTAATATCTGAACTATAGCTGGCTCCATTTTGTTTGGATAATTTATGTTCACTCTAAATTAATTTTATTCATGGAAACAGTACAGTTGAGGTGGAGTTTATCTGCTAAAATTGAGATTGACAGCTTGTTGGTCAGTTTGTAATGTAAGTTAGGAAACCTTCTTGGCTGATACTCAATGTAGAAAAATGTGACAGGCCTGGTCAACTATTTTTGTATGTTGCCTGAGCCCAGAACTTTACGCATTAACAAGCCATGATTCTGCAGGGAAGTGGAAGACATGCTGTGATGAAAAACATGCCCTGAGTTCAAAAACACTGTCTTTTTTTATCTATCACATTTAGTTTTGATGCAATTGTAGTTTTCTAATATTTATTTAGAGCAGAACAATTTTTCTTTATGCTAAGCTGATGCACCCTCGTACATACTGCAGCAAGCACTCTCAATGAACTCACTGTAATATTGCTTAAGGCCTATTTATATCTTATCTACACAATCTTCCTATATTTTCTGCATTTATCTTGTACCCTTATAAAACTTACCCCAATTCATTCAAGAAAGCTAGTATTTACACGGCTAATTTTGTTAATAGTAGTAGTAAAAGAATTTTGTCGGTTGAATCTCATGAACATGTTCACAGAGGTACGATAATGTAGTGTTTACATCAATACTTTGCTGATTAATGTAATTGTTTTACAGTATCATTGCAAAAAACAAAGAGTGGCTAGTACATAAGAACTGTATAGAAGACATGTATGAAATACTCTGAAATGTTGCTTTATTTACGAGAGTTATCTTTTTTGATAGATAAGTGCATAAAATAGATTTGTTTATTTAGAAACTTTACTTTGCATAATTCAAAGTATGCAGGATAAATTATTTATATCACATAGCATTATTGATATAATGGTAAATGGAAAGTATTGAATCTGTGTTGTGTTTTGTCCCATGGTAATACATCTGTTGACTGTAAATAAACATTTACTAATCCCAGAGAATTATTTGTAATAGTGCAAAACACCTGGATGGTGTGAGGAATGTGACTTGTCTGATGTCAGTCACAGCTTCAAGAAGAAGATATTAGTCACATTTGAAAAAGAAAAAAGAAATGCAATCAGAAGATTAAAAAATGAGAATGGAGAAAAGACAAGGAAAAGTTGAATTGCTGTTTAAAGAGTTGGAAGAAAAAAGAAAAATATTGAAAATTGAAAGATGTTGAATTTGAGGAAAAGAAAAAAAACTTCTATAAAAAATAAAATGGCAATTCTAATAATATTTGATGATTTTTAACTTTTATAGGAATTAATCACTATGAGGTTTAATTTATGGTGAAATTAAATGTTTCTTATCTCTCCTCATATAAATTTTCTAAGTTTATATGAGGAGAGATAAGAAGCATTTAATTTCACCATAATATTTGATGATACTAAACTCTTTAATAAGTCAATATTGTAATTTTGATTCAACAATTTTTAGTTTATTTCCTTTAGTGATAACTAGAGTCCAGATTTTTATGTAATATTAATCTCTGAATATGTACATAAATATGTAGTAAAAATAGTCAAAATATGTAATATTACATTTTTATTATAAAGAAACAAAATTTATGTATTGAAAAAACTTATTTCTTTCTCCAAGCTTTGTTTTATTATGAGATATTTTTCTCTTAAAATTCACTAATTTTATAAGAATGTTGAGGTTGATATATATACACACTACCAATGATAAATTATAAACAATCTAGAAGCATGTTCGTTAAAAGGGTATAATGAATGTATTTTAAACATAGGTCCTCATCCTAAATTAATATATATATAGGCCATAATATTACTAAAAAACGACATATTAGAAAAGGGCAGAATATATAATGTTACAGTTATTTTCTCATGAATTTACTAATCTTTTAGAAGTTTAAATAGTTCATGTAGTGGCTCTCAAAATACAGTACTTACAGTTTTCTTGACATTAATAATTATTTGTTGCTTAGTGCACTACAAAGTGTATGTATAGGCCTACAATGTTATTTTACCGTCTGTGCTAAAAGCTGTCATTGTTACGAGTTTACCCACAACCAATTTTTTTCTTTCTTTGAGGCAGTCAAAGCCTTTTTCAACTGTGTTCGCTGACATTCAATCATAGGCCTGCTAAATCAAAACATAAAAAAAAAAAGATTGATGAAATCAGAATATTCCACACTTAATTTTGTGCTCCATTTCTGTGATCTATCCTGATACTCGTATTCCTTACTCCACCCCAGAATATCAAATCAGTGGAAAATATTGTTTTATTTTTATAAGTGTATTCAATTTTAAAATAGTTATCTTTAACAACAGGATGTAACGGAGCACCCTGTTTGGATTATCTTGGTATAATTACAAATAGTAGAAACTATTCAACCTCTCACTCATTCCTCATGGTGATGGGGGAGGAGGAGGCAACTTTCTTTAACATTTGGATTGATTTTGAAAGATAGGAAAAATAGCTGAGGCTAAGGTTTTCCAAAAAACTATAAACCTTAATGGAGGTTTTCATTTTGTTTAATTACACTGAGCAACAAAAACACTTTTTTTTTGTCTCAGAAAGAAAAATATGTGATTCTGATAGTATTTTTTTCTCCTGAATTCAAATATGATATTGATTTTTCTCCATCATGCAAGGTTTCCGAGAGACAGGCATTTATAATTTCAAACACTTTAATGTTTTCTACATTCTTATCTACACAATATTTGAACATTCGGACTCACCTAGAAAGTAAGAAATGACAATTTTCTGCTATATTTTGCCTATGGAGCATCCCTCTTGATGGTCCAACAATAATTGGCCAGCATATTAGGATTCCATTTGCCTTGATATCTCTTTTCCATAGCTGAAATCTCCTGATGAAAGTGTTCCCCATTTTATTTTACAATATTTAAATCCATTAATTGAAATTGAAATAAAAAACTGTGGGTGATGGAGAAATCCCGAATACATATTTGAAAACACGATAAAAAACTTCATTAAGTACAACTATTGGTACTCATGAGATAAAAATCATGTTGACCTGTGTTATGGGATATTCGATATCATTTTTTTCCTAGAAAACTATAAAGGGGTTTGCATTGTGTTTCAATATCAGATAGTTTCTGTCAGCAGGATTGACCAGTGATAAAGTGATATGACAATGACCTGTCAATTATATGAGCCTCCAAACAGAGTTGAGAACAAATCATACAGAAATTTTACCTGTTTACTTGCACCGTACACAAAAATGTTGTGAACTTACATTTGAAGAGGTTGGCCGCGGTGGACTAGTGGTTATGCTCCTTGCCTCTGGTCCCAAGGGTCGCGGGTTCAAATCCGGCCGGGGTTGATGGATTTTTTAGGATGGAAAAATTCAAGGAGCAAGTCCTCTGGGAGGGACTTTAAGCCATGGGTCCCGAGTCTGAAGATTTTCAGGCTCGTAAAAAATCCTTAAGCCTGAATGAAAATGCCTCTATGCAAAATTTACCGAATTTTCCTGTCCTAGTACTACCTTGGTTTCCTAGATGTCAGTATGAGGCTGAACGCTGACCACGTACCACTCAAAATGACATCTATACAAAAACAAGTGTAACTAAATTAGTATGGTTCAAATTCTTCCCTGTAGGGGGAAAGCGCCTCAATCTCTGTAAAGGGAAAACATAGGCTTACTACAACAAGAACAACATTTGAAGATCATTTTATGTAAAAATATGTAATATTCTAATAAATATGTAGTGTAAAATATGTAATATCAAAATTGAGTATAAGGTCTTGATTTATGTGAATCGTCAACATTTTCGGTCATTATGAAAGAACACGTCAAGGAAAAAATATATAATTAAATATGAATCTGGACTCTAGTAATAACTTAAATGGAATTCCATTATTATAATTATTATTATTTGTTATTCCATCTGGCTGCTGGCCTCACATCCACCTGTGTCAATCACAGGCCAGTGTAGGGGTGACATGTGGTCAGCATGTTGAGTCCCCCAGCCATTATAGCTACTTTATTATAATTAAAACTCTCGTTTTATTATTATCTGTTTGTCATATTTGTGAAAATAAATAAAATAATTGTTACAGTTATTGTTATAATACTATCAATGCAATTGTGTTTATCAATAATAAAAAGGGGAAAAAAGTATATGGAAAGAGAATTAGGCCAGATATGGGAAAGCTATAGCTTTTTTCTTTGTAAAATATGTTCAGTGAATTAATGTACCATGCAGTTATTGAGAGTCAGGGAAATTTGTATAAGCAGGTCATAGAAATTCAGGAAAATTAAAAGTCTCTCTCTGGGCACAATGTAACTACTTGAAGATAATTTATATGAAATTAAAAACACTTTCTAAACTATGTATATACCTTATTTTGAAGGGTCTATTATGAATTGTTTTATATCGCTTCTTTAATTTTTTTAAATTCTACCAACAATCTGTCAAATTGAGAAGATCTTAGAAGAGATATGAGTAATATTAGAAACTGCTATCTTCTGACTGATATAAAAACCATGTGCCCAGTCTTGCTTAACTGATAATGGCAACTTGTGTTCCCTCAGTTCTTTAATTATTTCAAGCAACATAATTTTCTGGAGTAAGGCAGATTTAACAAATTGGGCTTTTGGTCAGTTTTCCTTCACAATTTACCCCACTCTGCAAGATCACTGTCATTGTGATCTTATATAATATCATCAAACTATCTGGCACATCTCATATCCTTACTCACAGTTCAATAGTTCACATATTATGTGAGGTTTTATTTCTAATTGCCAAGTCAGTACAAGGAAAAATAGAGAAATGTGGAAGATTTTAAGAAAGGCTGTATCCCAAAGAGGAGTTAAACCCACTAGCAAATATTTCAATCTGCAGTCCTAAATATATTGTTTTAGAAATGTTTTGAATGATTTGTTATTTTTAATGAGTTCTGGTGCTTTAGTGCTTAATGACTAAATTCTTTAGGGTACTAGTCAATAAAAGTTTATTTGTCTATATTTTAATTTTTATTGACATTGTTAACCAATAGGCCTACAGTCCTAGAAACTGACAAATTAAGTGGATTACAGTATGTGAGATATATAATTATTAATTACTTGATTTTGCAATATGGCGAATATTAGTGTCATTACACATTTTTAAATTGACTTTCTACTCAGTGTTATTTTGGGGTGAGGATATAATGAACTGTTAAAGAGAAAATTGTTTATGAAATAGATTCAATCCAGCTTAATACAACCAGAAAACTAGATATTCAAATGATTTCTTCATGGACTGCTGGTTGTGCCCATATGTACATCATTTAGATACAATATTGTGCTTACGCTTTCAAATGATCTTTCTTATAAATAAAATTGTTACTTTGAAAAGAAAAATGTTATGATTCTCTGCCAGATCTTTCATTAAACAGTGTCATTGTTGCACATGCATGCAGGGACACCCACAGATGTGTACTGGTGAGAATTGGGATTAACTTTATATAGATGAAATTACATTTTTTGTCCCTTATTGTATGATCTCATTTTTTATTGTCAGTATGTTTAGGAATATTCCTTTGAATGTACATTTTGGAATCAGTATTATTATTACTACTACTACTGCATTGCTGTTATACCTGTAAAATTCGGTACTCCCTGAGGAAAGTGCCTGTCGGTGCTCCTGCATGTATAAACTGTTACCTCTCTAATAAAATTATATTCTTGGTTTTATGCTATATTGAGCATTAGTCTATAATATAGGAGATGTTCGTAAAACAAATGGGACTTTACTGTTATAATAGTGCTTTTGTTAATTTGTTTATAAGATAAAGATATTTTATTCTGTTAAGTGAAAACTCTTGTGGTTTATAAATCACGACCACAACAAATGTTTCATTATTTGCCATAAACATGAGTTAAAACCCTGAGAGTAAAAGTCAGATATCACTGTGTTATAATTGAACAATTTTATCATGGATGTTACATATAAAGTCATTATGTACAATTTTACACACATATTTTATCCACTCTCATTCTTATGTGCTAAAACGTTATGGAATAATATCAATATTATTGCTCTGATTATGAATATTGTTCAGTTACCTGAATAAGAACAAGCCTTTTCTCTAAATTATCTGATCAAGAACTTTTTTTACAGTACATAGTATACTGGAGTGTGCTGTGAAAAGAACAGGCATATGTAGATGAAATTAAAAATGAACAAAGGCTAATAAGAATATATAGAATATTTAGAAAATGAGTTTAATTTAAACGTTGTTTTCAATACATCAATAATTATTACAATAGCAGTTAAGTGCTCAGAATTATCTTAAATATTTATGAAAGTTCCTCTTATTTGAATGAAATGAATAATTACGATTCCATCAAAAACAATGGTTTAACAATTTTGAATTTTCCAACTTATTATAATGCAAGATTCTTAAGAAATCTCCAGAATACTAATACTAAATTAGGAAAAATTGATCATAGTATACATGATTAAGATATTAGAGCAAATGTTTTGATTGTGGTTGACTAGCATCTGTTGTTACCAGTATGTGAGATGTTACAATACTTCAGTGAGATGTTTTATACATCAGATTAGATACTTTTTAAAGTCTGCCATGCTAGGCTAGGTGGTAGCATTTTGTCCAGAGGATCCAGGTTCAACTCCCAGTAGAATTGAAAATTTTAATTGTAAAATTTTCAATTTTGGACCTAGGTGTGATAATGACCAGTGTTGCCAGATGGAGGGAAAATTCCTTTGGTGTAGGAAAACATTAATTAACAATTTTAGTGAGGGAGAGAAGGGACATTTTCATAAAATCTTTTGAAATATCGGGAAATTACATCTGGCTGTTTAATCTTCTAATTAATTAAATATTTCCTATATTCTAATTATGTACTAGATATTATAACTAACTCACTGGCTCTATCGAACCCATAGATTCATGGCCAAGCGGATATCAGCTCTCCATACATCCCTATCCTGAGCTAATGTTTTCTGATCATCTCCTGTATAATCTACTTCCCTCAAATCATGGATAATGTTATTCTCGTTATTCTCACACCTCATTTTTGGTCTGTCAACTGGGTATTTTCCCTCTGGTTTTCCTAAGAAGTTTCCATGTGTCTCTTTCATATCTGGCTTAACTTTGCAAGAAATTTGTAGAAAGAGACAGATGTTCTCACCTCTCTCACTCGCACCAGTGTTGTCAGTGTTCCTTGACCAGATGTTAATACGGGAAAGGGGGAAGACGAAAACTGACAACAGAGTAGGTTCTTTGTTTTGTATCTGGGTGAAAGCGGTCAAGGATCTACCCTTACATCTCCATCTCTCTCTTTGCCAAGTTAAGCCAGATATACAATATCTTATTATTATTATATAAAACTTTCCTCATTAGAGGATTGCCTCAAGGACAAAGTGATACAGACAATTAATTTTTGTAATTGATGAAATACATTTTGTAAATATATTTTAAAAAATTCAACTTGTAGGCTTAATTGAAGTATACATACTATAAAGCAATTTTGTAAATATGGTTTCTTAAAATTGAAATTGATCCTCTAATGGCAGCGATGGCAATTCTAGAAAGATACACCCTGTCCAAATCTAAGGAATTCCAAAATTTGGCTAAGAATCCTGGTATAGTACCTCTTGTCCCGATCATCAATCCTGTGACAGTTATACTATCTAGTTGGTATTTATCTTTGTAGTAGTCAATTGTTGGCTCATATATGGCTTCCTTTTCAGAGTCAACTTCCTCAGGTTGGCTGCTATGAGTCTCAAAACGAATTGTGGGATCTAATATCATACCAATTTTAGAGGATGGTCTAAATGCAATAATATCTACTCGTCTGTTACTCCCATTAGTGGCCACACCATGTACTTCCTCATAAACTGTGTATCCAAAATCTCGCAAGGCTTCTGCCATCATATTTCGAATAGTGTGGTGCCGAATATTTCTCAGTGATTCTCCAAATGGACAGGCCCCAAGGACGTGTGCAAGGGTTTCGTGCTCTCTGCGACGTCTACAGAGGGTATCATCCCTGGACCTGCCCGGCAAAAATCGCACCGCCGATACATTGGCTTGCATTTTAATCGGTTCTCTCCATTCGGAACAAGACAATCCCTGATGGTCACGAATCCATTGATTTGCCGGTGTATATTCATTGTAGAGAGCAACGCCTTTTCCTTTATGAGGAAGTTGACTCCAGAGAACTGCTTCTTTGTCTCTTAGTTGTTTCCTGAGTTTCCTTGCATCTGGTAGAAGACTTCGAGTGTTAATGTTGATGTCACTAGGTTCAATGTTAAGGTCTCCCACACATTGTAAACTTTCCTCTTTTAGGTTTCGAAGAGTAGTAATGTATGTATTATTGTCTTGGTGAAGAATGTGGCAAATGTTTATATATGCAAATTCCTTTATTCCGATGTTCAGTATATAACATGTGATCAGGGACATCCATCGGAAGATGTAAAATTTCTTTAAGTCCACTTCTCAAAAGTTTATCACAATTCACTAAAAATGTTTTTGGTATTTGATTTGGTGGTACTGTTTGAAACGGGTAGATTAGAGTTGGAGATATGGAATAATTTAAAACTGTAAATTTCTGATCAGGCTGTAACAGCGGTAAAGCAATGAGAGTTTCAATATTATCCTGTAATTTAGTAAGGGTTTGCTTAGAATCAAAAGTTATATGATCTAAAAAGCTGACACCTAAGTAACGAATAGTGTCAGTGATTTTATGGGCACGAATAGCAATGTCCATCAAATTGGAGATCTTTTTCACATAGTTTACCTTTCTCGATTGAAAGAACTGCTGATTTGGAAACATTAATTTGAAGGCCTATTTCCTGAAACCTCTGTAGAACAATTCTTGTCAGTTCACTGGCAGCTGCTACATCTTTCTCTATAATCACCGTGTCATCAGCAAAGCTCATAATTGTTAGATGAGGTTGATCCGGAAGTAGTAGATAACCATATTGACTTTTTATTGATTTTTCTGAGAGTTCATCGAGAATATGATTAGTTGCAATGTTATGTAAAGATGGTGATAAAGGAGAACCTTGTAGAACTCCTCGATTGATAGTAATTGGTTTAGTTTTATTTTGATGGGTTTCAATCTGAGTCGTGTTTCCTTCCTGGAGATTTAATATTAATTTTGATAATTGTTTTGGCACACCGACAGTTTGTAATGTGTTCTTAAGATGATTATGTCCTATATTATCAAAGGCTTTACTTATATTTAATTAATGTTGGGAAGTAAACATTATGAGGTATAATCATTAAAATTCATCGGAGAACATATTGTTTAAACAACTCACCTCATAGGATTCATGCTTCCATGATATCGCGATTTCAAACATAGTCATGTTCATCATCAGCCATAACTCCGACTGACGAAATTCTTCGGCCGTCAACTATTCTATTGTTGCCATCTTCAGTGCTGCCATCTATGGTTGAATTTATGAACTTCGAAATCAATGTAATTTCGTTAGGGATATCAAAATTCATTGATCTATTTTTGTTTTTCTGAATGTATATTTTTTCTCAAACTGTCAATTCCAAAGGTTTCTCTACTTGTTTTAAAAGTTTAGCTTCTCTTCCAATTTTATGATGTTCTAATAAACTATGTGCAGCAATTGCAGATTTTTCAATTTCACAATTTTTAATATTTCTGAAATGTTCTTTTGTCCGAATTTCCAAATTCCTTTTTGTTTTTCCTATATAAACTTTATTGCAATCTTCACAATTTATTTGATAAATTCCAGATTTCTTACTGTCTGGAAGATTGACTTTTTTATTGGTACTTAGAAGATTACCCAGACTAAATTTATTTATTGGTGCCAAAGAAATGTTGTATTTGTCAAAAAAATTTTGAAATTTCCTATGCATTTCAGGATGGTAATTTTCTTGTATTTTTTCTTTTCTTTGCAATTTTGTAGAGTAGTACAGGGTGGACCGCTCGAATGGACCTAATTTCAATTGGTTGTTACTGGCAAACGGTTGAAGATAGAAACTTAAAACAACGTTCATATTACAGAAAAACTCACCAAGTTTTGATATCCAGATCACCACATCTCTATATGAGCCCCAGCAGTCACTGTGACGATATCAAAGCGATGAACAATTTCTTGCCAAGTACGTTGGAGTATGTCTTCTGGAATGTTCTCAATAGCCTCTATGATGCGCTCACGAAGATCACGAAGGTCTTTGACTGGGGTGGTGTAAACTTTATCTTTGACATAGCCCCAGAGAAAGAAATCCAGTGGTGTTAAATCGGGAGGTAATCGGAGATCTCGGGGGCCACGCGATTGGTCCTCCCCTACCAATCCAACGGCCAGGGAAAATGTTGTCCAAAGTCGTACGAACTTCATTGGACCAGTGGGGAGGAGCACCATCTTGCTGGAAAACGATGTTAGGCTGCAGTTGTTCAATTTGTGGAAAGAAGAACTGCTCCAGCATGTCAAGATATGTGGTACCACGAACAGTTTTCTCGGCGAAGAAAAAACGGTCCAATGACCTATTATGTGACAAACTGCACCAAACATTCATCTTCGGACTATCACGAACATGCTCTTGAATAGCGTGAGGATTCTCCGATCCCCAGATCCGCACATTATGCCGGTTTACCTTGCCTGACAAATGGAAAGTGGCTTCGTCCGAGAAGAAAATCTTGGTCATGAAGTCAGGATCAGCGCCGAGACGGTCCAGCATCGTATTGGCGAATTCCACTCGTTTCGGCATGTCATTCGGCTCCAGACGTTGCACTAACTGCACTTTATATGCGTGCAGTTTGAGGCGTTTGTGGACAATCCGTTGTAATGTCGATTTTGGTATTTGAAGTTCCCGCGAAGCTCTTCTTAATGACTTCCGGGGGCTTCGCTCAAATGCGGCTTGAACATTTGCTACCATTTCATCGGATGCTCTGCGACCACCACCATGCTTCTTCAACACAGATCCTGTAGCTAATAATGTATCACGCCACTTCTTTATGCTTCTAGCAGTTGGAGCATCACGGTTAAACACACGCCGGAACTCCCTTTGAACTCTAATGATTGATTTAAACTCCGCATACCACAAAACAGCTTGCGCTTTCATCTGCGGAGTCGCCATTTTCACAAACAATTAAATCTAAGAACGAGAAACGTATCTTTGTGCCATCTACCGACAGGATTCGAAACTTGGTGAGTTTTTCTGTACTATGAACGTTGTTTTAAGTTTCTATCTTCAACCGTTTGCCAGTAACAAGCAATTGAAATTAGGTCCATTCGAGCGGTCCACCCTGTATATTCATTAAGTCTTTTTTTGTGTTTGAATTTCTTCAACTTATTTATAATTAATTCTTTATCAAAACCATTTAATCTAGCAGTGTTTAAGATATGTTTAAACTCTTTGTTGAAATTTTCTTCGTTTAATGGTACATTTGTCAATCTGTAAATGAAGCATGCTTATGAGCAATGTGATTGAAGCCTGATGATTTAATGTAATTATCTGTATGAGTTCCTTTTCTAAATATATCAAATTCAATTTTCAGTGTTTGATCATTCCTAATTATACATAAATCCAAAAAAGGAATTTTGTTTTCTTTTTCTAATTCAACGGTAAACTTTACTGATTCATCCTGAAGGTTCAATAATTTAAGAGCATCTTCAATATCTTTAGAATTTATTATTGCAAAAATATCATCCACATATCTGAACCAAGTCTTAAACATCCATGGGTATGCTTTAGTGATTTGACACTCCAAGTAACTCATGAACAAATCAGCTAAAAATGGTGAGAGCGGATTGCCCATTGACAAACCCGAAACAAAATTTTCCATTATAGGTAAAATAAGAATTACTAAAGCATACCCATGGATGTTTAAGACTTGGTTCAGATATGTGGATGATATTTTTGCAATAATAAAATAAATTCTAATCTTATACGAGAATTTCCCATACGGGAAAATTTTCTATAGGATCGTAACAGGCCTTGGCCTAATACTTGGAAGGAAGAAGAAGAAGAAGATAAATTCTAAAGATATTGAAGATGCTCTTAAATTATTGAACCTTCAGAATGAATCAGTAAAGTTTACCGTTGAATGATCAAACACTGAAAATTGAATTTGATATATTTAGAAAAGGAACTCATACAGATAATTACATTAAAATCATCAGGCTTCAATGACATTGCTCATAAGCATGCTTCATTTACAGATTGACAAATGTACCATTAAACGAAGAAAATTTTAACAAAGAGTTTAAACATATCTTACACACTGCTAGATTAAATGGTTTTGATAAAGAATTAATTATAAATAAGTTGAAGAAATTCAAACACAAAAAAAGACTTAATGAATATACTACTCTACAAAATTGCAAAGAAAAGAAAAAATACAAGAAAATTACTTACCATCCTGAAATGCATAGGAAATTTCAAAAATTTTTTGACAAATACAACATTTCTTTGGCACCAATAAATAAATTTAGTCTGGGTAATCTTCTAAAGTGGGGGCACGCCGTAGTGTAGTGGTTAAGGCACTGAGCTACAAGCCGGAGGGTCGAGGGTTCAAGTCCCGTTGGGGTCAGGATTTTTAAACTGACCCAAACCCTCTGGCGGCACTATGGCCCTGGGGTCGACTCAGCCTCTAATGGAAATGAGTACCAGACGCTTGTTCTGAGGGTAAAGGCGGCCGTCACGCAGGGCTGACAACCCGGCTGACATAAAGTGCCAATTGTCTAGAAAAAGTGGGAGCCTTAACCTCCTACTACCCCAAGGGTCTCTGGACCTGTTGTGGGATTACTTTACTTCTTTTAATCTTCTAAGTACCAATAAAAAAGTCAATGTTCCAGACAGTAAGAAATCTGGAATTTATTAAGTAAATTGTGAAGATTGCAATAAAGTTTATATAGGAAAAACAAAAAGGAATTTGGAAATTTGGACAAAAGAACATTTCAGAAATATTAAAAATTGTGAAATTGAAAAATCTGCAATTGCTGCACATAGTTTATTAGAACATCATAAAATTGGAAGAGAAGCTAAACTTTTAAAACAAGTAGAAAAACCTTTGGAATTGACAGTTTGGGAAAAAATATACATTCAGAAAAACAAAAATAGATCAATGAATTTTGATATCCCTAACGAAATTACATTGATTTCGAAGTTCATAAATTCAACCATAGATGGCAGCACTGAAGATGGCAACAATAGAATAGTTGACGGCCGAAGAATTTTGTCAGTCGGAGTTATGGCTGATGATGAACATGACTATAATGTTGAGTGATTCCGGGTTATGTGGCCGTGGTCCATAGTTGGTGTTGATACCAGACGTTTCGCCCTCAACTGCGAAGGGCATCTTCAGTGGCGAGTGCTTCTATGCGTGTTTCCTGGTCGGAAGATCTACTTAGAATGAGCGCTGTGGACGTAGAGGACGTTGTATTAGTGGGGGGTGCAGGGTGAGTGGGCGTGGCTCTTGCTGATTGGCTAATAGTCGTCTCCTTGTTGTCACTGGTGTTAATGCATTTATTTTCTAGTGTATGAAACCAGGCCTTAGACAGTTTGATACCTTCTTCTTATCTGTTAATATTTCCCTTATGCTTGTGTATTTCTATAGCCTCTCGGTATAATCTAGGGAAATAGTAGGAAGTTGTGGCTAAAACTTGTGTATCGTCGAATAGAATCTGGTGTCCATTCGTAATGGCAGTTCTGCTACAGCTGATTTATCCATTTCTCCTTGTCTGCAGTTTCTTTTATGTTCTGATAAACGGGTGGCTATACTTCTTTTCGTGGTCCCTATATATGATTTACCACACGAACAAGGAAGTCGATATACGCCGCAAGTGGAGAGAGGTGGCCAAGGATCCTTAGCTGAGCGAAGGCAGTCTTCTATTTTTCTTGTAGGTCTGTAAACTGTTTTTATGTTGTATTTTCGTAGGAGTTTTCCGATACGATCTGTGACTCTTTGTACATATGGTAAGTAGGCTATGCTGGTTGAGGGTGTGTTATCCATTCTGACGTGCTGTCTTCGTGGATGTATGGTTTGTCTTATTTCCTTGGATGTGTAGCCATTTTTCTGGAAACAATTGAACAGATGGTGTTGTTCTTGTTTAAGGTGTTGTGGTTGGCATAACTTAGTCGCTCTGTCGAACAGTGTCTTAATGACACCTCGCTTTTGTCTTGGATGGTGGTTAGAGTCTTTCTGCAGATATCGGTCTGTGTGTGTAGGGTTTTCTGTAAACTGTATGTTGAATTTCCCCATTGCCAGTCCTTATTATTTGAACATCCAGGAAAGGAAGTCTTCCATTATCTTCTTTTTCCATTGTGAACTGTATTTTGTTGTGTCTGCTGTTAAGGTGTTGAAGGAAACGTTCCAATTCTTCACTGCCATGTCTCCATACTACGAATGTGTCATCAACATGGTCTCATTTACCGGCACCATGGTGAAAAGGGAAACCACATCGAAGCTAACCAGTATATCTTGAGATGTTACGTTTATATTCCGTAGTCTCTCAATGAAATGTGTCGAGTCTCTGATGTAGCTGTCCGTTTTTCCAAGGAGTGGTTTCAGAAGTCCTGTAAGATGCTTTGCCAGTAAGTAGGTCGGGGAACCGATGGCACTGACAATTGGCCGGAGTGGAATGTTGTTTTTGTGTATTTTTGGAAGACCATAGAGTCTTGGAGGTTGAGCTTCGGATACGCGTAATTTCTTCTTAATTTCTTCTGGCAAGGACGATTGCTTGATAAGATTGTTGGTTTTTCGAAGAATGCCTGATGTAGGGTCTCGCTTGATAGGTTTGTATGTTTCTGGTGTCAGAATCTCTATTATTTTCTCTTTGTATTCGTGTGTATTCATAACAACTGTAGAGTTTCCTTTATCGGCTGGTAAAATGGTGATATTATTATCATTATTTAAAGTTTTTAGCGCTAGTCTCTCCTTCTTAGTTAAATTGCTTTTCGGTGGTTGGGCGCGACGGAGTATTCTTGCAGCTTCATAACAAATTTCATCAGTTGTTTGCAAGGGGAGATTCTTGATGCTTGCCTCGATGTTAGAGATAATATCCTCTACAGGTATTGATATGGGTGTGATGGCGTAGTTGCCTCCTTTTGATAGTACAGATGTTTCTTCAGTTGACAGCGAGCGTGATGACAGGTTTGTTACGGTATGTTGTAGACCGACTGATTGCTGTAAGGGTCGCGATTGCATTTTTAGAAAGTCGAATTTCTTCATCTGCGTTCTAGTAGACTTTAACATGGTTGCTTCACTTGAGTTGTATGTAATGCTGTCCATCTTGTTCCAATAATGGTAAGGAATGCTGTTACTGATTGTTATGTGAAGTGTAAAGAGTTCTGCGTCGTTGGTTGCTAACTCCTTCCGTGTTTGTTGGATGCGTTCTCTGAGTAGAGCACATTCAGTACGGTCGTATATGCGTTGGGCTTTTTTAGATCTAAAAGTCCTCCGTTGTTGTAGGAATTTGGGTATATATCCAGCGTCTCTGCACCGTAGTAAAAAAGTATAAGATGATAGTAATTGGGATTTCTTCTTCCGGAGTGTCTCCAGGTGTCTAATACGTAAATAACTTTCCTCCCCGTAGAGGCGTTTAATAGTTGAATGCAGGCTTTCACGGCCGGTAATCGTAATGTTGAGTGATTCTGGGTTATGTGGCCGTGGTCCATAGTTGGTGTTGATACCAGACGTTTCGCCCTCAACTGCAGAGGGCATCTTCAGTGGCGAGTGCTTCTATGCGTGTTTCCTGGTCGGAAGATCTACTTAGAATGAGCGCTGTGGACGTAGAGGACGTTGTATTAGTGGGGTGTGCAGGGTGAGTGGGCGTGGCTCTTGCTGATTGGCTAATAGTCGTCTCCTTGTTGTCACTGGTGTTAATGCATTACAGTTTACAGAAAAACTACACACACAGACCGATATCTGCAGAAAGACTCTAACCACCATCCAAGACAAAAGCGAGGTGTCATTAAGACACTGTTCGACAGAGCGACTAAGTTATGCCAACCACAACACCTTAAACAAGAACAACACCATCTGTTCAATTGTTTCCAGAAAAAATGGCTACACATCCAAGGAAATAAGACAAACCATACATCCACGAAGACAGCACGTCAGAATGGATAACACACCCTCAACCAGCATAGCCTACTTACCATATGTACAAAGAGTCACAGATCGTATCGGAAAACTCCTACGAAAATACAACATAAAAACAGTTTACAGACCTACAAGAAAAATAGAAGACTGCCTTCGCTCAGCTAAGGATCCTTGGCCACCTCTCTCCACTTGCGGCGTATATCGACTTCCTTGTTCGTGTGGTAAATCATATATAGGGACCACGAAAAGAAGTATAGCCACCCGTTTATCAGAACATAAAAGAAACTGCAGACAAGGAGAAAGATGGATAAATCAGCTGTAGCAGAACATGCCATTACGAATGGACACCAGATTCTATTCGACGATACACAAGTTTTAGCCACAACTTCCTACTATTTCCCTAGATTATACCGAGAGGCTATAGAAATACACAAGCATAAGGGAAATATTAACAGAAAAGAAGAAGGTATCAAACTGTCTAAGGCCTGGTTTCATACACTAGAAAATAAATGCATTAACACCAGTGACAACAAGGAGACGACTATTAGCCAATCAGCAAGAGCCACGCCCACTCACCCTGCACCCCCCACTAATACAACGTCCTCTACGTCCACAGCGCTCATTCTAAGTAGATCTTCCGACCAGGAAACACGCATAGAAGCACTCGCCACTGAAGATGCCCTTCGCAGTTGAGGGCGAAACGTCTGGTATCAACACCAACTATGGACCACGGCCACATAACCCGGAATCACTCAACATTACGATTACCGGCCGTGAAAGCCTGCATTCGAACATGACTATGTTTGAAATCGCGATATCATGGAAACATGAATCCTATGAGGTGAGTTGTTTAAACAATATGTTCTCCGATGAATTTTAATGGCTTTACTTATGTCCAAAAAAACTATACATGCAGACTCTTTAATTTGTTTTGCTGATTGTAAGATGTTATTTAGGATAGATGCATTAATGTGTGTGCCTGGAGAATTTATGAAACCTCTCTGGTGTTCATTGAAGGTTATGTAACTACACAGGCATTTATTAAGGGCTCTCTCGATTACTCTCCGAACTACTGAACAAATGGTTATAGGACGCCAGTTTGAAAGTTCATTTTTATCACCACTCTTATGAATTAATACAGTTTGAGCTTTCTGTAATACTGGTGGCACAATTCCTGAAACTAGCATTCTTGTAGCAATTAGAGATATGATTTCAGCGGCGACATTGTTTTTAATTACTCTTACAATTACATTATCTGGACCATTGGCAGTGTCTATTGAAATTTTCCTAGTAGCCTCAATAATTTAATTTGTACTTATAGAAGTATCAAATGTTTCATCTAATTGAACAGCTTCAACTTCACCTAGTTTGTTTGGGTATTCTTCTCGAACAAAGTCATTGTGAGTAGAAAATAAATTTGAGAAATATTCATGTAATGTAGGGCAATCAATAGAACATGAAGTATTGTCTTCTTGAAATACTTGTCGGAGAGCCTTACTACGTTGGTTGTAAAAATAAAATTGAGTCAGCTGATACCTATATTCATTTTTCCTCTTTAGTCTATTTCGTTTCGAAGCCCTTTCAGGATTAGTAGATGTTTTATAAGTTTGTTGATTATTTGCAGCTATTTTCTTTTTTCGTGCATCAAAATATCTTCTAGCAGGATGTTTGGGACCAGGTAAAATATGAACTGCAGATGCTAAGAAGGAAAGAAATTCTTCAACCAAATTATTAAACTGAAAATCATCAAGTTCCACTAAAAAATTTCTCCTTCCAAGTGGCTATTTGTATTTGATATTCACTTAAGTCATGCTTTGTATAATTTTTGGAATCATCAATATGGGTGGAGTTAACAATTGCTTGAGGAGATTTACCTCCATGGTTTACCAATTTATCTCGGCATTCTGTTGGATGTGAACGACTTATATGAATTTTTAGTCCTCTGTCATTTTTACCACAATGTTTACATACAGTTTGATTATTTATAGTTTCCTGTGTTAATTTATCATTTGCAGCCATTTTATATTGATGTATCGAGTCCTGAATTTCCCATATTGTAATAGCGTTAAAGAATGTTTATAGTCGTCCATTAACTGACACTATTAATAATTATTAAATTACTAACTTTAACTCAAGAATTGAGTAATGGAAGAAATATTCATTGTTGTTCTTTGGCAACTGAAAGTACTCTGATTGTAACGTAATATCTATACACACTAAATAGATGAATAATAGAGGTATTCATATGTCTGTTTTGAATTTTAATTTTGTTGATAGCATAATGACTATTAGAATCATAGTAAAACCACTTGCATCAACATATGAAGAATCTTAGCAGATTTGGTATGTCCGTTACAAATACCAATAACTTCTGCTATGCTAGTTGCGATGAAAGCACTTGGATTCTTGCTATTTCTCTTTAACTATTTCACATTTTACACAAATTTAAATTGAGAATCAAACATCCCCAAAATTCATAAATGTTCTTTAAGTAATTTCAATATATTAAATTATACACATAAAAACACGACGTCCTACACATGTCATGTAGCTCACCATTATGTAGTTTTCTCCACTCACCTGTCTGTTCATCTCTTTTTGGCCCAAAAATTTTCCTAAGAACTTTTTTCTCAAATACCCATAATCTTTTTTCCTCCCTTAAAGTAAGTATGTTTCATATTGATGTAATATAGTGTGATCAGTTTAGGTTTGGACAGCTGACGCAGGGTTTGTGCTGTGCAATGTTATGTCTGCATAATTCTTTAATTGAGAATCGTTTCCTGTTCTATAAAATATTCGGTTTAATTAATATTTAATTTTAGGAAGTTATATTTTGAGATTATTTTAATTATATTATTTTTAGTCTTAACATCTTACCTTAATATTAATGTTGATTTGTTCTTGAACATGTTTCAAAACAATTCTGTTTTATCGTCAGCTTTTCCAGACTGGTTTTATTTATGTTGCATTATGTTGCACAACCTGGATGTCGATGTCAGCTCCATCCTGTGGTTGGCCAAAGAACCTCCAAACAAGGTCACTCTCCATCGGTATATCAAAATTCATAACTCTGTTTTTGTTCTTCTGAATATAATTTTTTTCCCAAATAGTCAGCTCTGTTGTATTTTCTGTTTTAATAATTTAGTGTCTGAATTTATATTATGTTTTTCAGACCAAACATGAGCAGCAACTGCAGATTTTTCTATTTCCCCATTTTTAATATTTCTTATGTGTTCTTTGGAGATCATTAAGTAAGTGTAGGCACACTTTTTAACACCAAAACTCTGAATATAAACTTATTATTAAAAAAATGTAAAAGCCATCAGTCCTATCAGAGATTCTATGTTTAGCAATAAACAGATGTGTAATCTTCATAAATGGCCTAATTTAAATTTTGCGATCAGGTGCAACTGACTGCCAAATGTTGCCCACTGTGTAATTGTTGATGGCCGAATAACTGTCAAACAGAGGAAAAGAACTTGCAGTAATCGCAGGGAATTATTGTGTTTTTGGTCCGCTACAAGATGTAGTGAAATTGTGACTGTAAACTTTAAAAACACGTTTTTTCCGCTCCGAGAAACTTACATAATGTGGCATAGCCAGTTGATGTATAATGCAGTCCATGGTGCTAATAATGCCATAGGAAGGCAAAGTACCAGCAATTTTTCAAAAGCAACGGCGGTGCTCAGTTTATCCGCTGACGGCGCTGTTTTTTACCATATTTAGGTACCAGTCTTCTTGTCATTCATCTGCATGGTCGTCCCCAGCTCAACATAAAGAACGCGTCTGATGGCAAAGAGGAAGATAGCAGGAGCTCTGTGATCTTCGTGATTTCTTCTTCCCAGTTAGGCTTAAAAAGTTTTGGTTGATATATACAGGACATGTTCGGCTCGGTATATGATACGTTTTTTACTGTCTATCACTTAAACAACTGTTTATGGAATTGTTGCCAGGAAATGGCACCACATATCTGGGAAATCAAAATGACGGCAACTTTCCATATGAAATTCCCAACAATCTTCCTTTTCTGTAATAGACCTAGGGATCTGTTACGGTCCGCAATCCTACGTTTGAGGAGGGGTCTGTCTGCTGGCCGACAAAGATCTCATGGTCCTGGGTGGGCTGAATAATTTAAATATTTGATGTATTCTTGTACGGCTCATTCTTCTTACGTGAGATTTCCAGTTGTTTCTATACCATCTTTATTTCCAAACATGTTTACAAAAATGGATGTATACAAACCTGTCCCTACATAACCTAATGAAATAAATTACATACATACTATTTAGTAAACTGTAAACTAATCTGATGTACAATAAACTGACCCATAGGATCCTAACAAAATAAAGTGATTGAGCATTTATTTCTTAAAATATGTTCTGGAATTAAATACGAATGTTGGTCATTCACACATATGTCCTGCCATCTGGTGGATTTAATTCTATAAGTGTTTGCGCGTGTGCACTTTGATTCTAAAGAACTGAAAAATCATTGAGAGAAAGAGTCATAATTTGTGTACATAGATAAATATATAATAATTATTAAAACAAAGTTTTAAGTACTGTTGCAAAACTTTTAAAATAGTACAAAATATTAGTAAAGACACAAAAAGTACCTAGAGCAACAGCATCATATGAATGTTGTATGGAAAATAATAGCACAAATTATTAAGTTCTTAAATAAACATGGTTTAGAAAAACACCCCTGTACATCTGCCGGTACAGGCATGCTGAGGGATTTAATTTCTCCGGCTTCAGTGTCATTTAAATACCGTGGTACTAGTACCACTGCCGGACTCAAAATGTTAAATAGTTAAAGAACACTGAAGGAGATGCATTTCTAGATTTTATGAGTGTTCGACAAATGCAATATTACTCAAATTGCAACATTTTAAATAAAGTTCAACTCTTGTTCATAGTACAAAAGTAAACAAGGCATCTAGTATCCGGCGTTCGAGTAGTGTTGATCGTTAAACTACTTAGTCTACAACAAGATGAAATATATGTGAAAGCCAGGGTTCGAATCCTCCTACAATTTTTTTTGTTCATTTATATTTTTGCAAAATACATCCTATAACATTTAATTTCTGCCACATAATCTACGTCCACTCTACACTATCTTAAGTAATATTCCTGCCTTCGTAAACTCTGTAACACATTTAGCTACCGGTATAAATTTAATTGTGTGTGCAGTACTACGTTTTAATAATAATGCTATAAATTTATGTAATAAAATATAGCTTCATATATTTATGAGTTTATTTATTTAATATGCATTAATGAGGAAAAAGTTTCACCCTTCAATTAAAATATTTCATTTATATATGTCAAGTCCAGCATAATAATAGCCCATAGATGATTAACATAAATAAAAATAATTATTGTTATTATTGTCCATCATCTATAAAAAATAATAATAATGGGATGTATCAAATGATGTAATTACCTGGGGATGAAAATGTACCCAAGAAAAAGGAGATAAAAATTTTAAAAACTTTGGGCATAGGAAGATGTTTTATTACACTGCAAACCTGTTTATAAATAAATAATATTATTAATAATAAAAATAGTAATACTTCCAAATAGTACTTTTTTTCTCTGAATGGACATTCGGAATAAAATAGAAAGCATTCTAACAATTAAAAAAAATCTCACCGGGAATTGAACCTGTAACCTCTTGCATACGAATCAAGTCACTAAGCCCTGAGCTAAGCTTTTGCTTCCTTGTTTTGGTTAGAAAGAATGCTCTTGAAAGGAAGATGGGAAATGTATTGTAGCTCTACTGTGCTATTAGTTTACTCGTGTGAATCGCGCATTAGAACTTGAAATATTCGAGATAAGAGTCAGCCCATTCTTTTTCTCGCTAAATGTACATCCATAATATCCGTAAGATACAATACAATATTTACAGCTTTTATTTATTTCTTGACTAAGTTTAAGTCACAATAACTCCTTTTTTCTGTACGTCTCTGTACTTCTTCATGCTTATATTGTATATAACTTGATGATTTGCAACAAAACTAATAAAAAATTTTGTTGTTAAATTTGCTGAAGTTACAAAATAAGCGCTCTTTTGCCGACATTTTGTCATAAAATCTTCGTTTGTTTTTAGCAATTACACCAATGAGTACGGATAATAGCTTCTATATTCTTTGGAAACGCTGGCAAATTGCATCCGGAATTCAAGTAAATCAAAAACAGGAAGCGTCATATCAGCGTAAAATTCTCACGCCAGCGCTCTGCATTGTAGAGAAATCACATGCATTCAAAATCAAAAACAAGGGGAGCGATTACAATGACGGTTTGCGTCATAGATAACCTATAGCTTAAGCCTGTGCTGACTCAAAGCATATTCCTCCAGCCGTGTGAATCATTATAGGGAGATTTGGAAGCAATTTTTTTTTGGCCACGTAGTACGTGTGGACAAATTCAGATAGCGCTGTAGTTGGCTCTAAGCCAGCTTCAGTGGCTCCATTTTCTCATTGGATAATTGAAATTTGAATTAATTATGGCTGCTTAATGAAAATGCGTGTTGTGTCGTTCTCTATGGTACATAACAATTCTATCGTTACTTAAATTAAATTTAATTCGACTTTACAACTCAATTTATTTGTACATCTTCCTTTACTTAACACAGGCTTTCCACTTTACAGCAGCTCGCCCTTAATTCCTGCTTTCCAGAGATTCCTATCTTCCCATTCTCTTTCTTCCATGCCCCTCTTCATCATGGCATCATATATTCCCTTATACAATGTTCTTCTACTCCCCCTCTTCCTTCTGCCTGATACCATCCAATCTAATACCCGTTTAGGCCACTGTTCATCCGACATCCATTGTACATTGTAAAGCTCTCTTTGTTATCCTATCGATAACAGTTTCTTGTGCATCCACATTCACGGATCTAATTACCTTCCTTGCACAATACTCTGTTAATATATTTTTCACAAGTACCAGATTCATCTATTATAGAACCAAGATATTTCATTTCTTCA
This sequence comes from Diploptera punctata, assembly GCA_030220185.1. Taxonomy (NCBI): domain Eukaryota; kingdom Metazoa; phylum Arthropoda; class Insecta; order Blattodea; family Blaberidae; genus Diploptera; species Diploptera punctata. The sequence goes on from JASPKZ010010694.1 coordinate 1,670,811, forward strand.
ACACATTTAATTACATTATTTATTTGTAGGTCTTCTGAATTTCCTTCGATTACCATATGTTCTGTTTTAATATAATTTATCTTCAGTCCCCCTACCTCAAATGCATCTACAAACTTTTTAACCATATATTCTATATCTTCTTTATCTTGTCCTTTTAATATCTGGTCATCAGTGAATAATAAATTGTGCAGTAGTTTAAAATAGTTTAAAAATTTGTACAATCGATACAATAGTGATGGTAGCGCAGTCTTCAGAAAACCCGCGTACTACATGTTCAATAGTATATTTCGGTACAAGTGAGGTAAGCACTTGTTACTGATCAAGAAAAAGTTTGAAAAAAACGAGGTGCTTGTGGCGAGTTTTTTTCAATTTTCGAGATCTGTTACGTGCTTACCTCATGTGTATTGCATACTATTTTTTGGCTGAATTTTTAATAAATATAGTAATAAATAAATTAAAAATTGGTTGGATGTAAATGACTTCTATGAGAAAGAAACATTTGTTTTATTATAAGCAAGGATTGTTGGCTGTGGAGACATTTTTATATGTAGTACCATGATTAGAATCTGTTTGATAATTTTATTATGGAAGGAGTCATGGTAGATGATGGAGAAATTGAAGAAGCCTAGAGAGTGGGATGTTCTGCATTAATTCCGGAAAAGTCTAAAGAAAGGTATGAGTTAGTGTGCAAAACATTCAAGAAATGTTTTATTTTACTTACCGAACGTGTGCTTTTTGAGTCCATATCAGCATTGTGATTTCTTTTGTTTGCATAGCAACCAGGTTAGATGTGGGAACGTTGACTTACTTCCAGTAACAACAATATTGGTAAGTGTAAGAAATTAGTCACATCGACCAAAAAAATATGTACTACAGTAGATAGTTATTACTTAGCGAGAGTAAGATATAAACAGAAAAATCCCATTATAAATATAATTTATAGTGAGAAGAGAATAGCAATATAACTTAGGTAAATATTTTCTTTATTATATACAACTTTCCTCATTAGGGGATTGCCTCAAGGACAAAGTGATACAGATAAATAATTTTTTTAATTGATGAAATAGATTTTAAAATTTAAAATTGTAATTTAAGTATACATACTATAAAGTAGAAATTTTGTAAAGATGGTTTCTTAAAATTGATCCTCTAATGGCAGCGATGGCAATTTTAGAAAGATACACTCCGTCCAAATATAAGAAATTCCAAAATTTAGCTAAGAATCCTGGTATAGTACATCTTGCCCCAATCATCAATCCTGTGACAGTTATACTATCTAATTGGTATTTATCTTTTTTTTCAGAATTCTAGAATCTTTCTTTGTATATTCATTTCACAAAATATACTTCATATAATTTAGTCACTATATTATAATTTGCAGCAATTCCAATAGAGTAAAAGAAAAAGTATTGACAAAATTGTATTTCAGAGGTGTAATATGTAGATGTGAGGCCAGCAAGCCGGCTGGTAGGCCAAGTGCCTTCTAGGCCTGTTGCGCCATGGAGTTTTAATATATTTTCGAAGTTTTAAAATACATCCTCATGCAGCAATATCCACTAAAAGAAATTGCTGACGATAATGTTAAACTGTGATGACTAGACTCCATAGACCTCAAGCGATTGGCAAGGAGGAACTAACAAATTACAGATTGCTGTATTACCGACATATCAACAGCGCCGTCTATTGGATTACAGAAAATTATCTCGGTAGCTCAGTCATTATTTTCGGAGTTTAATATACCACAAGTAAAATAGTTTCCCCGAAATATTCATTAATAAAAATAACATCTCACATATTTTGTCTTGTTTTTAGACTGATTTCGGAGAAATTAATACACAATCGCCATTTTTTACTCGTTCGTGGTGATTTGATGTTTCCTTTAATGACAGAACAATGGTCCAGCAAAAATTGACAATGGAATATCAATTTCTCACAAACCTTTATAAGTAAATAAATGTATATATATATATGTTATCTTTAATAAAACCTCATAGTGTTACTTTCTATAAACTTTGAAGTTCTCAATTTTCTAGATCCATTAATTTATGTTTTTAACCAATGTAAGTAATATATTCCTTACATCAGAAAAATGGTTGATAGTCTTATTACTTGTAATTAAACAAACAAAAATGGCTGTTGTTTGATCCTACTTATACAGTAGGTTCCCTTATTCGCGGGTTAAAAATTTGCAATACCTTTCCTGTATTCGTGGCTAAAAAATTATTTATTCGTGCATCCAGTCGGTATATTAGAAGGATTACTTATTTATTTACTCTCTGGCACTATCAAACACATATGTTCATGGCCACGCAGACATAAGCTTTCCAATGAGCTAATGCTTTCCAATCATTCCCTGTATAATCTACTTTCCTCAAATCATAGTTAATGTTATTCTCCCACCACATTCTTGGTCTACCAACTGGGCGTTTTCCCTCTGGTTTTCCTACAAGAAGCTTCCATGCACCTCCTTCATTCCCCATACGTGCCACATGTCCTGACCATCGCAGTCTACAAAACTTAACTTCTTATTATATCTGGCTTCCTATAAAGACCATGTAGTTCATTGTTATGTAGTCTTCTTCATTCACCTGTCTCTTCATCTCTCTTTGGTCCAAAAATTTTCCTAAGTACTTTATTCTCAAATACTCGTAATCTCCTTTCCTCCCTTAAAGTAAGAGTCCATGTTTTGCACCCATATAATATAACTGGTAGAATAATAGTTTTATATATTTTCAGTTTAACATTTTTTGGAAGGAGTTGGGATATCAAAAGTCTCTGTAATGCATAATAGCATGCATTTCCAGAATTGAGCCTATGTTTAATTTCTTTGTGCGTCTCATTCCTATTTGTGATTATTGTTCCTAGGTATTTGAATTCAGCCACTTCCTCAAAATTTCCCTCATTTGTCATTAGCTGTCCATTTCCATTATATACTGAATTTCTACCTGTGACCATATATTTAGTTTTACTGATATTTACTTCCAGTCCTAATTTCTTAGTGTTACTCAATAGTGTGTGCGTATTGTCCTTTAGTATCTCCTCACTATCGGCCAACAATACTACATAATCAGCATAAAATAAAAGCTTATTAATACCATTGAGTTGTAGGCCTTCTTCATCCTCAAGAGATTTGATGGTGTGCTCTAGTCCAAAATTAAATAGTAGAGGAGATAGTGCATCTCCTTGCTTCAACCCATGCTGGATTTCAAAAGTGTCCGAAAACTGTTTACCTACACGCACCCTACTCTTTGTGCCATTTAGACACATTTGTATAAGTCTAACTTTTTAGGAATTCTGAACTCCAGCAGGATACTATATAACTTCTCCCTTTTAATTGAATCATATGCTTTTTTGAAGTCTACATATAGTTGATGTACAGTACCATTATATTCCCATTTCTTTTCTAAAATCTGTCTGAAGCTAAAATCTGATCTGTTGTAGACCTGTTTCTTCTAAATCCACATTGATGATCTCCTAGAATGTCATCAATATAGGGAGTAAGTCTGCTTACTAATATATTTGTTAGAAATTTGTACGAAGTTGAACGTAATGAGATGCCCCTGTAGTTGTGCAATCAGTTTTATCTCCTTTCGTATAAATAGGTACGATAATTGATTTTTTGCATTCATCTGGACGAGCTTCTTTTTTCCCAAATCATACTAAGCAACCAGCATATCTTGTCCATCAATTATTCTCCCCCTGATTTTATCAGTTCTGCTGGGATCTTATTTGAACCTGATGCTTTATGCATCTTCAATTTTTCTATCGCCATTTGAACCTCTAATGAACTTGGTTATGCGACTAGCATTTCTGCTGTCTGTAAATTATCCTCCTCAATGTCCTGTTCTGTATATACATTTAACCAGTTAAGTGGTAGTTACACATTTACAGCGCGCCTTCCTCAATGGGACAATTAAACCAGGTAGTGGCTACCCTCAGTGGGACATTTAAATTTTGTATTCGTTTGAAGAATTGCAACTTTATTTTCTAATCCTAATATTACTGTTAATATGTTATTTAAATATTTCAAATAAAAATTTTTATATTATGTGAATATTGTAGTTTCTCTATATGCATTAACGATAGAAGAAAATATAATTGAAATAAAATCAAAATATTAACAAACAGACAAAAAAAAATCAAAAATAAATTGTACAAACATGTAAGCATGCTACTGCTTAGCTTCAGCATGCACGACACTGAACCTGTAAGAATGCACTTTTTCCCCAGTCTTTCAATATCCAGCTGGGTGTCATAAATTCCAAGAAACTGTAAAATTTAGCTCGCCAAACTGCAGTGTAAAACTAGTTCACTTTTGTACATTTTTTCTGGCCCTCACACAAGTCCAGTTAGAACTTTTTTTGACCTTCACTCATACAACACCAGTATACTTGCAAGGGGGGGGGAGGGGCTGTAACGAAGTAAATGATAAGATCGTAACAAACAATGCTAGAAGTGTCCCTATACCTGAAAATTGAAAATGTAATTATATACTGCTTGCTTGCAGTCTACTCACAATTTCTTAGATTTATTTTGTTGAATATCAACTTCATCCCATTTCATCCTTAGTAATCCATGACAGTGTGATACCGCTTGAAACAGGACACTGCACATAATGCCACATTGCAGTCATCACAGCGAATGTTGTTTGATGCTGTTCACCTTTCTTATAGCACAAGACACAGTGACGCCTGGGTTCCTGTTTGGGATAAATGACAGGCAGCATTTGTCCTGGTTGGTGGTGCTAATTTTGCAGGTCTACCAGAGGATACTTCAGTATCATGTTCTCAATCAATTTAAATTGAAATTCCATGCGTTTCATATTGCCCCCTGATTTGACATAGAGCAAATATGAATTCAGGCAGCATATGTCTATGAAATGCCAAAATTGGTTCTGGTAATATTTCTTCATCCACTTTCTTGTGCTGTGATAAGTCACAAGATGAGCGTTGCTAAGATCTACAACTCCCATTTTCGAACTGTAGTTGAGTCCAACTTTAGGTTGTACTTACAAGGCAAATATCCTTCTTATCCTTCCACTTCATCACCATCAATTTATCCTTGTAGGCCGATACATGTGAGAAGACTGCATAACAGTGAATTACATGGTCTTTATATGAAGCCAGCCAGGTATAATGAGAACAGTTAAGTCTCGCAGACTGAGATGGGCAGGACATGTGGCACGAATGGGGAATGAAAGACGTGCATGGAAGCTTCTTGTAGGAAAACCAGAGGGAAAACACCCAGTTTTAGATCACGAATGAGGTGATTTGAGGGAAATTGATTATACAGAAGATGATTGAAAAACATTGGCTCAGGATAGAGATGTATGGAGAGCTTATGTTTGTGCAGCCATGAACATATGGGTTCGATAGTGCCAGTGAGTTAGTTAGGCCGATACATGTTCTCCTTTCTTTAGCTTGGCTTCCCTTATTTCAATATTTACACCTTTTCTGTTTTGGCATAAAGTTACAATTGCGTCAGTTCCTTGTTGACACAATTTTTCAAATAAATCAGGACTGATAAACCAGTTGTCCATGGTAACCATATATCACATGAGAGGGTTCATTAGTTGCAACACAACTTTAGACCCATCAGCCTCATTTTTTAACGACTGGTTGAATATTGTATCCTTCCCTAAATATGTAAGTTCCACATGTAGCCCGATTTTGCCTCGCATAATTCAAATGATTTAGTGCCAAATTGGGAACGTTTAGAAGAAATGAACACTTTCCAGCTAGTCTTCCCTTCCACATCATAATCCAGAATGTAAACACTTCTAAATCTATCGTTAAGGTGATTTAAAATCTGTTTGAGTTTGTAAAGTCTCTTCGATCCACACGTCGCCTCATCATACTCTTCATTATTTACAAAATGTGAAATTTAATCAGAAGGTGGAATCTCCTTTCTGAAAAAAGTTCCAAAAAATATTGGGCTTTCCAAAAATTTTCCTGCTTGAAAAATAACTTATTTTCAGGTTGTTGGCATAACCCTTGTAATAACAAAAATGCCAGCAAATTAATTATTTTGCCATTATTCGTTTCGTTCCATTTATGGGCCCTTGATCTATCTTTTATTAAATGTGTGTTTTTTTAGGAACTGCTCAGCATATCGATTTGTTTCATCACTTATATGATCACAAATTTCTTTACCTTGTTGTGGTGGAATGGCTTGCGTGCTTAAATGATCCTGAGATCTATGCCGGCGGTAGCATTGCTGCCGATAGGGTTACCCAACCTGGACTGGTCGAAGGTGATAAGCCAGACGAAAAAAGTACCTTGGGCAAAAGAATGACGATCTTTCAACGTAAAAATACAACCGTCAAGAAATGTGGACATGGGTTCAACTGGGGTAAATTTTCCGGAGGTCAAATAGTCCCCTATTCGGTTCTCTGGGCGGGGACTACTTCAGGGAACCCATGCCAAAGGCTCAAACACAGGGACATGTTCCTAGGAACATGGAATGTTAGGACATTATACAATAGCAGGGCACTAGAGATATTAATGCGGGAATTAGTTATATCGCCCTCGGGTATAGTCGCTTTACAGGAAGTTAGGTGGCCAGGAGAAGGAAATCAGGAAGCTTTGCATTGTACTACGGGGGTGCAGAAATACCTGCATTTGGAACGGGTTTTTTAGTCAGAAGGAGGATCCTATCCGCTATCCGAGATATTAAGTTTGTTAGTGATAGGGTATCATACATAATTCTAAAGGGTAAATGACATGATTTTATAATTGTAAATGCACATGCCCCCACAGAAGATTAAGATGACAAGATCAAGGATGAGTTCTATGAAGAATTGGAATGCTTATTTGATAGCCTTTCACGATATCATATGAAAATTATCTTAGGAGATTTTAATGCAATGTGGGGCGGGAAGATATATTCAAACCAACAATAGGTAAATTCAGTCTTCATGAAGATAGAACGACAACTGGGTTTGATTAGTCACATTTGCCACATCAAAGAAACTCATTGTTAAGAGCACAACATTTCAGCATGATATTCATAAATACACCTGGATGTCCCCAGATGGAGAAACTCGGAACCAGAATGATAATGTAGTGGCACAGTAGCATCATTGATGTTAGATCAATTAGACAGACTACAATTCGGATCATCTGGTGAGAGTGAAAATCAGACAACGGTTATCGCTTATGAGAGGAATAAATGCTAAAGACGATTCTGTAGAATTTGAATGAAAAAAACTTGAAAAATGATGAAATGTGGCAAGAATACCAAATCAAAATTGCTAATAGATTTGAAGTACTGGAATCTTCAGATGACAATGTGGCAAACGAAGAAGAAACTGATATAAATAAAGAATGGGAGGCTATAAGAGATACTATTAAATTGTCAGCCTTAGAAAGCATTGGCTGTTTAAAAAAGAGGCAAAACAAGAAATGGTTTGATAGGAATGTGCCGACATTGTAAAGAAAAGAAAACTAGCAAAAGTGAAATGGTTACACGAGCCAAATCAGGTAAATTTAGAACAATTGGGTAGTATTAGTCGGGAAACCACCAAGTTACTAAAGAGTAAAAAGAGGGAATATTTGAGAGAGAAGATTAATGATCTTGAAATGAATGCAAAAAATAGGAACATTAGAGAATTATATCAGGGAATTAGTATAGAGAAGAAAGGGTTTCAGGCTAGAACAAACATAATTCGGAATGAAAATGGGGATGTGATTGCAGATTCCAGGAGTATATTAAATAGATGGAAAAGTTACTTTAATCAGCTATTAAATGTACATACAGAACAGGACATTGAGGAGGATAATTTACAGACAGCAGAAATGCTAGTCGCAGAGCCAATTGCATTAGAGGTTGAAATGGCGATAGAAAAATTGAAATTGTATAAAGCATCAAGTTCAGATGAGATCCCAGCAGAACTGATAAAATCAGGGGGAGAAAGATTGATGACAAGATATGCTGGTTGCTTAGTATGATTTGGGAAAAAGAAGCTCTTCCAGATGAATGGAAGGAATCAATTATCGTACCTATTTATAAGAAAGGAGATAAAACTGATTGCAACAACTACAGGGGCATCTCATTACTTTCAACTTCGTACAAAATTCTAACAAATATATTAGTAAGCAGACTTACTCCCTATACTGATAACATTCTAGGAGATTATCAATGTGCATTTAGAAGAAACAGGTCTACAACAGATCAGATTTTTAGTACAAGACAGATTTTAGAAAAGATATGGGAATATAATGGTACTGTACATCAACTATATGTACACTTCAAAAAAGCATATGATTCAATTAAGAGGGAGAAGTTATATAGTATCCTTTTGGAGTTTGGAATTCCTAAAAAGTTAGACTTACACGAATGTGTCTAAATGGCACAAAGATTAGGGTGCAAGTAGGCAAAAAGTTTTTGGACACTTTTGAAATCCAGAATGGGTTGAAGCAAGTAGATGCACTATCTCTTCTACTATTTAATTTAATATTGGAGTATGCAATTAAATCTTTAGAGAAAGAGGAAGGCTTACAACTGAATGGTATTAATAAGCTGTTATTTTATGCTGATGATGTAGTATTGTTGGCCGATAGTGAGGAGATACTAAAGGACAATACGCACACACTATTGAGTAACACTAAGAAATTAGGACTGGAAGTAAATATCAATAAAACTAAATATTTGGTCACACGTATAAATGCATCATATAATGGAAATGGACAGCTAATGACAAATGAGGGAAATTTTGAGGAAGTGGCTGAATTCAAATACCTAGGAACAATAATCACAAATAGGAATGAGATACTTACTTACTCACTGGCACTATCGAACCCATAGGTTCATGGCCGCTTGGACATAAGCTCTCTATACATCTCTATCCTGAGCTAATGCTTTCCAATCATTTCCTGTATAATCTACTTCTCTCAAATCATAGTTAATGTTATTCTCCCACCTCATTCTTGTCTACCAACTGGGCGTTTTCCCTCTGGCTTTCCTATAAGAAGCTTCCATGCAAGTCCTTCATTCCCCATATGTGCAACATGTCCTGCCCATTGCAGTCTACGAGACTTAACTGTTGTTGGTAGTAAAAGATTCCGGGCTATGTGGCCGTGGTCTATAACTGGCGTTTCTTCCAGACGTTTCACCCTCAACTGCGGAGGGCATCTTCAGTGGCGAGCGCTTCAAGCTGTTGTTTCCCTGTCGTAGACTCGACTCAAACGAATCCCAGTTGAGTCTACGACAGGGAAACAACAGCTTGAAGCGCTCGCCACTGAAGATGCCCTCCGCAGTTGAGGGTGAAACGTCTGGAAGAAACGCCAGTTATAGACCACGGCCACATAGCCCGGAATCTTTTACTACCATGATTACCGGCCGTGAAAGCCTGCATTCCAATATTAACTGTTCTTATTATATCTGGCTTCCTATAAAGACCATGTAGTTCATTGTTATGTAGTTCATTGTTATGTAGTCTTCTCCATTCACCTGTCTGTTCATCTCTCTTTGGTCCAAAAATTTTCCTAAGTACTTTATTCTCAAATACTTGTAATCTCCTTTTCCCCCTTTAAAGTAAGAGATCATGTTTCACACCCATATAATATAACTGGTAGAATAATCGTTTTAGGGCATCCGGGGGCTAGGGAGTCTTTCCTTTCTTCCATTTCTTCTTTCCTTTATTTTCTTTTCTTCTCCAGAAAAGCCTGACCAGAGGCTATAAGATGGCAGCCCCATCACTGGTCTTGCCTTCCTTTGGCCAGCAACCAATCGGAGGGACTATTATTATGCTTTCAAGTCTTATACGAGAATTTCCCGGAAGGATCAAAACGCTGGAGGGAAAATTTTCTATAGGATCGTAACAGGCCTTGGCCTAATACTTGGAAGGAAGAAGAAGAAGATATATTTTCAGTTTAATGTTTTTTTGAAAGGAGTTGGGACATCAAGAGTCTCTGCAATGCATAATAGCACGCATTTCCAGAATTGAGCCTATTTTCAATAGGAATGAGATGCACAAAGAAACATAGGGTCAATTCTTCAAATGCGTGCTATTATTGCATTGCAGAGACTCTTGATGTCCCAACTCCTTCCAAAAAACGTTAAACTGAAGATATATAAAACTATTATTCTGCCAGTTATATTATATGGATGCAAAACATGGACTCTAACTTTAAGGGAGGAAAGGAGATTACAAGTATTTGAGAATAAAGTACTTAGGAAAATGTTTGGACCAAAGAGAGATGAACAGACAGGTGAATGGAGAAGACTAATTAACAGTGAACTATATGGTCTTTATAGGAAGCCAGATATAATAAGAACAGTTAAGTCTCGTAGACTGCGATGAGCAGGACATGTTGCACGTATGGGGAATGAAAGACTTGCATGGAAGCTTCTTGTAGGAAAGCCAGAGGGAAAACACCCAGTTGGTAGACCAAGAATGAGGTGGGAGAATAACATTAACTATGATTTGAGGGAAGTAGATTATACAGGGAATGATTGGAAAGCATTAGCTCAGGATAGAGATGTATGGAGAGCTTATGTCCGCGCTGCCATGAACTTACGGGTTCGATAGTGCCAGTGAGTAAGTAAGTATATCGAATGCTGAAACGTACAATTTATACATCTATTATTTATATTGGGTTTTCTGCACGGTTAGTAAAATGTAAAAAAAAAACAGCTGTAACAGATGTACAAAATCCCTACAGATACAGTTCTACGTTTTCACCCCAGATAGCATGCTATTAGAAATCCTCATAGAGTAATCCCTTCCTCCTAGCGGACTTGACCCATGGATCATAATCCCTGACTTGACCTACCGCTCCAGCCCAGGCCAACGCAGTGTGCTTTCGCGAATTATAGAGCGAAGTCCCCAAAATATTGTCGGCCTATAATGGCCATCTTAAAAAATAAACCACCCTTGTGTGTGCAGTGTTCGGCTTAGCTGATAATTCGATATAATTAGTGTAAAAGTGATAGTGCAAGTGCTCTTTAACACGCTGGTAAGTCGTGTACTTACCTCCTAGTAATTAAGTTTATGGAACTAAGTCTTGCAATGGCAAGCAGCATGTCTAATAATAATAATTTGCATGATATAACGATGGATGTCGTAGAGGAAAACCAAAAATCAGACGAAATATGGGCGGAGGTTCTCAGGGAATTCGAGACACTTATAAACAATGCTAATCTGTATGAAAATTCACCTCACTTGAAAACAGCCTCTGAAATACGAGGACTTATCGTAATTATCATGAATTTCCTGGATACCTTCCCCCAATTCGCTGGTTCCTCGCTGGCTGAAGACATTGCCTTGCAGTGCAGGAACCAAATAGATGAGATTCAAGTGGCAACACGTGACCTGAGCTACTATCTAGAGACAGTAGCTAACATAGTTCAGGACACGTTCAAAGAAATCCAAAATGAATGCCTAAGCAAAAAAGGAAAAGGTAAAAAAACCGCGAACAAAGCAAAAGACTTTCCGTCCATTAGTGAAACTAAGAAAACCGCGGATAAATCAAAAGACTTTCCGTCCATTAGCGAAAGTAAAAATAGCCACAAAAGGAAAAATCCACAAAAAATGACAGAATCTAAAATGCCACGGCAAACAACAGCCAGCGAGGACACCCTTCAGCTTGAATTGTCCAACAGATTCGCAATTCTGGCTAATGAAGGCGTGAACTCGGTTTCCTCTACACGCAGTGTGTCAGGTAAGGGAAAGCCAGTGTACAAACAAGGTACGGTAAGTGACTCTAATAAATCAAAAGATAAACCATCCACAGACAGAAACACACAAATGAAACAAAACCAATTACAGACTATGCATGTGGACAATGGTCCATCCACTAAGGAGAACCCATCCACATGTAACTCACAAACAGACAACACACACGAAGAGTCACCAGTACCTGGACCTTCAAATACTATTCCTAATGCCAACTCTAACCCCAAAAGAGGTCCTAGGCCACCTCCAATCACACTCATAGGCCATACCGACCTAGTTAAAATATACAAAACTCTGAAAACACTCATATCAAATGGCATCAAAATAGTCGAAGGTTTCAGGTACTACACCACTACCAAAGAAGACCATAGTACTGTAACGCGGTATTTCGACTCTATTGGAAGGCAATATTATACCTTCCAATATAAAACAGACCAACCCCTGAGGGTAATGCTGAAAAGGCTTCCCTCTAATGTCGATATCGAAGACATTAAAAGTGAACTCGTGGAACTAGAATATGAAGTCCATAGTGTCAAACAAATATCGAAGAAAAATGAGGATGGTTCTATCCACAGATTCCCTCTTTATGTAATCGAGCTCGCCAACAATGACAAATCCAAACAAATTTATCATCTCGATAAATTATACAGTACAGTGGTCTCCTTTGAGCCATACCGTCCTCGCTCTGGCCTCAAGCAATGCTTCCAGTGCCAGAAATTCAACCATACATTTGCTGGTTGTAAACTTACTCCCAAATGCGTTATCTGTGCAAAAGAACACAGCCATAAAAATTGTCCAGTCCGAGAAGAAGCACGATCTAATTCCTCTCTTTTAAAGTGCAAATTGTGGAGAAATAGGTCATCCTGCTTCATACAGGAAATGCCCAAAGTATGAGGAGGCTAATCAGGCCTACCTGAGAAGCAGGCAACCCAAACAAGAAAAAAGTACTACTGCACGCACTTTTAATTCCCAAAAAATAAACCCCCAAATATCCTATAGTGCTGCAGTAAATTCTGGCATCCCATCTAAACCTCAAATAAACTTACAGGAACGCATTGCTTCGGCCCAAGCACAAGGAAGCACAATGGCTACACCTAACCTACAAAACCTGGCACACAGCATGGCCCCCATGCTGAATACTATAAAAAACCCAATGGAACGTATGATGTTCCTAACTCAAATGATGTCGTTATGTTTTCAGCGATGTATAGACACGCTGAGGGACACTTTCTTAATGTCATGACATTTAATGCCAACGGAATTGCCTCTCAGATTCATGAACTGGACATTGTACTACACACACACGACATCGACATACTCCTAATCAGCGAGACGCATCTGAAACCAAAGGATAAATTCCGACTCGCTGATTACTACATATATCGTACAGACCGCATTAATGGACCCCTTGGTGGTACAGCAATCTGTATTAAAAAATCCATCTCACATAGACACATCTCTGTCCCAGGGCTACACTTCATTGAAGCCACTGGCATTATCCTTCCTATAGCACCACACTTAAACATATTCATAGCTTCAATATACAAATCACCATTCAGACCACTCACGCGACATGACATGCGCATCCTTACATCCTTCTCGCCCCGGTACCTACTGGCAGGCGATTTCAATGCTAAGCATCGCGCATGGAACTGTCGAGTACACAACGCTTCTGGTATGGTTTTACAAACCTTCTGTAACAACCATAACATTGAAATTTCAGCACCAAGGGAACACACCTTCTTTCGAAACACACAGCAAGGCTTATGCTCCGATATCCTGGATATTGCACTATCAAAAAATATCGACATCTCTCCACAAATAGGCACATTACCTGGTGAGCTTAACTCAGATCATGTCCCCATCACCTTTAAGCTCACCACTAGGTACTTACTTCAGCCCCCCTTCCGGCCACACAAGACGAATACAGACTGGAATCATTATTCAAGACTCCTTTCGCAGTGGATTAATTCTCGACTGAGAATCAACTCCACTGAAGAACTGGAGACTTCCATAAATGACTTCCAGGCCTTGACACAGCCACATCACGCAACAACACTACACGTCCTACACAAACAGATCAGATACTTCTCGACCTCCTGGAGCATAAGCGGAGAGCCCTCAAACAGTACAGACTCTTTGGAGCACCCCAAACAAAGCAGGAGTACAATCGCTATGCTCGACTGGTCAAAGAACGACTGCAAGATCACAAAATTACGCAATGGGAAAATTCCCTGGCTAACTTTAATGTAAAAAAGACCCCACCTTGGGAGATTATAAAAAGAATAAAGTCAAACCGCGGACCTTCTAAACCGACTGCAATTCAGAATAATGGAACTTGGGCTTATCATCCTTACGATCAAGCACAAGTTCTCGCGGAAAATCTTGCAGACCGATTCAGACCACAAGAGCTAACGACGCCAGTTCACGAAGCTGAAGTCAATGACAGAGTAGACACCTTTCTAGCCGCTCCCTTCCCTAATGAAAGACACAATATCCATCTAGCTGACTTACGCTCTCATGTCCAGGCCCTTCGCACTACAAGTGCACCAGGACATGATCGGATCAGTAATCTAGCCATAAAGCACCTACCGCGCAAAGCGCTACTACGTCTCCTCACCATATTTAAATCCTGCATACAACTTAACCATTTCCCTGCAGCTTGGAAGATGGCTAAAGTAATTGTATTACCGAAACCAGGTAAAAATCCAAATAATCCAGACAATTTGCGACCAATAAGCCTCCTGCCAGTTCTAGGAAAAATCCTAGAAAAACTCATTTTGGCAAGACTCAAAATTGAAGTTACAAATAAGGAACTAATTCCTAACCATCAATTTGGATTCAGAAATTCACACAGCACACCGCTGCAACTGGCCAGGCTTATAGACCAAATTGTCACTGGTTTCAACGCCAAGCGTAGTACAATAGCAGTCTTCCTTGACATTGAGAAAGCGTTTGACACAACTTGGATAAACGGATTGATATACAAGCTAATACAATTCCAAATTGATCCAAATTTAGTCAAAATTATCTCCACTTATCTGAGAAATAGAACCTTCTACGTCTCAGTAAGTGGTAATAAATCTGACATGAAGTCCATACGGGCGGGAGTTCCACAAGGAGCTGTCCTTTCACCCTTATTGTACTCACTATATGTCTCGGACCTTCCTTCACCTCCATCACTCCAAATAGCCTCCTTTGCTGATTACACTTGTCTCTTCATGCAATCGAAACTCAAATCCATTCCTCACAGACTTGCAACATTCCAGCGAGCAATAACCATAATATATGAATGGTTTTGCTCCTGGAACATTAAACTTAATGCAAATAAAACACAAGTCGTCCTGTTCACCAAATCAAACTTTCCCTGTCCAATTCAGCTCACTATGGGTGTGCAACCCCTACCAGTAGAAACTTCAGTCAAATATTTAGGCCTAATATTGGATAAAAAACTCACACTAAGAGCTCATATCGACCATATCACTTTTAAAGCTCAGCAAGGCATAGCCATATTATATCCGTTTTTCAAGTCGCCGTCTCTGTCCCGAAGGATCAAGGTCACTCTATACGTGGCCGTGATCCGTAGTATGATATTGTACGGCTGCGAATCTCTGAGTATCCTTGCGAAATGCCACAAAAAGAAACTTCAGATATTGCAGAACAAATGTCTCAAAATTATACTTTCGGCACCGCGTTACACAAGGATAACGGAGATGCACGAGGCCACGAAGGTACCATATATTGATACTATCATAACTGAAAGGGTTACATCCATGCTCCGAAATATGAATGATCATGGAAACCCCATAGTACGCAATATAGGACACCTTCCACAATGGCGTACTACACATAGAAACATATTCGACACATTAAACCACCCGTAGTATTCAGCATGAAATTACCAAGATCAGCGGGGTCAGCGCAGATTGGCGTGGCTCATTCCGGTCCTGAAAGTTATCAGCGACACGCTTTCCGATGCCCCAATTAAGCGAGATCTATCTGCCTTGGAATCAAACATCCACATTAGATCAATAGCAGATGCTAAAATAGAATCAATCCCCATATAACCGCCGTATAGGCTAGGGAAAAACAGCGAAACCCAATACTGCACACACCTACGCGAATTCGCCGTCAAGGGACAAATAACAGTCCCAGCAAAAGGCACACTGGGCAGCGCAAACAGCTGTCAACTACAGTCAGTCAGTCAGCCCAGGCCAACGCAAATGGAAGAGAGTGATGCCAGGCCTAGTTTTTTCTGCCAACGCTTGGAGGCGCTTCAGTCGCTATGTTGAAAAGCAAAAACTAATGAAATTAACTCCTTCGCACGTTAGTGCGCTTTCCAGTTATTATAAATGAGCACTATGTGTACATTTAATCAAGGGATTCATATCTATGGTTTCAACAAATCAGGTCCGGACTTATCCTTTACTTATTTAACCGCGTAAAATAATAAAAAGGACGTTCTTCGTCCATACTTCGCTACCATACACTGACAGTGTAGCCAGCAGACTCCCTGAATTAAATATTTTTTTTATTATTTGAAATGAGCTGACCTACTCTTAATTTAAGTAGAAACATTATCTTGATAAAACGTTTGTTTAAACTATTCCATGTAATATTAGCTTTGAATAATTTTTATCCCGCGCTGTAGCCGAGCGGTTAAGGTAGGAAACCTTGGTGCAGAGCTACGGGACTTGCGCTGGTTCGAGTCTCCATGGGGGAAGAAATTTTCTCATGGTATTTCGGCCAGTATGGGACCGGTGCCCACCCAGCATCGTGAGGCAATTGGGTAGCTACAATAAGTAGCGGCTCCAGGTTGAGGAACCAGCTATAACGGCTGGGGGACTCGACATGCTAACCACATGTCACCCCTACACTGGCTGTTGATCATCTACCTCTGTGATTGACACATGTGGATGTGAAGGGCCAGCAGCCGGCTGGTAAAAAGGGCAACCGCTGAAAAGTGGAAAGACCCTCAATCGGAATAATTTTTATACCTAGTTTCTTTTATTTATATCATAATAAACTGTATATTTTATTCTATTATGTTGGCTGTGTATTTTAAAATGTAGGAGCATCGTGCATCAATTTTTGTTTAATTAGAAGGAATTAATTTTCTGTTAAAAGAATATTTTAGGGTTAATAAATTCTATCTTCAAGCCACAGTTAGTCCAAAAGCATTCAAGACTGAAAGTGTATAAAACACTGGCTCTTCCAACTACCTGTTCTTCCAGTTGAATTCTTTGGTAGACTCTTATCAAATTCCTCTTCTCCGTATATACCGAAAACATGATCGAAGTCTTCAAGGTCCGACATCTTGGATAAACATAGAACCGAATAGAGTGGCCTCTCTGTGTAAATTTTGGACGCAATTTTCTACCGCTGCGCCGTCTTAAGATGACCTGGGTACTACATGCTACTAATTTGGCCGGTCACGGTGGCTCAATCGCAAGAACAGTACCCTACCCTTTCCATTCATTTAAAAATTAAAATTGTAAGTTCAACACAAGTAATGCTACTTTGTGAACAATTTTCGCATGTTTTATTCTTACTCTCATCAGTAGAAAATTACAAGAACTCTGCCAACTTTTCAGATGTCTTTAACTATATTATTTTCATTTTTCTTTATTTCAAAATTCATCAATTAGTAAGTTGACTAAAATAATTTACACAATTTCCCAAGTGTTTATTAAAAAACAATTTCACTCTTAGATGAATACAGTGAATATGGAAAATCACTATTTATTACAAAGTAATTGAAAATGTTAGACATATAGAACAAAAATATTGGCAAAATTTTTGTAATAATTTTCTGAAGTAAAAATAAAAAATGCAAAATTGTTTACAAAGTAACATTTCTTGTGTTATTTCCATTAAGAAATATCAAAAGGATCTGGATAATGATATGCTATGGCGGCACCATTTGACGAGCCTGGTCTAATGAGTAATGATATGCTATTTGTTTTTAGGAGTTTTAAGAACCGAAACCATAAAGTAATTTAAGTTCAAGTTTTTAAATATTCTTAAAATGAAAATTTATAAATACCTTAATTTGATAAGAATGTAGCAAAAATAAATTCAAACTAAAACCTATGCACTGTTTCACTATTCTGAACTACTCACATGTGAATGCGTGCACATCAACTCTGTTTAGTAACCAGACTTGTCTTGATGAGTTTGTTTGCTTTTAAAAATGATATAACATGATTCATTTATTGCCTTGTATTAAAATTAATAATTTCAAAAATATATACATTTATAGTTACTGCAGGATGTACATTATTCAAGACGAACAGAATTTTCTCAATGAAACTTAATTCACATACATAGTTAAAGATTCAGTAAACATAATTATTTTATATGTAATTTTATAAGAAGACTATTTGAACATTTATTTACTAGCTTTCTATTACCCCAAGGGTCTTCCAAGCCCTATAATGAGAAAATCCGATAGTTCATTAGAAAAGAAACCATATTATGTATATTCTCCAAGGAGCAACACATTGAGAATGCCCTTGGCCTACCAGCTAGCTGCTGGCTCAACATTCACCTGCAAGAAAAATCCAAATTGACTTTTAGGCTTAAACATTTATTTAAGCCTAACAGAAATGCCTACCTTGATTATTACCAGGAAATCACTGAATAGTTGAAGGTTAGGACTAATTATTTTTGTTAAAAGACATCAGTTTTGTTCTCTAAGTAATTACCAACACTTCATAATAAGATATTTTTTGCACATGTTAAATAAATGTTATAAAAGACATAGAAAGTTCTTAATGAGGTAGAAGTACGGATGAATTGAAGTTTACATAAAACAATGTTAACTTAATTTTAAAATTTGTAATTTAAAATATTTCCTGTAATAGTTCAATTAAAAATTTGGGCTCAACTGCATTTCTACTAGCGCTTGATTTTTCAGTTATATTGTTGTAAACTATAGCTCTTCATCTGTATTTACTACCATTATTTAATATTTTAAACTTCTTCAAACAATTTTTATAACATTATTAGACAATTTTCAAATATTTATTTAAATATGCAAATCACAATATTATGACACTGTTAGACGATATGGTGATGCTAACTGCTAGTTTCTTCACAGAGTATATTACTTAGTCTATGATTTTTCTATCAGTTTTGGGTTATCGCTGGTTGGATCAGCATTAGGGAGTCATAAATAAGTGTACACCCATTTTTAATAAACGTTTGGTAATTTTAATATTATTAATATATTTTTTAATATAGATTTGGGGATTAATTGCAAATATTGGTCATTTAAATTTTGTAGCGACGGATCGTAATCGAGGATGATAATCAATATGTGGTTCGATTGTGGATTATCACTGGCTCTATAAACTCTGGCGCATGTGCACTGTTGTTCTATAGGACTTAGAAAATATTTCACGCTAGTTTTAAGTGCAGTTTTTCAAAACTTGTTTTTAATAAAAAACACACACAAACACTTTTCTGTATAGTCTATAATGTACTGGTATGTTCTTGCAATACACTTGTAGATATTCTTGAAGCGCAACTTCAGTAATTTAAAATATTTGCTATAATAGTTCAATTAAAAATTTTTTTAAATAAAAAAACAAAAACACTTTTCTGTATAGTCTATAATGTACTGGTATGTTCTTGCAAAACAGTTGCAGATATTCTTGAAGCACAACTTTATTACATCTACTGTAGAGTCTGAAAAAAAAAATTAAAATAAATAAATAAATATATATATATATATATGTACAGATACAGTGGTTTCACTTGACCTGCGGCCGATAGCGGGAAAAATGACTGCAAGCATTGAGTCATCAACTCACGCTACCCACATAGTGTCTTCGCTAGTGGGTCACAAGTCAAGTGAAAGTCAATGCATTTGTCAGTGTCCTTCACAATGAAGGTATCTCCAACTCTTAAGTAAATAAAATTATTTTCCCATATCTATGAACATCTGATGAATAAAACAAGGATTATATATTCCAATTTTCTAAAGGTGTTACTAATAAAAAAATATTGAATTTCTGATTTATTATCAAATAGCTACGAAAATGGAACATTCACTTAACCTCATAACAAGAACTGTAAAAAAATGGACTTCAAACAGTGCGATACTAAACCATTGTATATGTATTATGAACATGTGACACACATACATTTTTTGAAGTTTCTTTGTAATATTTCACAAACAATCAAAAATTACATTGAAAATTGAAATGACAATTCTTGAAAATACTTGACTTAAAAGAATGAAATACTAATACCATAAATAAACTAATAATTACACTATGTCTTTATTATCACCATTCTGTGTTTAACTTTCCTTTTTTAAGTTTAAGACTTCAATATTGGGATGTTCATTTTATTATGTTGTGTATTGTGGCAGAATCGGATGATTCTAAATTATATCCATTTTTATCTCTTGGCACATGTGTATGGGTCTACATAGACTTGGAACTTTTTTGGCCCAACTTTAGATTATCTTACCATTCATTTTCCAAAGTATATTCTTGTAATGCTGTTGCTCTACCCTACTCCTTCTGCCCTTACTAACATTTCATAATATTTTTAACATTTGCAACAATACTTATAACATTTTTTGCAATAAAATATTAAATATTTATCTATGTATGCAATGATTTTTTCGAAGGTATGTATATTTGCTGTGCATACACACGAATGCTTAAATGAACATCCACTAAATGGTGGAGATATCTGTGAAATTGAAATAACCAACATTCGAAAATATGTTTTAAAAAATGGATGTTCACTAAATTCATTTTGTTAGGTTCTGATGATAATAGTTGGTGAATACTTCATTAAATAATATGCATGTAAATTATTTAGTTAGGTTAGGCAAGGGTAAATTGGTATACATCCACATCTAATAAATGTTGGGGATTTATTGCAAAGGTTGGTCATATCGATTTCACATCTACGTGGTTTCATCTATCAATTCAACTCTATAAACTTTTTATAAATTTTTGCACATGTTCACTATTCTGCAGGACTTAGAAAAATTATTAGGAAAGGTAAACTGAAGTTTTTCATTTTTTGTCACATAATGGAAACTTTATCCCTAAATTTCGGTTATCTTTTAAGATTTATTTTTAGACTTACAGGTGTTCTAGATAATGCTACCTCACTCATAACTTAACCTACACAAGAAATTTAATCTATAAAAATATGATAGGGTAATTTAGTTTAGCTAACTTTTATCAGGTTAAATCAATTTAAGGTTAAACACCCGAGTTAGTAAAATGAAGGTAGAAGCATTAGATCCACTTACCTAAATTATATACGTATGTAGACTTCCCAATCACTGTTATAAGGAAATACGCCCATACGATTTGATCTTGACAGCCTCATTTACTCTGTGAAAGAAATATTGATGAATAAGTACACACATTACAGACCAAGATATAAAAAATAATATGAAATATAAACAAGCTTTTTTTAAAGGGATATTACAATTCAAATACAAACATTATAATGTCACGATGCAAACAAAATGTACGGCATGCCAATTTACATACTTCACAGTATTATTTGAAAACACGATTTTGAAAAGTGGACCAAATTTTTGAGGGAAAAAATGTCATATGTAATCATTCTCTTACCTTCCATTAGCTGTATTTTCCAGCTTCACTTTCTCCTTCAGATTGTAGAAAATTAATCAATTTAATAATTAACTTCGATGCATTAACAATATTATATTATATTGAACCTCAAATTTCTCTTCGAACAGTACATAATAATTCTACCGTTCATTTTTCAAATTTAGTTCGACATTCAATTTTACATTTCGATTTTGTTTGTCATAACCTTCATAACGTACGTATCAATTCTACCGTTGATTTATTTAAATTTAATCCACATATAGAGAACCGTAGAGAACGAGATCATCATCATCATCATAGTACATTCACGAGATCGGACGAGATAAAAATAGCGACGGTGGCGCAGTCTTAAGATGACCCGAGTACTACGTGAAAAAAAAAAATAAAAAAATTCTGCGTCCAAATCTCCCTATAATGATTCACAGTTGGATAAAGCAGCAAAGTACATCGATTACCATCGGTTCCCGTTCGGTTCCCTTCGGGATTTTAATTTGAGTTGCTCATTTAAGCTACCTCCGCAGGTAGCTTACAAATTTAACCAATTATTATCGCATGAACAGATTTCTGAGTAAGCAAAATCGTATTAGCATACAACTTGCTCAGCAGAGAAGGCATTTTACTGTCTAATGCGTCCAACATGCGACCCTAAGTCTTGGAAATTGAGATGAAGTTTTGAATTGATATATTCATAACACTGTGAGGTTTTATTTAATAATAATTACTCAAATTTTACAGCTTGCCTCATACTTTTGTAAAACAGAGGACCAGTTTCGAAAGAAGTTTCCCTTCCGAAACTAGTTCTGAGTTTTTCAATAATATGAGGTGAGCTGTAAAATCTGATTGATTAATATTAATCCAGGCATTATTTAAAATGTGGTATTACAAACGCCGAAAGTGACGACTGAGCCACCGGGGCCAACACTGATTAGTTATACTTTTATCGATAGATGGCGCAAATTGTTTTGCCGATAATACAGTAAGCTGTAATCGGTTAGTGTCTTCTGCCAACGCTTGAGGTCTCTGGAGTCTAGGCATCACTGAATAACATTGGCGCTGGTCATCTCTGCTACCGCTTGTCGATACATACCATAGAGATACATACTCTGTGGTCGACATAGAGAACCGAGGTGGTCGACGGACACCCCCTGTCTCCATGGATGAAACTTGCATTTTAGCCATTTCTAGCTGTCTTTAGTTTTAGTTACTTTTTTTCATTGGGCGTTGGCAATCCTGATACCGTGGGTTAAATAGTTAAATGCACAGATGTGGTTAATGTCAAGTTCAATTATGCTATATCCACAATTTAAAAGTGTGAAATAATTGCTGTTGTGAGATTCTTTTCTCAGATATGTGCAGAACATGTTTAAATATGCTGAATTGAATATTTACTTACCGTAACTAAGATTAATCCACTAGAAATGCATGTAAAGTGTTAACATTTGTCACACATAACCTTATTATGGATATATTTTACGAAATTGAGATTACAAACTTTGTTGCCAAACATTTATCTCTGATTGAGGAAGAACGAAGAGAAGAATGTAACCAATCAGAAAAATTCATACAATCATCTCATGATGGAGTCTATGTTAAACATTTGAATATATCTTCTTACAGATCTTGCTTAGGTGGATTTGTTTTAGTAGAGTTTCGAAATGCCAAAAATAAAGTACTACAGGATCATAATTTGTCTCATGGAGATGTTGTCGGTGTGTTTGAAGGAACCGACATGCAGAATACACAAATTGCTCATGGTGTTGTGAAATTTTGTAAGGATGGTGTTATTGCAATTTCATTTGAAGATATTAACTTCAGTGATGATGAACACAAGACATATTCTTTAGTGAAATTGGCTAATGATATTACTTATTCCAGATTAAAAGCTAGCTTGAAAAAATTAAGTTCAATTAGTAAACAACCAAGAAGAGTTTTGGCTGAAATTTTATTTGGAAATGGTAATGATTTAGAACAAATTCAGTTATCACCCTCAATTTTGAATGACTCTGGAGAACTTAAATTTGTAAATTTAAATTTGCACCCAGCTCAAAAAGAAGCTGTGAAATTTGCTCTTACAATGAAAAATCTAGCAGTTATCCATGGTCCACCAGGTACTGGAAAAACAACAACATTAGTTGAAATTATTCTTCAACTGGTTAAATTAGGGAACAAAATCCTGGTATGTGCTCCATCAAATGTAGCTATTGATAATTTATTAGAAAAATTATCATGTAATCGTGTAAAAATGGTACGATTGGGTCACCCTGCACGTATAATGGAAGATCTTTCAAAGTATTCTTTAGATGCTATAGTTGATAGTGATGACAATTCAGAACTTGTGAGAGATATAAGAAAAGAAATGAATAAGGTTTTAAAGAAATTGAATTTAAAATGTACCAAAGAATCACGTACTGAACTGCGTAGTGAGTTGAAGAATCTAAGAAAGGAATTACAAGGAAGGGAATCTCGTGCTATTGTTGAAGTACTCCGTCGAGCAGATATAGTATTGTCAACTCTTGTAACTGCAAGTGATCAGGGACCTCTTAAACATGTTGCAGAGGAACATTTTGATTGTGTTATTATAGATGAATGTTCACAAGCTTTGGAAGCTGCTTGTTGGATTGTGCTGCCTAGAGCTACAAAAGCGATACTTGCCGGAGATCATCTTCAATTACCGCCTACAATACTAAGCAAGAAAGCAGAACTTGAAGGATTAGGTCTGAGTCTTATGGAAAGAGTAATAAATAAGTTTGGAGAAAAAATATATCGCATTCTGAAATGCCAGTTTAGAATGCATTCAGACATTATGAATTGGCCGTCAAATGAAATGTATAATGGAGTATTAGAAGCACATTCTTCTGTAGCAAATCATTTATTGAAAGATATTCCCTCTGTTAAATCAGTTGATGAGACAGAGATGACATTATTGTTTGTGGATACTAGTGATAGTCAGTTTGAAGAAGAGGAAGATTCTAAAACATCATACTGTAACAAAGGAGAAGCTGGAATTATTTCTTTACTGGTGAGAAAACTTGTTGCTGCTAATGTTCCCGAAATGTCAATAGCTGTTATAACTCCATATAATTACCAAGTTGAAATGATTAAATCTTACCTAGAAGACTTGAAAGGTGTGGAGATACGATCAGTTGATGGATTCCAAGGGCGTGAGAAGGAGGCTGTACTATTGTCATTAGTGCGATCAAATCCAAATAGAAAATTAGGATTCATTACAGATCGAAGGAGACTAAATGTTGCTGTGAGTCGGGCTCGTAGATTTCTGTGTGTTGTTTCAGATTCAAGGACAGTTTGTTATGACAGTACTATGAAGAGTTTAATAGATTATATTACTGAAAATGGTATAGTTAACATGTCAGAGCAGTATGTCTCTCATATAGAAATGCCAAAGGGTACAATGCATCTCAAGAAATGTATGCCCAAACAGAAAATACATAGTGAATTAAAAGTTAGTTCAACTCCTGAGAAGAATAAAAAGCAGAAATCAAGTCTCAACAAGTCTCAGAATGTAAAACCTAAAGCTGAAGACACACTAAATATTAAAAATAATGAATTTCTGAAAGAAGATCGCTGGTTTTCTGTTCTTCAGGATTTCCTTAATTCTAAGAAACAAGAATTGAAATTTTCAAAATCTATATCATCATATGATAGAAGACTGATTCATGAAGCAGCTGAAAAATTACAAATTAATCATGTTAGTCTAGGTGAAGGAAATGAAAGGTACATTGTTATTAGTAAACCATCTAAAACAGATATACCAAAAGAGAAGAACAAATCAAGAAATAACTGTGCAAGTAAGGAAAGTAGCTTAGTCCTTAATAATTCTGATAAGGAAGCAAGAAATATAGTAGAAACTCTTCAAAATATTTCAAAAGAAGCCCATGAACAAAATAATTCACAGCATAATGTATCAAAAAAATCTGAAACAATAGAAAACCAATTTGTTAGTGCTGGCAATCAAGAGGAACAAAGTACTTATAAAATAACTGAAAAGAAAAAAAAACAGGAAAAAGTCAATAAAAAATTTAAAAAGAAACAAGATTCTGAAGATTTTGAGTGCCTTATAGCAGAATTTCAAGAAATGGATAAACGTTGTCCATGGGGAAATTGTAAGGTTCTGTCTGAGTTGGTAGGTTTAACCTGTGTGCATTGTAAACAAAGGTTTTGTTTGACTCATGGCTTTCCAGAGATACATGGTTGTGGAGAAGCTGCCCGAAAATTAGCAAGACATGAATTTCGAAGTCCTCGTCCTCCAAAGATAGACCCTTTGAAAAGAAATGCTGCAAGCAAAAAATTGGAGAAAAAACTTCAACAGATGGCTGATGATAGAAAACCTCAGAAGAAAGACATATAAGTAAAAGGATAATGTTATTAAAATCAGATAACAGCAAGGAAACTTTATCTATAGAGACTTCAGAATAAATCTGGAATAAATCATTACTCATAGACATGAAAATAAATTCCCCCGGATTTCTAAGATTTAATCAACACTGCTGTCTTTTGAAATTAAAGAAAATGATACATAATTTTCAATTACCTTGTATATTGTACTAATTTCTGGTACTTATGTAGAAACATGATCAAAATATGTAAAGCACTGGTGTAAATAAAATAGACATGATTTATAAATTTAATTTTGGATTTAAATTAACCTCATTTATTAATAACTAATGAAATAAATTAATTAATGTATAATATGAACGTCATTTGCTTATTTTATTTAAATTTACAATTTTAGCAAACTTAGATTTGGACCAGTTAATCAAATCTTGGAACAATGCTGTATAGCATTAATGGAGAAAACAAACAAATGATTGATATAATGCACATTTTCTGTATTATATATTCTGAAATATTGTGTGCTGATGCATAAAAACTAAGAAGGGATGGAATCTGCACTGGTTTCCGGCTCTGCAACTGAACATATGAACAACATACACACTATGAGGTTCTACTTAATAAGTTTGGTCTTACGTCATATACGACATGAGGTAAGAAGAGGACAGATCAAACTTATATATTTATATATATGACATGAAAAGAAAAATAAATTCCTGAGTCAGGATGAACCCGAGATTTTAAGCTCTGTTTGTTTAGCGCTCTAACCATCTGAGCTATTCAAGAATCCTAACACAAACATTTATTTTTCTTATTTATATATATAGTATTCTCAATTTACACGAGAGGTAGTGGATATTGTTCCAACTGCCATCTTGTGGCAACTATAACAAGTAAGCATATTTAAAGAGAATATTTACTTTATAGCAGTAACGCTTGTATATTTAGACGTTATAACAATATTTTTGACATTTGCAATGAAGGCAAATATGACGTGAAAAGAAAATAAATGCCTGAGTCAGGATTTGAATCCGAGTTTCTAAACTCTGTATGTTTAGCGCTCTAAGCATCTGAGCTACTCAGGAATCCTAACACAAACATTTATTTTTCTTATATATATATATAGTTTAGAAACTCTGGTTCAAATCCCGACTCAAGCATTTATTTTTCTTTTCAAGTCATATTTGCTTTCAATGCCAAATGTCAAAATTATTGTTATAACATATATATATATATATATATATATATATATACGATATGAGGTAAGATGAAGACAGATCAAACTTATTTAGTAACATACATAACAGAGTCATAATATCAGTTGAAAATGAGAGGGATGTCCTCTTGAAAACTGCAGTTCCTGTGTTTAAGAAAACATAACTATGAGGTAAGATAAGAAGTGACTAATTCATTGAACATACACACTATTGATACTCAAGTATACCTAGTAAAGTTCATAGATTGCAAGTTTTCCACATATGAACATATGTAAAAAAAATCAACTGAATAATGGGAAAAACTGCAGTTAAACTAGCGTGAAATATTTTCAAAGTCCTATAGAAAAACAGTGCACATGCATCAGAGTTTATAGAGCCAGCGATAACCCACAATGGAACCACATATCGATTATCCTTGATTACTATCCGTCGCTATGAAATTTAAATGACCAATATTTGCAATAAAATCCCCAATTCTATGTTTAAAAAATGTATTAATATTAAAATTACCAAACGTTTATTAAAAATGGGTGTACACTTACTTATCACTCCCTAATGCTGATCCAACCAGTGATAACCCAAAGCAGCCAGAAAAATCATAGACTAAGTAATATACTCTGTGGAGAAAATAGCAGTTAGCATCACAATATTGTCTAATAGTGTCATAATATTGTGATTTGCATATTTAAATAAATACTTCACAATTGTCTATTAGTGTTATAAAAATTGTTTGAAAAAGTTTAAAATATTAAATAATGTTATTAAATACAGAAGAAGAGCTATAGTTTACAACAATATAACTGAAAAATCAAGAGCTAGTAGAAGTGGAGTTGAGCCACCCTGGTTTAGACCAATTCTGATCTGTTCCAGCTTCTGCAGTTGTTGCATTGATTTTTTAGCTGGTTATCCTTGGTTTCTCTGAGTTATAATTAAAAATTTTACTAAGTAGTCTTTCTTCATTCATTCTATTGATGTGTCCAAAACATTTTCTTCTATTTAGGTTTTACACTGTCTATTTGTAATTTTTCGCAGATATCTTAATTATTTTTCTTATTTAAAATTGTATATCCTGCTACCTATTGGAGAAAGTATATTTTCTTGTCAAAAAAATTCTTGAAAAGTCTATCACTGCATAAATCAAGCGAATTCCTCAGTAAATCAAATTCATGATCCAATTTTGCTGTTTTACAGAATATATCTTTGTTTTGTTAATTAAATCATATTTATCCAGTCACATTGTGAGAAAACAAACATGGCAGCTACATAGTGATTTTTAAATTATGGCCTTTAGATAAACCCCCAATTCCTAATGGATGGATTTTTCTAATTTTTTTGAGAATACCTTTCTTGTTTCATTTCATTGGCATATAACAAATTTGTTGCAAAACATTTAAAATTGCACCCACTAAAGCAATTTTTTAATTTTTGCTCCAGTGAACCTTTGTTCCTAATGGTCTTGGTCATGGCTACTATTTTATATATTCCTAATAACCGAATATGTGGTTACTTCAGTATATACATTTGAAAACACATATACAGTACAGTTATATAACCGAATATGCAGTTATTTCAATATATACATTTGAAAACATGATATACACAGTAGGGATGGCACCACCAGATTACATCTGAGTGCATTGGTGGTTAGTAGACAGCACATGCAAAGTTAATTTCCTAGAGGATGTGTTTCCAGATGGATAGGCTATATATAATATGTGTGTGTGTTGTCCTTTAACACTCTAGTGGTCACATTTTTTTATTTCCGAAATTGAAGACACTGCTGCATGGGAAGTGTTGCAAACAGGGAGGACATCTTAATAGCTTTTTGACAAGAGGTAGTGCAATAGAAGCATCACAGACAGTTGGTATTCAGTGCCTTCCTCATCATTGACAAAGATGCATGGAAGCCTGGGGGATTATTTTGAAGAGTAATATGTAGAGCCTGGATTTTATGTAATTACATATTCTGTTTCTGTATATGTAGTTAAAATAAAAGCTAAAATGTCAACAAATTACACTGAAAAGACCCTTATTCCAAAATTGTAAATGATTTATTTTACACATTTTGTGCTATAATTCATATTTCACACCATAGTACATAATTTTACATATTTTAATATTATTGCGGAATTATTATACATTTTTGTCAATCTTATTCCTTTTCATTACGTAGCAAGAAAGGAAAAAAAAAGTAATTTTTCTGCTTCTCATACACTGTCGTCAATCCCATATGTTTCCATTGCATTCAAAGCTAAATTGCACGAGTTCGATGCAGACAACAGTGACTTGATTATATTATTTTTAGTCTGATCATCTTACCTCAATATTAATGTTGATTTGTTCTTGGACATGTTTCAAAACAATTCTGTTTTATCGTCAGCTTTTCTGGATAAAACAGAATTGTTTTGAAACATGTCCAAGAACAAATCAACATTAATATTGAGGTAAGATGATCAGACTAAAAATAATATAATTAAAATAACCTCAAAATATCACTTCCTAAAATTAAATATTAACAGTGACTTGTTTTAAATGTTTTCCTTTCTTGTTCTCAAATACTTCAGAATTTGTAACAGTAAGTTTGCATTTAACTTAACCATGGCACTGGTTGCATCTTCGTTGTCTTCAAAGCTGAATACTTGGATTTCTATTATCTTGTGATAAATGTATAGGTGTATAATGAAATCTCAAATTGAACAACATTTACGAAGCAATCTACATATTAGGAATAAACAATAGGTTTCTTCAAAGGTACAAGTAATACATACTTGCAGGTGAAGCCTCATCATCTAAAAGTGAATTTTACAAAGAACTATGTACGGAATTGGTTGCAGGGAACATACCCTGGAACAAACTTGTACCTGAATTTAAACATTTCTTACAAAAATACTGCAACAGCAACATTCCTGGTAAGTCCATTCTCAGGAAGAATTACTTGGATTCTTCTCATGTTGACATATTAAAAAAAATCAGGCATATCTACTGGGTGCTTTCCCTCTGGTTTTCCTACAAGAAGTTTACATGCACCTCTTTCATTCTCCATTTGTGCCACAAATTCTGTCAATTGTGGTCTATGAGACTTTATTGTTCTTATTTCATCTGCTTTCCTTAAAAATCATGCAGCTCATTGTTAAGTAGTCTACTCCATTCACCTGTCTGTTCATCTCTCTTTGGTCCAAAATTTTTCCTAAGAGCTTTATTCTCATTTATGCCTACTTGTAATCTTTTCTCCTCTCTCAAAGTAAGAGGCTATTTTTTGCATCCTTATAACTGGAAGAATAACGGTTTTGTATATTTTTATACTAATTCTGAGTTAAGTTCCAGTTGTAATGTAAACAAACTTGTACTTTGCTGACTCTGTCTAATGAGAAAACCATGGTACTACATTTACCTGCCATATGACTGAATTATGTATGGAACTGTCATTAATAGAAATATTGTTCTTAGGCAACATTATATTTTACGGGATATAAGATCGAATACAATGTAAGATAGTAACAATAATTAGGAACTTCCTCCATTTGTTATTTATTATGACAAAAAAATTATATCTGAGCCTACCTAATAAGACATTTATACATTTTCCATGTTGTCGATAGACATCCTTTATTTGCATTTTCATTATGAGCAGAATTTATTATTCATGCTGACTCACCTGTAAATTGTGCTTTTATTTTCACCACAACAAATGTAGGATTTTTTCACTAAACTTTTGACAAACATTCAAAATAATTTGTTTCTCTCTCTGCTTTTCAAATTATTTCATTTCCAATATTTTAAGAAATTCTACAGCAAGTGGCCATTTTGAATCAATTGAAATCCCAATGCAATGTAGGATTTTTTCACTAAACTTTTGACAAACATTCAAAATAATTTGTTTCTCTCTCTGCTTTTCAAATTATTTCATTTCCAATATTTTAAGAAATTCTACAGCAAGTGGCCATTTTGAATCAATTGAAATCCCAATGCATGCATAAGAATAAAACTTCTTATTTCATCTATTAAAATTGTAATGATATATTTTAAGATTCTCCCATATAACTTGTGTAGACAGGGGCAGCTATTCACGGAAAGTAGGTGAAGTACTACTTCACCTTATTTTTACCAGAATTATTTTTAAACTTTATTTTCCTTATCATGTATGTTGGTTATCATGTATTTTTGTACATGGCAGCATTCGTCATTGTGACAGAGAGCACCCATGCCACCTGGTGCCTTTCTGGCTATGGCCATCGCTGAAGAGAAGGATTTTTGCTTCCAGCTTGCTTCTACCTCTGGGGTCTGAGCTTACCTGACTGGTTGTCATGTCAAACATGATGGCACCTGCTGATGTCTAACATAACAAAATACAAGTGAAGCAGGGAGAGGAAAATAGCCATCTGCTTTGTGGGTTTGTGTATGAAATTATTTTGTATTCAACTATTGTTGTGGTGGTTTAAATATGAATCCTGTTTATGATGTAGTGTGTGTTTTATTGGAAACACCTTTTTCACATTAGAAAGATGAAGGTAAAAAAGGAAGTTTTAAATTGTGGATGGCCTGCTGAATCTCTACATATATGAGGTACAAAAAGTTAAACATTCAGATAAATGCTACCATCTTATTGTTTATTTTTTATTTCACTCACCTCATACTTCATAACTCCTCATGAGGTTTTTTAATATTGTTTATTTTTTATTTCACTCACCTCATACTTCATAACTCCTCGCAAGGAGTTATGAAGTATGAGGTGAGTGAAATAAAAAATAAACAACATTAAAAAACCTCATAGTGTTATTTCCTATCTACATAACTTAATAAGCTACCATCTTAGTTTCAAACAGTCATCGTTTAAGGTATTTCCATGGTTGTGCTCCTCTCAAACTCTTCAGAAATTGTTTTATTAGCATTGCTTGCTTTTTAGTAATAAATTCAACTTTTTGAATATCGTGAACTTACTGTAGTTAACGATGACACATCCGTTCCATGAAGATATTGCCAACAAGTTTGCAACCTTTAAGGACCGAAGGATTGTTTTGATATACAAGAAATAGGTGAGTTTGATAATAATTAAGGTAAGCGTGTATACAAACAATTTTTCTTACTAGTTCTTCACTAAACTTCAAAGCCATGAGCAGCCACTGATGCTAGTTGATATATATTTATTATTTTTATTCTTTTATTTCAAATGTTAGTTAACTACATTTTCTTACATGCTTAAAGGTAAAGCCATTATCTGACCAATGAAAATGCAGTTGTACATCTGGTTTATTTTCATTACAACTGGAACTTAGCTCAGAAGAAGTATAGTTAAAAATTTTTTTTGAGAAAGGTTGGGGTAACAAGAGCCTCGTAGCATTCAATCTATGTTTAATTCTTTGTGCATCTCATTCCTGTTTAATTAAACCAATTAAATAAACAAATTGTATTGATATTTTTACATATTCTTTAAAAAAGAGATATTTTTATTATTTGCAAGTTTTAAGGTGATTGAATCTGACAGTAAAAACATGAGAGTCTGTAGCATTAGTAAGTAGTTATGGAAGTGGCAAATCAGCTAGTGCAAAGATTTTTTACGATCTAGCTAAGGAAGTGTTCTCATAGACAGTGGTGGCCAGCTCCTGGTTAAACTCGCTGGGGGTTCTCTATATTACTCTTAAAATTAGCTTTAAAATTAAATTAATATAACGCATATGAAAATTGAAAGACAAATACCATCGTAATGAGTAATGACCTAAACATATCACTCAGGAAGAGAAAAACATAATCATTCCATTGATGCAGTTTAACCTCTCACCTTTTTAAGTACTTTTATGTGCTACACACCACTTGGGCCTTGCAGTGACATAACCTGTTGAGAGAAGGATTTAACTATGGATCATACACATTACTTTTGACCACACATGGAGGACCTCCCAGAATGTCGGCCTCCTCAGAGACAACATAACATTAAGATGAAACACACCATTGATACTGATTATAGAATATGTAATAATGGTGATTATGATGTTTGGGACTTAAAGTTTCCTGACATTTGTTTTAAGGTGAGGAAAAACCATCACCCAGGAAACTTGTCCCAACCAGGGTTCGAACCTGGACCTGCTACATACAGCAGTGGGGGGGAAAAAAAAAAAACAAAATATATATGTACATTAGTACAGAAAGAAAAGAAAACACAATGTTAACAAATATGAATTAAGATTAGTTAGGCCTAAGGCATGCAATGTAAAAAGAAATAAAAATGAATACAATTTGTACAAATATAAAATGTAACAGATATATTAGACTCTGTTAGTACTAATATGTCCAATTTATATGTTTTCACTCTTATTGATATTGTATTTGTTCCGTTTGGCATTTTTCTCTTTAGGTTTTTTAACATTGTATATTTTTCAGTAGAATGAGGAGCTGGCCCATTGCTACAACCCCCAACCTGGAGGACCAGGTAACTTGTAATCAAGGTTGTCTTCCACTAGCCTTTAGTGAATCAGCACTGAATACGAGGCAATAGCTGTTAGTTTTGGTTTGCCTTGGGTATTTCATTTCCCTGATGCCACCCATATCTGGGAAGCATTCCCCTATCCACCACCTAGGGAGGTGCCCGATGGGGGACTAACAACCCCAGAATCTATTTTAGATAAAAATGAGAATCCAAGTACATAAATTGAAAGAACTGATGGAAGAAGAATCATTGGTATGTTGAACTCAGTGCTTTGGAATAAAAATATAATTTATAGAATGAAGAAAACTATATATCAAGTTCAAGTTCTGTTACAAATCATTTTATTATATGGGTTTGAAACCAGGACAGTAAGTAGAAAACAAGCTAACAAACTGTTAGCAGTAGAAGTGGATTTTTGGGGGCGATCGACAATTTCAAGACGAGATAAAGTCAGAAACAGTGCAATAAGAAAAATTATGCAACCTGAAAAAAAAGGAAGGAAAACATTTGAAATGGTATGGACACCTCATAAGAATGGAAAAGATGGAATACCAAAGAAGATCCTTGATTGGAAAGCTAATGGAAGAAGCAGAAGAGGCACACCTAGAGAACGTTGGATAGAAGGAGTGAGGAGAAGTATGGAAACTAGAGATTTGAGGGAAGAAGGTGCTTTAGACATGATCCTCTGGCGACAGATCACTTTGGGTTGAAGAAGAAATATTGTATTGTGGAATATTTCTAATAAAAAATATATACATAGGCAAATACAAGATGGAAAAATTAAACATAGTAAATTAAATGGATGTGGATTTCAAAAAAAGTTATACTTGTTATGAACTTTATATATGTATATATAAACTGTTTATGGTTTAAATCTACCACACCAAAATGTTCCAACTTAAATCTTTACCATTTGCAAATAATAAATATGAGAAACAGTAAAGTCTATTTGTAGATTCAAAGCTGCAAATTCAACTACTTCAATCATGGGTCTTCAAGCTAAATGCCCTATAAAATGTCTTACCAGTGCTAGTCTGCACTTGTTTTAAATCTATTTCAGGTGACTGTCTGCCAAGCTTGTTTATTTTAGGTTTATCTTCTAAACTTAAATTTCAAGAGTTGGTGTCTTAAAGGAAATTAACAATATTCATTGTTTATTTATAATTATTATGATAATATATTTAAAATCACAAGAAAACTAAATATTTACAATTTGTACACTACGGAGGGTTGTTTCCGATCACTGATAACGATTTTCCAAGTAGATTGTGACGTTGGAGTGTGAGTCATCAGGACAGGAGTGTGCGAGGTGATCAAACCAGTCAGTGTGCTGCTTTTGTTACACTCGCACACATGTTGCTCTCATAATGCCTAATCAGATAGACCTGTTTTGGGAAGGGTACATTACTGCCCTTTCCGACGCTAATTATAGTTATTCCGCTATTATTGAGGCTTGCAAAAACATAATTTTATGGTGTCAAAGTGTGGAATTAGCTCAGTGCTTAATTAAAAGGGAAAGGGTTGCTTGGGATTAGTTCCAAAAGGAAAAAAGCGGGCAAATCCACGACCTGCTACTACCTACCCACCACCGCACCACAGATGTAATCAGAAAGGTCAAGGTCCTTATCTCTGGTGGTAACCCTGCCACACAAAGGGTGAATGCTAACAGATTGGGAATATCCCTTAAAACTGTAAACACCACAATAAACAAAGATTTAAACATGGAGAAGCGCCACAAAAGCAGGGTTCATAAATTGTTGCCACGTCACATTGCCGAATGCCGCACCAATAGCAGGAAACTATGAAAAGCACCTGGCAGGAGAAAAATGGAAATTTTTGGTCACACTTGATGAAGCATATGTTTATCTAGGAGACTGCACACAAACCCCGGGCAATTTACTATAGAGAATGAGGTGAAAAAAAATTTCAAAAGTGGTATGCCGAATGCAGAGAAAGTTTTCTCCAATGGATTTATGGTCATCGCGGGATATTGCTACAATGAAAAAACTGACCATTCATAGAGTAGCTAAAAAGGCCAAAATCAACTCCCAGTACTACCAGGAAGAAGTTCTCACCCCAATTTACCCGACTGAAATCCCAGCTCTCTATGGTACAGACAAAAACCAAGTCTGGGTGCACCAAGACAATGCCTCCAGTCACACTTCGGGTTCAACCTTGGCGTTCCTGGAGAAATGGAGCAGGAAACTGGAATACATGCTATTCCATTCAGCAACATCCCAGTGAAGTCTCCTGATGCATCACCGATGGACTTTGTGTCTTTGGACTCTTCAAAAGGGCACTGGGAAACAGGCGTCCTCGAACAATAGACGGACTCTGGAAAGCATATAAAGAGGAGTGGGAACTTCTAGACATGGCTGTGCTGCCTAAGAGTCTTCTGCAGCGGAAACTCCGATGCCGAACCATAGCTCGGGTGAAGAGCCATCAATTAGAGCATGCTCGATGGTGGAGACACGGCTTTTCTTAAGGTAAAACTTAAATATAATTTGTTATCGGAGATCAGAAACAACTCTGCGTATAAACACTATTAAATATATCATACTATATTAAAACTGAAAACAATGTTTATTCTGTCTATGTGATCTCAATATAACAACAATTGAAAGGCTTTTAGATTAACTCTTTCGGTTCCACCAGAGTTTCATTGTTTGCCAAATTCAAAATGAGCAATGCTGGATATTTGGATTGACTGATTCGATATGGCCAGGCTTGTTTTTCGAGCTGCATGTTTTGCCAGTCTTTTACACCATGAATATGTTGCCTCGCATCATGCATGCACAAGCCAGCAATCTGATATGCAGGGGGTTCATAAACAAAAAATGCACCTGCCTACTTCTAAAGCCTGTCAATCCAATATCTTCTTCTTCCTTCCAAGTATTAGGCCAAGGCCTGTTACGATCCTATAGAAAATTTTCCCTCCAGCGTTTCATAAGACGGCCCAGAGATCTTTTTTATTTTTTTTTATTTTATTACATTATAATTTCAACCCGTGTTTTACCATGGGCACATCACGGGATATTTACAGTTATTTACATACATTTACATTTTGTTTTGCTGTAGTTTGATTGTTCAAGAGTTTATTCTTGAAGTGAGCGGAAGATGTTGCTGATGAAGTTCGTCACTGTGACGGTGTTGATGTGGAGCTGTAGTATCTGAGGTAGAGTATGGGTTGTTAGAACAGGAGGCCGGTCTCTTGAGTACAGTGAACATTCTGTCAGAAGATGTATTGCTGTCTGTGGTGGACTTTCGGGGCAGTTGCATAGGGGAGATGGTGACTTTTTGATCCTGTGAAGATATGTACGGAAGCGTCCGTGGTTGGTTAGGAATTGTGTGAGGATGAAGTTTGGCCATAGGGATATAGAGAGCCGGTGGTGAATAGAGGGAATGAACTGTTTGGTGTGAAATTATACCTCGGAGTTGGTATATGTTGCATTCCATATGTTGATATAATAGTTTAGCAGAAGTTGCTTGGCTCGAGAAATAGGGATGGAGTTATAGGTTACAGTATTTTTATAGCTGGCAGCTATTTTTGCTAGATAATCGGCTCGTTCGTTACCTCTGATTCCTGTATGTCCTCTGACCCAGTTTAGTGAGACTTGAGTTGTCTTCTTCAGAGTGATAATTTTCTTTCTGGTGTTGACTGCTATTGATTGTGTAGTTCTTTTGTTAGAGATGGCCAGAAGTGCTGCTTGCGAGTCCACGTGTATTGCATAGGAAGTGTTTACATTACTTTGTTGTTGGATCCAGTCCACTGCCATTTGGATGCCTATAAGTTCTGCTTGAAATATAGAGCATTCGTTGTCCAGTCTACGTGACTCGATGTAAATTTCTTTTGAATTTTCTTCTACGACTAATCCAGCTCCGACGTGGTTTTCCGTTTTTGATCCATCTGTGAAGATCTGTATGCCCAGAGATCTTCATTCCTCTTGGTATATAATTATAAACAGCTTTGGGGATCCGATTTCAACTCATTGGGCCGTATGAATAAAACTGGAGGTTTTGCTTATGAGCACAAGGTAGAGGTAGAAGTATTTGCTTGGAAACAAACGGTAGAAGTATAAGCATGTGCTTTGAATAATATGAATAACCTTTACCTTATACTTCTACCTTTTCCTTCTAAATAAGAAGCATGTGCTTCTAAACTCCCAGCCGAGCAGCCGCGCGTTTCGTAAATGAATCATCAGCATTCTTTACTACCTGAATGCTTTTTATGTTTTCATTCTTTAAAAGCAAAGTATTTGTGCTGACTCCACTATTTTCAACCAAAACATCATAACCATGCTACTTTTATTTCCGCTCTCTCAGTGCAGTCAAAACTATACATATAGTGTGGTTTATAAAAATGGCCTTTCATGTTTCGGATGGAAGAAATACTTAAAAGTCTGTAAAAAATACAATGACATTTTTAGTTACTGCTCAAGGAAAATATCCACAATTATTACAAAAGTCGTAAATTCCGGAAGAAAAAAGAAGAAAAAACATGTAAGCAATTCAGGGAATAATTAAATTATTTAAACTTAATTTTGGCACGCCGATAAATTCAAACCAGTTGCTAAAGAAAATTAACAATATGAAAACTAGAACTCCAAGCGCGTAGGCCTGGAAGGCCCTTGGCCTATCAGTCGGTCGCTAGCCTCACATCCACATGTGTTAATCACAGCGATAGTCGATTATAAGCTTGTGTAGGAGTGATATGTGGTTAGCATGTCGGGTCCTCCAGCCATATGAAAACTAGGCCGAAGAAAAGACAGATAAGAACAGAAGGAACAAACCATTCTTTTTTCGCGTCCTCGTCTTATTATTTTCCCTTCAGTGAAATTTTCTTCTCCTTCGTTGTATCTTCATCATCATTGCCTGAATCATCAATATTAATGAGCGCCTATTTATTCTCCAACACCCAGTTTGAAACCCTGGATCGGCCATGAACCAAAAAATACCTTCATTCTATCTTCAGAGAATAGTGCACCACCTCTTCTCTCTTCTGTTCCTGGCAAAAAGTGGGCAGCAATCCATTTAACATTTTCCTCGTTGAACCTCTATACCGTAATGAATTAAACTCTTCCTCAGAAGAGCACCGACGTGGTTTATAATACTTTTTTCTAATCTTGAAGCACATGCTTCAAGGTCGAGCTCGTGCTTCTTCCATGGAAGCAGATGCTTTTTTCTCGATGCGTCACAGCGAGTAAAAGGTTATGCTTCATACTTTATTCATACATTCTGAAGGATATGCTTCAAAATAGTGAAGTAAAAGCATTTGCTCCACTTTATTCACACGGGCCATTCTTTCAAGAAGGCGTTTCCAATTTAGTTGGTACTGTTTAATATATTCCAAAATTGGCGTAATCTTCAATTCTTTTAAGGTATCGGTGTTCCTTTTCCGATCCCATCTGGTGTAACCCGCTGTTCTGCGCATTTCACAAATCATTATTCTGCTTTCACGTTGTCTTTTTAGTGTCCATGCTTCACTATCATAGGTCAACACTGGTCTAGCCAAAGTGTTATATAAACGTAATTTGGTGTTTTTTTGTACAAGGGATGGTTTCATAACTTTATTAATAATTCCCAAACTTTTATTATAACTAGTAATTTTTTCAGGGATATCCTTTCCATCCCAGATAGAGAGATAATATCCAAGATATGTAAATTGATTAGATCTCTCTAAAATTTTATTCTGGTCACAGATTTTACTTTGTATGGGGTCCTTCTCATGAAATGCCATAATTTTAGTTTTGTTAATTGATATTTCCATATTAAATTTGGCAGCTGTTTTTTGTAAATTATAAATTGATCGTTGCAAATCATTTTCGGAAATTGCCAGAAGCGCTAAATCGTCTGCAAAAAGAATAGCATCGAGTTTGAGGTTCCTATTGATGGGTATATATCCCCGTTGTATTTTCCTCCATTCATTTATTATTCTATTCATATATATAATGAAAAGCACCGGTGAAAGTCCACATCCCTGTCTTACTCCAGTGTTGATCTTTTTCCATTTTGCCACTTTGTTTAACAGAGATTACATTATCTTTATAGATGTTGAAGATATTAGTAATATATTGTTGTGGAACGTTATCATCAGCTAAAATTTGTAATAATATATTTCTGTCTACTTTGTCAAAAGCCTTTATTAAGTCAACAAAGGTGATATGAGTTTCTATATTGAATTCCTCGTGTTTTTCTGATAGTAGTTTTAGAGTGAAGAATCCATCTGTACAAGATCTACCTTTTCTGAATCGATTCCGCTCTTCTCCAATTATATTTTCATAATATTTTTCAATTTATTCTTAACTACAGTACCATAAATTTTATATCCAGAGTTAAACAAGCTAATTCCACGACAGTTATCTTGGATTTGGCGACTTCCTTTTTTGAAGATTGGTATTACAATGGATTTGTTCCAGCTTTGTGGTGGTTCTTGTCCTTCCCATATCATATTAAGGAGAATAAGAAATCTGTCCAAAAATTGTTTAGTTGAAAATTTAAATAATTCCTGATTAATGTGGTCTTCTCCAGGAGCTTTGTTACTCTTTAATGATTTAACAACTTCAGTTAATTCATATATAGAAATTTGTTCCAAAGCAGTGTTATGAGAGATCGGTATTTGTAATAAATCATCTTTTTGTGTCCATACATGATGAAAATAGTTAAGCCAAGATTCTTTAGATATACAATTTAAATGTGCATTTTCTTTTGAATCATTATTTAAATTTTTTAAAACTTTATATATTTTTGGTTGAAGCCTAGTGATATCATTTTTCAAAAATGATACAAACTGTTCCCAGCTTTGTCTATATTTTTTGTGAACTTCAATTTTAGCTATGGCTCTCTTCCTATGATACTCTACTTTATCTTCATCTTTTTTTGTAGACAAGAATTTTTTTGTATGCTTCACATTTATCATCAATTACTTTTTTGATGTTTTCTTCCCATATCCATAGTCCTCTTTTTTGATTCCATTTAGTTTTGATACCCAGACTTTCATTTGCTGCTTGTGTCAAAATATTTTGTAGAGCAAGCCATCCTTCTTCAATATCTTCACCAACCGGTGTTTCTTGAACTAGACGATCTAATCTGCATTTGTATAGCCAGGTAATAGTGGGGTCTCGGAAAATACTTATTTTATAAGTATGGTCCACATTTTAAAATGTTATATTATTAATTTTATTTTTATTTTTCCATCTCGGTGGCATACGAATTGGACAAACAAGTAAGTAATGGTCTGATTCGATTTCAGGTCCTCTGTAAACTCTTGTATCAAGAACTCTAGATGGTAATTTTTTATTACATATAGCATAGTCGATAATTGATTTAAGGCCCCTGGCTTCCCATGTATATTTGTGACTATCCTTGTGGTTAAATACCGAGTTCGTTATTGTGAATTGATTAAACATCCAAGATCTTCACTATAGAAATACATTTCTGATTCAAAACATCTGGATTTTTTAGGGAATTGTTAAAAAAACAATAATATTATTCAACTGTGCAACTATTCACTTTTTTTTTATAAGTTCAATTTTTCTTGGGGATTCAATGAATAATTGAACATATAGGATGCATTGCTTCTGCTCAAAGGTGGCAATGATGAAAAATAATTGAATATGGGGTGAATGTGTCACATTCAGTACCAGGCACTGGGTGTTGGAGAATAAATAGGCGCTCATTAATATTGATGATTCAGGCAATGATGATGAAGATACAACGAAGGAGAAGAAAAATTCACTGAAGGGAAAATAATAAGACGAGGACGCGAAAAAAGAATGGTTTGTTCCTTCTGTTCTTATCTGTCTTTTCTTCAGCCTAGTTTTCATATGGCTGGAGGACCCGACATGCTAACCACATATCACTCCTACACAAGCTTATAATCGACTATCGCTGTGATTAACACATGTGGATGTGAGGCTAGCGACCGACTGATAGGCCAAGGGCCTTCCAGGCCTACGCGCTTGGAGTTCTAGTTTTCATATTGTTAATTTTCTTTAGCAACTGGTTTGAATTTATCGGCGTGCCAAAATTAAGTTTAAATAATTTAATTATTCTCTGAATTGCTTACATGTTTTTTCTTCTTTTTTCTTCCGGAATTTACGACTTTTGTAATAATTGTGGATATTTTCCTTGAGCAGTAACTAAAAATGTCATTGTATTTTTTACAGACTTTTAAGTATTTCTTCCATCCGAAACATGAAAGGCCATTTTTATAAACCACACTATATGTATAGTTTTGACTGCACTGAGAGAGCGGAAATAAAAGTAGCATGGTTATGATGTTTTGGTTGAAAATAGTGGAGTCAGCACAAATACTTTGCTTTTAAAGAATGAAAACATAAAAAGCATTCAGGTAGTAAAGAATGCTGATGATTCATTTACGAAACGCGCGGCTGCTCGGCTGGGAGTTTAGAAGCACATGCTTCTTATTTAGAAGGAAAAGGTAGAAGTATAAGGTAAAGGTTATTCATATTATTCAAAGCACATGCTTATACTTCTACCGTTTGTTTCCAAGCAAATACTTCTACCTCTACCTTGTGCTCATAAGCAAAACCTCCAGTTTTATTCATACGGCCCAATGAGTTGAAATCGGATCCCCAAAGCTGTTTATAATTATATACCAAGAGGAATGAAGATCTCTGGGCATACAGATCTTCACAGATGGATCAAAAACGGAAAACCACGTCGGAGCTGGATTAGTCGTAGAAGAAAATTCAAAAGAAATTTACATCGAGTCACGTAGACTGGACAACGAATGCTCTATATTTCAAGCAGAACTTATAGGCATCCAAATGGCAGTGGACTGGATCCAACAACAAAGTAATGTAAACACTTCCTATGCAATACACGTGGACTCGCAAGCAGCACTTCTGGCCATCTCTAACAAAAAGAACTACACAATCAATAGCAGTCAACACCAGAAAGAAAATTATCACTCTGAAGAATACAACTCGAATTCTCACTAATCTGGGTCATATGACATACAGGAAGCAGAGGTAACGACCTATCCGATTATCTAGCAAAAATAGCTGCCAGCTATAAAAATACTGTAACCTATAACTCCATCCCTATTTCTCGAGCCAAGCAACTTCTGCTAAACTATTATATCAACATATGGAATGCAACATATACCAACTCCGAGGTATAATTTCACACCAAACAGTTCATTCCCTCTATTCACCACCGGCTCTCTATATCCCTATGGCCAAACTTCATCCTCACACAATTCCTAACCAACCACGGACGCTTCCGTACATATCTTCACAGGATCAAAAAGTCACCATCTCCCCTATGCAACTGCCCCGAAAGTCCACCACAGACAGCAATACATCTTCTGACAGAATGTTCACTGTACTCAAGAGACCGGCCTCCTGTTCTAACAACCCATTACTCTACCTCAGATACTACAGCTCCACATCAACACCGTCACAGTGACGAACTTCATCAGCAACATCTTCCGCTCACTTCAAGAATAAACTCTTGAACAATCAAACTACAGCAAAACAAAATGTAAATGTATGTAAATAACTGTAAATATCCCGTGATGTGCCCATGGTAAAACACGGGTTGAAATTATAATGTAATAAAATAAAAAAAAAAAAAAAGATCTCTGGGCCGTCTTATGAAACGCTGGAGGGAAAATTTTCTATAGGATCGTAACAGGCCTTGGCCTAATACTTGGAAGGAAGAAGAAGATATTGGATTGACAGGCTTTAGAAGTAGGCAGGTGCATTTTTTGTTTATGAACCCCCTGCATATCAGATTGCTGGCTTGTGCATGCATGATGCGAGGCAACATATTCATGGTGTAAAAGACTGGCAAAACATGCAGCTCGAAAAACAAGCCTGGCCATATCGAATCAGTCAATCCAAATATCCAGCATTGCTCATTTTGAATTTTGCAAACAATGAAACTCTGGTGGAACCGAAAGAGTTAATCTAAAAGCCTTCAATTGTTGTTATATTGAGATCACATAGACAGAATAAACATTGTTTTCAGTTTTAATATAGTATGATATATTTAATAGTGTTTATACGCAGAGTTGTTTCTGATCTCCGATAACAAATTATATTTAAGTTTTACCTTAAGAAAAGCCGTGTCTCCACCATCGAGCATGCTCTAATTGATGGCTCTTCACCCGAGCTATGGTTCGGCATCGGAGTTTCCGCTGCAGAAGACTCTTAGGCAGCACAGCCATGTCTAGAAGTTCCCACTCCTCTTTATATGCTTTCCAGAGTCCGTCTATTGTTCGAGGACGCCTGTTTCCCAGTGCCCTTTTGAAGAGTCCAAAGACACAAAGTCCATCGGTGA
Source organism: Diploptera punctata (assembly GCA_030220185.1). NCBI lineage: Eukaryota > Metazoa > Arthropoda > Insecta > Blattodea > Blaberidae > Diploptera > Diploptera punctata. The sequence continues at coordinate 1,714,398 of JASPKZ010010694.1, forward strand.
TGCATCAGGAGACTTCACTGGGATGTTGCTGAATGGAATAGCATGTATTCCAGTTTCCTGCTCCATTTCTCCAGGAACGCCAAGGTTGAACCCGAAGTGTGACTGGAGGCATTGTCTTGGTGCACCCAGACTTGGTTTTTGTCTGTACCATAGAGAGCTGAGATTTCAGTCAGGTAAATTGGGGTAAGAACTTCTTCCTGGTAGTACTGGGAGTTGATTTTGGTCTTTTTAGCTACTCTACGAATGGTCACTTTTTTCATTGTAGCAATATCCCGCGATGACCATAAATCCATTAGAGAAACTTTCTCTGCATTCGGCATACCACTTTGGAATTTTTTCACCCCTTTCTCTATAGTAAATTGCCCGGGGTTTGTTGCAGTCTCCCAGATAAACATATGCTTCATCAAGTGTGACCAAAAATTTCCATTTTTCTCCTGCCAGGTGCTTTTCATAGTTTCCTGCTGTTGGTGTGGCAACAATTTATGAACCCTGCTTTTGTGGCGCTTCTCCATGTTTAAATCTGTGTATATTATGGTGTTTACAGTTTTAAGGGATATTCCCAATCTGTTCGTAATCACCCTTTGTGTGGCAGGATTACCACCAGAGATAAGGACCTTGACCTTTCTGATTACATCTGGGGTGCGGATAGTAGTAGGTCGTGGATTTGCCCGCTTTTTTCCTTTTGGAATTAATCCCAAGCGATACTTTCCCTTTTTATTAAGCACTGAGCTAATTCCACACTTTGACACCATAAAATTACGTTTTTGCAAGCCTCAATAATCACGGAATAACTATAATTAGCGTCGGAAAGGGCAGTAATGTACCCTTCCCAAAACGGGTCTATCTGATTAGGCATTATGAGAGCAACACGCGTGCGAGTGTAACAGAAGCAGCACACTGACTGGTTTGATCACCTCGCACACTCCTGTCCTGATGACTCACACTCCAACGTCACAATCTACTTGGAAAATCGTTATCAGTGATCGGAAACAACCCTCCGTAGTGACAAATTGTAAATATTTAGTTTTCTTGTGATTTTAAATATATTATCATAATAATTATAAATAAACAATGAATATTGTTAATTTCCTTTAAGACACCAACTCTTGAAATTTAAGTTTAGAAGATAAACCTAAAATAAACAAGCTTGGCAGACAGTCACCTGAAATAGATTTAAAACAAGTGCAGACTAGCACTGGTAAGACATTTTATAGGGCATTTAGCTTGAAGACCCATGATTGAAGTAGTTGAATTTGCAGCTTTGAATCTACAAATAGACTTTACTGTTTCTCATATTTATTATTTGCAAATGGTAAAGATTTAAGTTGGAACATTTTGGTGTGGTAGATTTAAACCATAAACAGTTTATATATACATATATAAAGTTCATAACAAGTATAACTTTTTTTGAAATCCACATCCATTTAATTTACTAGTTTAATTTTCCATCTTGTATTTGCCTATGTATATATTTTTTATTAGAAATATTCCACAATACAATATTTCTTCTTCAACCCAAAGTGATCTGTCGCCAGAGGATCATGTCTAAAGCACCTTCTTCCCTCAAATCTCTAGTTTCCATACTTCTCCTCACTCCTTCTATCCAACGTTCTCTAGGTGTGCCTCTTCTGCTTCTTCCATTAGCTTTCCAATCAAGGATCTTCTTTGGTATTCCATCTTTTCCATTCTTATGAGGTGTCCATACCATTTCAAATGTTTTCCTTCCTTTTTTTTCAGGTTGCATAATTTTTCTTATTGCACTGTTTTCTGACTTTATCTCGTCTTGAAATTGTCGATCGCCCCCAAAAATCCACTTCTAACTGCTAACAGTTTGTTAGCTTGTTTTCTACTTACTGTCCTGGTTTCAAACCCATATAATAAAATGATTTGTAACAGAACTTGAACTTGATATATAGTTTTCTTCATTCTATAAATTATATTTTTATTCCAAAGCACTGAGTTCAACATACCAATGATTCTTCTTCCATCAGTTCTTTCAATTTATGTACTTGGATTCTCATTTTTATCTAAAATAGATTCTGGGGTTGTTAGTCCCCCATCGGGCACCTCCCTAGGTGGTGGATAGGGGAATGCTTCCCAGATATGGGTGGCATCAGGGAAATGAAATACCCAAGGCAAACCAAAACTAACAGCTATTGCCTTGTATTCAGTGCTGATTCACTAAAGGCTAGTGGAAGACAACCTTGATTACAAGTTACCTGGTCCTCCAGGTTGGGGGTTGTAGCAATGGGCCAGCTCCTCATTCTACTGAAAAATATACAATGTTAAAAAACCTAAAGAGAAAAATGCCAAACGGAACAAATACAATATCAATAAGAGTGAAAACATATAAATTGGACATATTAGTACTAACAGAGCCTAATATATCTGTTACATTTTATATTTGTACAAATTGTATTCATTTTTATTTCTTTTAACATTGCATGCCTTAGGCCTAATTAATCTTAATTCATATTTGTTAACATTGTGTTTTCTTTTCTTTCTGTAGTAATGTACATATATATTTTGTTTTTTTTCCCCCACTGCTGTATGTAGCAGGTCCAGGTTCGAACCCTGGTTGGGACAAGTTTCCTGGGTGATGGTTTTTCCTCACCTTAAAACAAATGTCAGGAAACTTTAAGTCCCAAACATCATAATCACCATTATCACATATTCTATATTTAGTATCAATGGTGTGTTTCATCTTAATGTTATGTTGTCTCTGGGGAGGCCGACATTCCGGGAGGTCCTCCATGTGTGGTCAAAAGTAATGTGTATGATCCATAGTTAAATCCTTCTCTCAACAGGTTATGTCACTGCAAGGCCCAAGTGGTGTGTAGCACATAAAATGGAATGATTATGTTTTTCTCTTCCTGAGTGATATGTTTAGGTCATTACTCATTACGATGGTATTTGTCTTTCAATTTTCATATGCGTTATATTAATTTAATTTTAAAGCTAATTTTAAGAGTAATATAGAGAACCCCCTGCGAGTTTAACCAGGAGCTGGCCACCACTGTCTATGAGAACACTTCCTTAGCTAGATCGTAAAAAAATCTTTGCACTAGCTGATTTGCCACTTCCATAACTGCTTACTAATGCTACAGACTCTCATGTTTTTACTGTCAGATTCAATCACCTTAAAACTTGCAAATAATAAAAATATCTCTTTTTTAAAGAATATGTAAAAATATCAATACAATTTGTTTATTTAATTGGTTTAATTAAACAGGAATGAGATGCACAAAGAATTAAACATAGATTGAATGCTACGAGGCTCTTGTTACCCCAACCTTTCTCAAAAAAATTTTTTAACTATACTTCTTCTGAGCTAAGTTCCAGTTGTAATGAAAATAAACCAGATGTACAACTGCATTTTCATTGGTCAGATAATGGCTTTACCTTTAAGCATGTAAGAAAATGTAGTTAACTAACATTTGAAATAAAAGAATAAAAATAATAAATCAGTGGCTGCTCATGGCTTTGAAGTTTAGTGAAGAACTAGTAAGAAAAATTGTTTGTATACACGCTTACCTTAATTATTATCAAACTCACCTATTTCTTGTATATCAAAACGATCCTTCGGTCCTTAAAGGTTGCAAACTTGTTGGCAATATCTTCATGGAACGGATGTGTCATCGTTAACTACAGTAAGTTCACGATATTCAAAAAGTTGAATTTATTACTAAAAAGCAAGCAATGCTAATAAAAGAATTTCTGAAGAGTTTGAGAGGAGCACAACCATAGAAATACCTTAAACGATGACTGTTTGAAACTAAGATGGTAGCTTATTAAGTTATGTAGATAGGAAATAACACTATGAGGTTTTTTAATGTTGTTTATTTTTTATTTCACTCACCTCATACTTCATAACTCCTTGCGAGGAGTTGTGAAGTATGAGGTGAGTGAAATAAAAAATAAACAATATTAAAAAACCTCATGAGGAGTTATGAAGTATGAGGTGAGTGAAATAAAAAATAAACAATAAGATGGTAGCATTTATCAATATATTTATTTATATAGTGAAGGAGACATGTTTCTAGATATTTATGAGTGTTTGATAAATGCAATATTACTCAAATTGCGGCATTTCAAATAAAGTTCAACTCTTGTACATAATGTAACAATAAACAAGATAAACAGGATTAGGCTACTAGTATCCCACATTTGAATAGCGTAGATCGTTAAACCAATTAAGGTAACTGAGGGTGTTATGGCCCACTTAACGTTTGAGAATTTTTACAGCCGCCATTTTGGCCCGAATTTGTTTGGTTTTCTTTGTATTATATTCTTGTATATGTTTACTTTCTTACAAAAAAGTAATTATTGTACTGCATGTTAAATTTGCTAAACTGATCGTTTCCCAAAAGCTTACCTTTGGGTCATAACACCAACATATGTATGTGGTATGGCCCACTTATTTCCCTATTTAAAATGCTGGTTAAATTTTACTCAGGAATCTAATTAATATACAATGGAAACGATGTAATGTACAGTATGAATAAGAACAGTTTACAACATATCAATGAAGTCAGTTTACAAATAATTAACTCAAAATTATATAACTTATGTCAAATTATGGAAAACAAAGATTCATTCGCAAGTTGGCCAAACGAAAGGTTCGTGATCTTCTCTGGACAGCCCCACGCATTCCTCATGAACATAATTATTACACACTATAAACAGGGCTCATGTTCTTAAACTCGTATTCTTTGCAAACTGTGCAGTACCATCTGAGAGATTGGATTGGTAGATTTTTGGGATTTCCTTTAGCCTCCGTTATTTTAGCTCTTTGGGATTTATTCTTCTTGCTGGTGTTGGTGAGCTTAGCTGTCGTTTTCTTGGTGTTGCTCTCTGAAAACAATCGTTTCCTCAAATGTACTCCACGCGAGTTGATAGCTGGTTTTCTGTTAGTGGTTGTATTCTTCACCCTCTTAGGTGTGGGGAAGAAGTCACTAAATGAGCTCTGCCCTGATGATTTTCTTGATGCATTTCCCGGCGAATTATGTTTAGATTTTAGAGGTGTTGAGGGTTCATTTTCAGCATTCACATTGGTAGGTACTGAATCGATGACATCTGAAACATCACTTTCAAATGAAAAGTCGTAGTTGCTTCCGGATTTTGATGAAGATGAGTAATTTTGCCGACGAAGTTTAGAAGGCTTCTTTGTTGCAGTCGATTTCTGAGATGTGCTTGCTCCCGGCTGTGGGTTATCAAAATCTTCATTACTTTGAAGAATTCCTTGATCATAAGGTTGATTCGTTGGTAGGCTGGGTGCATATGCCTCTTCTGGAATTGCCAAAGGGTTGACGGGGTATACGCCCGTGGGTCTGAAGCCTGACGTACGGTAACCTTGTTTTCTTTTACCTCTCGGATGGCTTGGATAATGACTCCTATGTCCATTTACCCCTTTTGTTCAACTGACTGTCATCGAACGTATTTTCTTTTGTCATTATTGAATATCTGGAAAGAACAAAACTATATAATATTGCAGTAATTTTGAACTATTATAAACGTGTTGGTGATATGGCCCACCCGGCAATGCGTGGGCCATAACAACAAACAGAGCGGTTTCATAAACAATACGTAATAACCACCGCCATTTTTACTTTATACAACACATTACTCCATTGTACGATTGTACGTTACTAAGTGATACAATATGAACAATCAAATCCAATTTAATATGGTGATTAGCTATGAAAATACATATCACTTACCTGGAGCAAATATGACAAGCGAGATTCTTGCTTCGCGTTCATGTAGCTAATGGCGGCTTCCGGTTAAGACTACTTGGATTAACTTTCTTCCATTCATCCTAATCGACTTTTCAGAACGTCCTGAAATGCCGTTCACTTCTATATACTGGCTGCTTCATGTACTACGTTCATATTAAACAATGGGCCATAACAGCAACCGGGCCATAACACCCTCAAGTACCTTACTAAAAGATTAAATATATATGAGAGCCAGGGTTCGAATCTCTTGACAATGTTTTTTGTTTTACTTGTTTTTTTGCAAAATACATCCTATAACATTTAATTCCTGCCACGTAATCTATGTCCACTTTACACTATATTAAGTAATATTCCTGCCTTCGTTAAACTCTATAACACTATTTAGCTACCAGTATACATTTAATTGTGTGTGCAGTACCATGTTTTAATAATAATGCTATAAATTTATGTAATGAAAGATAATATAGATTCATATATTTATGCATTTATTTATTTATTATGTATTAGTGAGGAAAGAGTTCACCCTTTAATTAAAATATTTAGTTTATATATGTCAAGTCCACCATAGATGAACAATAATAATAATAATAATAATAATAATAATAATAATAATAATAATAATAATAATAATAATAATAATAATAATAATAATAATAATGGGATGTATGTTTTAAATGTAATCAACCAATCATATTAGGAAGAGGAAAATTGAAGATTGATTGCCTAGCATATGCTGATGATCTATCAATCTTAACCCGTGATGTTGTAACAGCACAAAAACATATTGAATTATTAAATGACATTGCAGAGAAAGTTGGTCTGCAGATTTATTTTGAAAAAACGAAATATATTTCATGCAATAAACAAGCACCAAAATACCTGGAAACCAAATATGGAAAAATTAAACGAGTTTCACAATTTAAATATCTTGGTAAAATAATTCAGGAAAATGGAATTGAAACCAAAGCCAATAAAAGTAGATGTCAAAAATGGAAACAGCATTTCGGCTTACCCACAACACTTATAATAAAAATGCATACCTTTACATACAAAATTACGACACTATAACACTGTAATTAAACCAGAGTGCCTATATGGAGCAGAAACATTAATTTTGAACAGAAAAAAAAAATATCTAAAATATAGTAAAAAAAGAATGCAAAATTATAAGAAAAGTTTTAGGTCCACAAGTCATAGATGACACTTTTAGACTCAAAAGTAAAAAGGAAATAAAAATATATACAGACATCCATAGTGATATTAGAAAACGAAGGTTAAAATTTTATGGCCATATTAAACGAATGAACTCAAATAGGCTTACAAAACAGATAATGGAATTCTACGAAAACAGAAGTAAAGCTCCAGTGGATACTATGAAGTGGATTGATGAAGTCAAAAAGGACTTAAGACTGGCAGGAATTACTAAAGAAGATATCCCAAACAGAGATATATTTTAAATTAAGGTGAATAAGTGGCAAGTTGACCAAGAGCACAAACCGAAGAAAAAAACTGGACCAACTTGGACAGATGAGAGAAAACAAACTCATAGCAAAAGAATGAAAGAAATTTGGGCTCAAAGGAAACGCCTCTAAGTACTTTGCGTAGTCCTACATGGGCTCATCCGCAATTAAAAAAAAAATAATGGGATGTATCAAAGGATGTGAAGAATGTAATTACCTGGGGATCAAAATTTACTGAAAATGTACCCAAGAAAATGACATAAAATATAGAATTCAATAAGGCAGATCGGTAATAACAATGTTAAATGGAGTTTTGTGGAATAAGAACATAAGAATAGATACCAAATTACAAATTTTAAATCCATAATTCGAAGCACGCTAACATATGGTGCAGAAACTTGGCAGTTGAATAAACATTTAAGTTTGAAGCTTATGTCTACTGACATGGATTGCTATAGATGCTCGACAAGGCATTCTAAATTGGAAAAAATCAGAAATACAATAATGAGACAACAAACGAAAGTTCAAAATTCAATATTAGATTTTGTGAGATACAGACAACTAGAATGGTATGGTCATACATGTAGGGTGCCAGAGAAAAGATTACCCAGACAAGCTTTGGAATGGATTCCACCTGGGAAAGGAAAGAGTGGTCCACCTAGATTTAAATGGAAGGATGGTGTAAGAAGAGGCATGAGGGAGTTAGGTCTGGAAAAATTGGAATGTGAAGATAGAGAAGAATGGAGAAAGAAGATAAAAATTTAAAAAGCTTTGGGCAGAGGAAGATGTTTTATTACATTGTTTATAAATAAATAAATAAATAAATAATAAAAATAGAAATACTTCCAAATAGTTTTTTCTTTAAGAATAAAATAGAAAACATTTTAACAATTAAAAAATGTAAACTTATTGGGAATTGAATCTGTGACCTCTTGCATACGAATCAAGCCACTAAGCACTGAGCTAAGCATTCACTACCTAATTGTGCTTGAAAGAATGCTCTTCAAAGGAAGAAGGGAAACGTATTGTAGCTCTATTGTGCAATTAGTTTACTTGTGTGAATAATGCATTAGAACTTGAAATATTGGAGATCAAGAGTCGACCAATTCTTTTCGATGCTAAGTGTACATCCCTTCAAAATGAAGCTAGGTTCAGTTCTTTTATGCCATTAAAAACCAATCAAACCTTGATAAGTTTGAACCTGTAAATCTCAGAATTAGAGATAACAATAATCCATCATGACTGACATTTCTAGTTCTTCTAGCACCTAGTACAAAAATGTTGTCAATTATATCTAGTATAATAATGTCACTTAATACAAAACTAAATTGTAATAAATTGGTGTAAAATTATACAAAAATAATATAATAAATTGGGGGAAAACTATACAAAAAATAATATATATATATATATATATATTATAATAAAATCATATTTTAAACTTTAAATAAACTCAAACATAGACTGTTTATATTTGAAGAGAAAAGTTTTTCCCTTCAAATATAATTTATCCTTCAGTGAGAAGTGTTAAATCAATAATAAAACATCAATACACTGTTTAACTTAACAAACAAAAGATTGATATAACATTCTTGGAAAAATATTATATCAAATTTAAACAGAGGCTACTTAACAAACAACAGTGTTATGCCTACACTAGGGCCTAACTGTCATAATAATAAAATTCTATAAAAACAGATGAAGCATATACACAAGATACTTCTTTATTGTACCAAAATATAGGGAATAAGTAGGGAGATTATATATGTGACGACACAGGCGGCGTAGTGGCGCGGTCAGCGGGGGGTCACCTGCGGGGGGTCGCAACAGGTGGTCGCTGACCAGTGTCCACTCTTCGCGGGGGGTCAACAGGTGGTTACTGACCAGTGTCCACTATTCGCGGGGGGTCAACAGGTGGCCATTGACCAGTGTCCACTATTCGTGGGGGGTCAACAGGTTGTCCCTGGCCAATGTCCACTCTTCGTGGGGGGTCCCTGACCAATTGACCAATATTCGCGGGGGTCCGTGACCGCTGATGGGTGCTGACCACTCTAAGGTGTTATTGATTGATTTTATTGATTTAATTGATTTAATTGATTGATTTAATTGATTTTACCCCCCTGCAGAGAGCGTTGTCTATACGCCGCCTGTGACGTCACATATATAATCTCGTTGTGGATTAATGACTTAAGTAGCATATGTCCGCATACGCTGCTTGTTAAAAGTGGACTTTTTGCGCAAAAGTGCATTATGTATACTTTTTAATTTTATACATTTAACCGCCTGCAGAGAGCGCGCAAGATGTCCGCTCACACCTCCCACTGCGTGAAAAAATAACACGTGGCATATACTTTAACCATGTTTTAAAAATAATACCTGGTTTTACAAATGTACCACAAGCAGACAAGCTCGTGAATGCGCTAACGACTGCATCACTTTTTACAACATCTGTGGAAAAGGTATGTAATACGAATATTGTATTTATTAAGAGAGTAAATATAATACAAAACAACGTTTTAAGATATGTTTGTTTTTTTTGCAGAATATTGGTCACCTATTTAATTAACTGAAGAGGAAAATAATACGTAAAATGAAAAGAAGTGATTTTGAGGGTTTAATATATTACGGCAACAAGACTTATAATGAAAGTTACGTAAAAAGATTTAAAAAAAGTGAATGGAACAGTTTAAAAACTTTAACATGTATAATGGTGAAAAGCGTATTAATTTGCGAAAAGTACAAAAGCGATATTATTTGCAAAATGTGCAGTTCGTGCTATGAAAGTAAAAAACATTATGAAAAATGGTCATATGCTGAAAAATGGGAAAAAAACAAAAAAAATTGTGTTTTGTGAAGAACTATGTTTTAAGCAGCTGCCTTTAACACAGCGACAAACAGACGTTTACGTATGCGATATTTGTAACAACTGTCTCATATTAGAACTTTTTGTGTGTAAATAGTAATTTTAACAAAAATGGTCATATGCTGAAAAATGGGAAAAAGCAAAAAAATTGTGTTTTGTGAAGAACTATGTTTTAAGCAGCTGCCTTTAACATTGCTTGTGGTACATTTGTAAAGCCAGGTATTATTTTTTAAAAACATGGTTAAAGTATATGTCACGTGTTAAAAATTATATAAGTACGATTCAAATAAAAATGTTGTAAAATTTAGTAATTGAAATATGTTATTTACAACTGAATTTTTTAAGAAAATTAAATAATAAGTATTTTTAAAAAATTAGTAAAATAACATTTTTATCATAAGTATTTTAGATTTTTATATATATTTTTTTACAAAATTCAGTTTTTATATTTCCTTTTTTAAATAAAACCTAGGGTTGGGTTCGTTTTAGGATTACCTGTGGGTGGGCATTTACCTTATTATTTCCTTTGTGGGTATATAGAAAAAGGTAAGTATAAAATTGTTACTTATTTTGTCAACTTCATGCATGAACGTTAAATAAAAAATCACCCATTATTAAAAATAATATTTAGCCGTAACAATAAATAAAAAAAAGGCTGCCAGATAGAGGATTCGAACCTCTGCTCCCATTGTGGGACCTAGGACTTAAGCCTAGCGCCTTAGACCGCTCGGCCAATCTGGCTGTTAATTTTCATTTCATATTTTTTCTGTTAAAAACTCGAGTTTATGAAACTTGTTTTATTACAAAGAACTTTAGTCGGCTTGTACACTTTAAAAACAAAAATAGAGTGGTGCCTAACTGTATGATGTCTGCACACACCTCCTACTGTGTGAATTAAAATAACCAATGGCTGACGGTGTGTGGAAAAAATAATTACAAAACAACCTTACAGTTGACGCGCCTGAAAGTTTTATAAACCTCTGCATGTATGATTCTTCTTTTATAAGTCAAAATAAACTATAGTTAGTAACATATAGATTTTATACAGCGTTAAAATGGACCGTCCGTTTTTATGCGAAGAGTGCGGGCTATCGTTTAAATGGAAAAAAGATTTAAACAGGCATATAGCATGCAAACATCAAAAAGAAGAATACATTTGCGACACTTGTAAAAAATCATTTACAAGGAGGGATATTTTACTTAGACATATCAATGAAGTTCACGGACAAAAACAAATTGTTTGTAATACATGCAAAAAAGTTTTCAAGACGCAGAGGTACTTACAAGATCATCAGATATGCCACACTCAAAATGTTAAGGTATGTAGTTTTTAAATAAATATTTATTATGTTTACTTAATAGTTTATTTGAAGTAAAATGTATTAAAAAATGCATGTTTAATTTTTGCAGACGGTCCAATTTAAAAATGCTACACCTATGGAAAGGATGGACGTTGGAAAAGCACCTTTACCACGAGAGTCATCTCCAATTCCCGGTCCATCAGGGTTGCAAACACGAGCATCGCCCATTCCCGGTCCTTCAAGTGTTCACATAGATACATCACCCAACGCTGGTTTCTCAGGACCACTACCAACGAATGGATCATTATTTGAAGCAGGTGCGAATAAAAATTTTACATTAATTGAAAGTGCTTTTAAAAGTAGACTGCAAACTTACGCAGCCAAAAATTTGGGTAAAGGTGATTTGAAAACTGTATTGTGCACACTATTTGAAGACATAGTTGATTTAATAACAAAAGCACTAGTAAAATACAACTCTGTAAAATTTAACTTATTTGTGGAGTGTTTATTTGAAAACATTAAAAAAGAAACCTCTACACATAATTTTAAAACCAAAAACGAAGCAGTTTTTCAAGCGTCAAAAATAGAAGACATAGTATATAAACATATTGCTAAAATAAATACTGAATTTGAGGAGAGCAACCTTAGTGGTTCAGGTTTGTTTTATTTGCGAGTGCACAGCTGTGAAGTTAGAATTAATCAAAATATGCCATTGTCAGGTAACGGTTATCTAAAATTACCCAAAAAATTTGAAGATTCGAAATCTTTAATTAATATTAAAAATATGGACAATTATTGTTTTTAAATATTGCATACTATCTGATTTTATTGAATATGACAAAGATTTAACGACTAGTTATTTAAATAGATTCGATTTGGAATCGAAATATGATTGGTCTTGCATAAATTTTCCTGTTGAAATTAAAGAAATTGATAAATTTGAAAAAGTTAACAACATATCAATTAATGTATTTTCCATAGAGCAAAAACTTGTAATGAATGGTGTAAAGCCATATGTGGATTATAACGTGTTTCCGTTAAAAGTTTGTGAACAAGAATTGTCCGACCATAGGGATTTGTTATACGTGGCTGACGATGAAGGTAATTCGCATTATTTAGTTATTACAGATTTTAATAAATTTATTAGACCGTTTTTAACAACATTTTGCAAATACATTAAAGTATGTAAACGATGTTTTAGCCATTTTAGCTCTCTTAATGGTAAATCTGCGGAGGATAGACTATTAGATCATGTTATAATATGTAATAAAATAAAACCTGTGAGGAGCGTTTTGCCTAATAAAGCGGAGATATCTTTTGATAAATTTCATCATAGTCAAAAAATAAGATTTGTAATTTATGCTGATTTTGAATGTATATTACACCCGATATCGCATTGTGAAAACAATTCTGAAACTAGTTGGACTGCCCGTTATCAGAAACATGAGCCATTTAGTTTTTGCTACCTTTTAAAAGACTCTGAAAATGAACACACTCAACTTAGATTATTTAGAGGGCGGGATGCTGCGGAGGAATTTATGCGCTCTCTAATTGATGATGTAAAAAGAATTGAACATATATTATTTAGCAAAAATGAACCTATTAAAACAATGACCCCCTTGGAACAAAAAGCATACGAAACCAGCAATATATGCCACATTTGTAAAAGAGGAGATTTTACAAGAGAAAATTATAAAGTTAGGGACCATTGCCATATTACTGGACAATTTAGAGGTGCCGCACACAATAATTGTAATTTGTTATTTAGACGGCAAACCTTTGTTCCGGTTATTATTCACAATTTATCATGTTATGATTCACACTTTATAATAAGAGAGTTGGGGTATGATGAAAGCAGAATTAATGTAATCTGTAATACAAAAGAGAAGTACATAACATTTTCAAAATTTGTTCCATCCACCTATTTAAAATCGCATAATATGGAGTTGAGATTTATCGATTCTTTTAGATTCATGCCTAGTAGTTTGCAACAGCTCCTCTAAAAATTTATTAACTTATGATTTTGATCCACAAATCTTATAGTAACGTCCGAAATGGATTGTGTGTTTACTAAAGGTAAATATATTAAGTTATTGGGAACTTCTATAATTTTATAACCGGAAGGTACGTTAGGAGTAAATTCGTATATGGTATGTGACGGCTGACCATTTAAAAATGACCCTGAAGCGAGGTTGCATTGAACTCTTATAACGTCCGTTGGATTTATATCGGCAATTTTTTCCGACGTTATTAACGTGTCAGGGGATAATTTTTTGTTTATTTCCATTCCCAAAAGTGGAGCTATAGAATTGTTTACATTAAATGAAATGGCAAATTTTGTGAAAATTGTTGTTTGAAGCGTGTTGGCGTTTGGTTTTATGTAAAATATGTCGTCATTATTCAGTGTTAAATTCGACTTTATCTTTATTAAACGTGCAATGGTGGAAGAAAGTTCTTCAATTTCATAAGTTCCAACGGGTACGGTAATTTTAGTAGGTTTATGTAAATTTACTTGTAGGCAATTGTTATCTTTTGTAACATTTGGTATTGAATTGTAAACTTGTAATCTTAACAACGCTATTTTATAATTCCCCGGTTCCAATTGTATAGGTGGATAAAACGTACTAGTAAGTTCGGAGCCTTGTCCGCTAAGCGTTATAGTCAGAGACATATTGATAATAGATTACAAATGTATGTAAAATTTATATTAAAAAATATAAAGTATTGTGCGGTTAAAACTCACACAACCATACTAAAATTAGTTTGTAAAAGACCACATGCTTGGCTGGCGTAGCATGTGTGTAATACTCTTAATGTTATATCCCCTGCTTGGCCCGTGCCACATGTTAAATACTTATAATATGATATCCCCATGCTTGGCCCGCGCCACATGTTAAATACAAAACGTTTGCTCCATGTGGTGATAAGTTATAGTAAAAATGCCAGACACAGATGACCGCATATTTCAGTGTTAAACTTTTGGTATTGATCAACATTAAATTTAATAAATACTGCACGTCCCAAATAGCTAACAATTTCTGGAGGTGGAGCAAGATCTCCAAAGCTGTCGAAATAAAATGCGTAATTATTAATTTTTTTAATTGCCACCCAATGAGTTCCAGATCCATAATTATCATCCAGGTTAACAATTATACGTTCAAAACTATGTGGATTATTAGGCAATTGATTACGCATAAATACACCTCTAAAGTGAGGAATTTGGAGTTTTTTTGCATACTTGTCAAGGTCAAAATTACTTAAAGCTTTTTTTTTAAACGAATTCCACTACCGCTTTTATACGGTCTTAAATATAACCCCTTACCTTTATTATGCTGATTAATAATACTCTTTATATTTTTGCTACTAATAGTAGGCAAACCGCTTCCACGTTTTCCTAAGGCTACGGCTTCCATAGTTTTATTATGTCTAATGCTTTCTGACAACTTTTTTTTGTCTGTCTCGGCTGATTTAATAGCTTTAGCGATTTGGGCCCCTCCGCCAGCAAGAGCGCCCAATGCAGACAAACCTGCAAATATTGGTACTAAAGGTAAAATACCACCCCGTTTTTTGGGGGTTTAATAACTTTTGTTTTTTCTTTTTTTTATTAGTAAGTGTTTTTTTAATGGCTGCTTTAAAGTTTTGCAATATTTTTAAACACGTTTTAACTTTCCGCCCATTTTTACCTTTCCTCTCATAATTCCCGCTATTTGCTAATGCTGTTGAACGTTCTCCAAGACTTGCGTCTGACGATGTTACACGCCTCAAAGCCTGTTTGGCCAATTGTAGATCTGCTAAATGTCTGTTTTTTTAAATCTGAACTTTTGGAATACTCTATGTCGTGAAATTTTACAAGCTGCATCCAAAGGATTTATACCCTTGTCACCTCTTAATAGCCGTTTTTGTAACTTCGTTCCAGGTCCGCAGTATTGATATCCAGGAACTGTAATTCTACGGGCAGTTTATTAATTAATTTATTTAAAAAAGCCCGATCCTTTTTTTTTACCTTGCCCTTTAACTGACATTATGAGTTTTAGACATGCATTGTACGAGGCTATTTATACCCCACACGAGCTCATAAAAACGAGCATTGTTTTAAAACGCCATGCAGTTTAAAAAGCAAAGTGTAACTTTACCAATAAAAGAAATTGACCAAAATGTGTGTGAAAAAAAATTATTACAAACATGGTTATACTTTTCCTAACAGTACAAGGTGTATAATTTGCGGACCGTCTGCGTCCGGAGAAAAAAACTTAACTTGCTAATGAACATTCTCCACACCCTAATGGTGTGAAGGTTTGCAACGTTTACATATTTTCAAAATCGTTATTTCAACCGAAGTATAATATTTGGATCAAATTATTTCCAAAGTTTCACAAATTAAATTATTCAAATTTTACAACTGTGAAAATATGCCTCAAGCTGAGGAGGGGTAGGTACTAAAAAATTCTGTTATTATTTTTGACGATATTATGTGCGAACCTCAAGGGTTAATACAAAATTACTTCAGTATGGGTAAGACATAAGTTATTGGATGTATTTTATTGGCTCAAACATATGCCAAGATTCCAAAACATTTAATTAGAGACAATTGTAATTTAATAGTTGTGTTTAGCAAAGACGCATTAAATTTAAAAACACATTTACGAGATTACGTAAATGCAGACATGACATTTGAAAAATTTAAATTAATGTGGTGATAACTGTTGGAACACAAAGAGCATGGATTTTTAACAAAGGCGTGGAAAATAAAAAAAATATGGTAAATACAGGAAGAGGTTTGGATGAGTACCATTGTAGTTGATAAATTTCAGTGTGA